>OX453034.1:12500634-12930634 GCA_949699805.1 Tromatobia lineatoria
CAAAATCGATCAAAGTGTCGACTTTTCGGTGTCAAGTTTTTCGTGCCGACTTTTCGGTGTCGAGTTTTTTGTGCCGACTTTTCGGCGTGTCGAGTTTTTCGTGTTGACTTTTCAGTGTCGAGTTTTTCGTGCAGAGTTTTTGGTGTCGAGTTTTTCGTGCCGAGTTTTCGGTGTCGAGCTGTCTGCGTGTACAGTCTTTCTGTGTCGACTTTTTGTGTAGACCTATCTTTGTGTAGACTTGGGAGGTGTAGAGTCGGTCCCCTGCCAAAAATGTACAATGTAGAAAAATGTAATCTACATTAACGTAGATCACTTTTTTAATGAGGTTTTAAAAATGAATAAATAAATAAATAAAAATAAAACTATCAAAATATATACTTACATCATCGATTATTTGAGAAAACGCAGAGCTCGATTTTGTCGCAAGAATTCTCCAATTTTTTAGAAAAGTCGCACGAAAGCCGATCTCCGGAATCAGTTCCGCAATTAATTTTTCTGTGAGATCAGGCAGGGTCGTCTCGTCGATACCGTTTTCTAACGAAAACACAATATTTATTGTATATATTTACTTATTGTAAATAACGTCAAGTCGAGGCATCAATTTCGACGAGATGCGAACGTCGTCATAGAAATATATATAAGAAAAAAAAAATTGCGGGAAGCAATACGTCGCTGCAGGTTCACCGACACACGAACACACCGAAAAACATCGAATAATGACTTCGTGAGAATTAAACATACATACCTCTCATGCGGTCGGACAGAACACTTAACTCCCACTGCCTTAACAAATTGTCTAAAACGCCACTGGACATTGCGACGAATATGAATGTGAACACTTCCAATCACTTTCGCACAATTCTCGCACTTGTGCGTCCAACCTGAGCTAGACGCGGCGGCGACCTTTCTATCACTTTGTAAACAAAGAGCGCTCGAATGCGCGGGACGAGTAACCGTCTACTACACAGGAAGCGAGCGCCACAGCGCCTTCCGGCCGCGCTTTTTCTCTTGCGCATATTGTTTATGCGCCTTGCCCGCATGTAATCCGCGGAAGATGTAAAAAATACACAATATATGTAACGGTCACCCTCAGTCATATATTTCGCTAATCCACGTAGAGAAATTACGAAATAACACTGTTGCCGCTGTACTACGACGCGAGCTACATTTTTTTAAATCTTTTAATTCAACTGAAAGTCAAAATTTCGACGAAATACATGGGATGGTTGATTGAAATAGATATATTATTCCCATAACCACAATTTTTGTTAAATCAACTACAGATGTAGTTATATCAATCAACATATGCCATGAATAATTTATTAGATCGTTTTGTTCCTTGAAATATTTAGGCGTGGTTGATAGAAAGAAATATTTAGTTGTTTTCAAAAATCTCTGATGTTGCTTGAAAGCTCATATTTTCAGTTCGTTTAATAGACATTTCGTGAACTCAACAAAAATATTTAGTTGCCGCAATCAATGACGTATTAATTCAACTATACGTTGTCAACTGTTTGATTAAGTTGATTCAATCCTTCATATTGTCTACTACAAAACATGTTTAGTTATTTAGACATCATATGTGTTCAGTCAACTAAATATAAGTCAACAAAATATATTTAGTTGATTTTACTAATTTCTTTTCTCAGTGTAGAGAATTTACAACCGCTAACCATACAACCACAACAAAATATAATCCGAAAACACACATACCCCACACACACAACATATCAACACCTTGAAACAATGGCAAACGAATAAAAAGTTTATAATAAAAAAGGGAGAGACCCATGTTTTAACGTAACATAATATAAGACAGCAAAATAATACAGAAAATCCAGGCTGAAGGACCGCGGTCGATGGCCAATTGGCAATACATGGCAACGAATCAAAATTAATGTAAATACAAATGTTACAACGATAAATGTATGTAATGTCAATAAATTCACAATGTATGTATGTATGATTTAGTTCAATTCCATCAGATGTTTTACCAGAAATAGTACACAATTCAATGAAATCACAAACATATTCAAACGTACTTCCAGATTCAGTTCATCCAAATATTTGTCAAATCAAATAAATATGGCCAAAATAGGCATTTATTTAAATTAACCAACCGCTATTCAAGTGAACTAAAGTCATATCTGTTGTTTTAACTAAGCGCAATAATTGACAAGGGTCTGAGAGATCATTGTTCATTTTGTTGATTCAACTAAAATTTATTTAATTCGAACAAACGTCTGTTAACTTTGACAAAATCTTCAATCAACAAAACGCGGTTAGTTGAATCAACTGATTTTTTTTCAGTGTAGTTCAATTCGTAAGTAATTATGGAGTTCATTATAGATATATTTATTATTTTTCAACGGAGTTATATAAAGATCATTGATATACTCAATAAAGTTGACTGAATAGAATTAATTTTAACTTACATAAGCAATTTTTTTTCGTATATTACGTGAATTCTTTATCCAAACTGTTTGCAAAAACTCTAGAAATATTTCTACCTTCAAAATGTTTCTTTGGTCATTATTATCTTCATCAAACATTTATTTTGTAATGTTTTGAGTAATACATATATCATCACCGAGTTTTCTATGTGAAAAGTGAATCGCATAATACTACTCACGAAAGTCGGTACATAAAAAAGATTTTTAACATCCCAACAAATGTTTACTCCACCCTGCTCAGATTTTATTATGAATTATATGGAAAGTACGAAACATTCTTTAACATATATCTACTCCAGGAGTCATACGAATTTGTGGAGAAATGGAGGATCATCTTTCCGATCCTCCGCTTCGTGTAACAAGTACTTTTCTGTGCGGCTCCGGTCCTTTGGTACGGTTAATGGTACGTATATATATATCTATACATAGTCACCCTTCCCCTTAGGGGGCTTAGCCCACGCCCCGTAGGCAAAGCCCCCGCGTATCGCACGCTCCCCTTCGTCAACCAGAGGGGTAGTTTGGCCCTACTAGTTTACTCGCACACATACAGATAATTTCATTCACACATATTTGTATATATATATAGACATCGGAAAGTATATAAGTCTCCTAATGTTACAGTAGATATCGCTGGTCGAGGCCTCGTCACTGTACATATATATTCGTATACATAAATACAAGGTATTCCAGCTAAAATTGTCATGCCCTGACCCTGACGACCTTTAATTTTAAGAATTGTTCATCAAAAAGCATTTTAAAAAATAAACAGAATGTTTACATTAGCACAAGAGATTTTTTCAAATTATGTTTTTATAAAGATTTTTTTTTGTTCAATGTCATCCAACGAAATTAAGCAAAGACTAATATAATTTTTTGTATATTTCAAAAATAGCCAGCAACTCCAAATTACGTTCCAAAAAAATTTACAATTCGATTTTCATGTACAGAACTTAAAAAAATTCATCCGGCTAAAAAGTAGTAATACCTCCGGTGAATGAAAAAAAAATGATTGACAATTTTTTCGGAAAATTTTAGTGAATTTGAGCTAAGCTGTCCCGTATAAACCTTAATTAATTTTTTTCGCAGGTCAAACAATTGAATACATGTTCATTTCTAAGAAATGTGTGCACGATGATACTGTCGCAAGACAGAGCCGTTTGAGTGAATAGATTCTGATATCTCATCAGATTTTTTTTCTCGTTTTGAAATTTGGTAAAGTTGTTACAATAATAAAAAGCGGTTTTTTGTTAATTCGGTGGTAGAATTTCAGGAGAATCGCTTATATACCCAAAAATTAAAATATTTCTAAAAATTCGTCTGTTCGGAATATCTGTCATAGCGCGAAAAGACACCGCAAAAAGAGCAAAAAAGCACAGAAAAAACCGTGTCTTTTCATTTTCGAAATATTTTTTGATGAAAAATTGTCAAAATTATCGAAGCGTGTCTGGGTCGAAGCTTGGAAATATCGGCTGGAATGCCTCATATACATTTATATTACAATCATATACATATATTTGTGGACCTCTCCAACATTGGTAAATAAAATGCTTGGTGCTGAGGGCTTCTGCTTACTGCAACTTCTGCTTTCGCTTTCAGAACTGCAGAATACATACATATACATGTATAGAGCAATAGAAGGAGCAGCGAAGCAGAGCAGCAGCAGTTCGCCGGGTCGTGGCAAGCCCCATAAAAGCCCTCGCTTCGTACCCGCTTTCGGGGGTACGTCCCACCCTTCTTGTGAAAACGAGTCGACTCGTTGAGCCCCCGGCTTCGAGTGAGCCCAAGACCACATAGTCGACGCCCCTGCCATGGCGGGCAAAATTTTATTATGCCCTCTTCCACGCGGATGAACCCGACGGCCCGTTTTTGGCCAGCGTGCGGCTAACCCGCTGAACCGCGCGTCGCAAACCGCGCGAGCCCCGCGCATCCAGATGATTTATACGTACTGGGAACGTAGGGATGCTCAGCTACCCCGCAAGGCGAACAAATGTGCGGCAGACGCTGCGTTTGCATCTTTTCCGGATTACATTTTTCACTGCGAGTGTTATATAGTACCGTTGATACTGTTGCCACACATATGTAACCGCGATTCCGGGTTATGAGACAATCTAGAAAGTAGAGATAAGAAACTTTTACTGGAAGTTTCATTTCTTTCAAAGTTAAATAACGTAAAAGCAGTTGCCTAAATTTTATGTTGCTTTAAATCAAATTAACGTGTTGTATTTGACATTTATAGGGGACAAATACAATCTTATAAATGTGACATTTGAAAAAACAGATTGATATAAGCTATTTATTCAATTTAGATTAATTTTGTGTGTGTCAACCAAAATTGTACTCACTTGAAGTTTAAATTCAAATTCGTAGAATACAACAAGATTTTACTAACGTCACGCATATTTTTATCTCACGATCTGATTGTCGCAGGAACGGAAAATGTTGTTGCTGTAAGCAAACACTCTTTGTTTATCAGTCCACAACTGTAGAGATTAGTTGAATCAGTCATTGTATTTTCTTGATGCATGAAAAATCGTATAAACGTTCAAATGTTGCTTCACTAATGCCGCCGACGGGAGAAATATTAGTAACGGTGCCGCCCGATGTTGGCCAACTTGTGTAACGTTGTACAAATATTTTAATTGCCATGACTATTTCTTTTAAAATTTGTTCTTTCATTGAATATTTTAAAAAAAACTTAATCAATAGCATCTATCATATCATATAATTAACAGCCTCAGCGATGTTATGATATTCAATGCTATTGTTGATTGCACATTTTATAAGGTTTTTTAAAATTGGTGGTCTTCCAAATTTATCAATACACTTCTCATCTACAATTTCTGTTGTCACTTCGTAAATCGTAATTTTCAGAATATCCTTAACATCAATCAATAATCAATACAAGAACTTGCAGATATTTTGCATTTAACATTCTTCATAAATCACACTCCAGTCATCACGGGGTGAAAAGAATCATCAAGACCTCATCAAATTAATCATGACATAGTCCCATATTTTTTGATGTAATATTCCCCCACTCAATTCCTTTAACAAAACGTCGCCTCATCCGCGCAATACCAGATGTTAAAACCGAGACTGTTCAAAACCTCTATTACATAATTCGACGATAACCCGGAAAGAACCATTCTTCGCGCTCGAGCTTATCCTCTGTTCATTCATCGACTTCCATTATACATCAAACCAATGCCGTCTCGTCTCCAGTACGAAGAAAAGCCAAGATTCTGAGGAAAATAAAAGAATCCGTTTGGAGACACGCGCGCGTTTCTTCTCCTCTCATTCTTCTCGTGCCACGTAAGAAAAATCACTCTTCTTCTCTCTTTCCCTCCTCTGCTCGAAATTTTATATCTACGACAAAAGTCAACTCAGGTGACTTTTCATGCTATTCCGTCGATGGGAAGGTCTTCGGGGTAGGGTATATACAAGGTCGTAGGTAGCATAGCAGTAGCAGAATAACCATATATAGAATAGTTGTTGCGTCAAGGCGCTGAATCGAGCGATCGAGGAGGCTGCGCTCTCGAGAACTCTCTGTGTAAAGTGTCGGGCCCTAAAGCCCTTGGGCCTGCCCAAACCACAACACACAATGTCCTCACACCGCGCTGCTTTCCAACAATAAATCCAAAAGTTATGGGATTATTTATATGTGTATATATATATATATATGGTTTGAAGTTAGATGAGCAACATCCCCTCTCCTGGCAACACACACGTCGAAAGATACTATATTCATCCTCGTATACATGTATAGTAGAGGAACTAAACGATTCTGGGCACTAGAGACGGTAGATAGATCCCTATCCGAGATATACACACGAAGAGTGAGCAGATCCAATGGTAAATGTCCTGGCACGGGCCAGATGGCCCGGTGCACCCGTGATATCCTCCTTCCCGCGTTCGTCGACGTTTTCCTGTCACGAGGCAAAACTGTATGTGCGGTTAGGCGGCATTTCTGTATGTATATGCCTCAGCGAGAAGAGCACTCACGCGGAAACCGTGTCCTTTGATTAATGACGTGTATGAGCGGTGAGACGCACCACAAGGCAACGAAAGTTTGGAAAAGGTGTGACTTTTTCGGAGGACGTTTAGCCTTGTGTATGCGGAAAGTGGTTACGAAGGGTGCACGCTTTCCACGTTATTTTAGAAACACGTGATTATCATTTTTTGTTGCTGAGTTTTTTTTGCGGGGATATTGAAAAGATAAGAACTTTTGTGATATAACAATAAGGTACTTAGTAAGTGGCCTTCGACTAGTTTTCCTGTTCTTGGACATTGGGTATTAAAAATTCGACATTGGATATTGCGGCGATAGAAATTAGCAACTTTTTTGTAATTATATCATTTCAGCCACTGAAAGAAAATATTAAATTAATATGAATATTTTAAAACTTAATTTGTATAAATTTAACTGCACATTACGAAAAAAGTGGCACTTGAAAATAAAAAAATGTACCGCGTTCTATTGGAAAAAATATGTCCCCTCCCACAATTTTTAATGTTCTGATCAACAAATTTTTTTCGTGCTTTGCATGCTATTCTCAACAATTTGGCCATTCTAAAAAAATCGACAATGCTTAAAAATCGACGTTCTTTTTTGGGCTCAGAATATGTTGTAAAGACAAAGAAAAGACTTGAGAACTTGTTCCATTTTACAGCATGGGGGGAAAAAATTTCAATCAATAGGGATTTTCAAGAGAACAATCCATAATAAACAAACAATGAGGCAAAATGAGGTATATTCGGTTGATTAATCCACTATGGATTAACTGTGATAGTAATTATTTGAAAAAGTAGCTAATTCTTAAACTAAATAACTTCTTACGTTTACCTTATTTTTTTTACTTATAATATTTCTTGCGATTTACATTCAATCAATTTCACTTTTGTGATGGGCAGAAATTCTCTGAGCTCACGAAATTGTAATCATGAACAACACATGTACAAAATTACTTAACATAACTTAGTTACAATTTTTTGGTCTCCCAAACGATATATTCGCACGTATGACTTCCAATATCACTCTGTGCATATAGAGACTGAGCCAGCAGACGATCTTGAAAGTATTCTCAACATATAATGCCTCGAGTATAATGTACAAGAATTCTTAAAGTATAATAATGGATGCACAAAAATGGGGGAGGTGACGAGGTGGTCAGTCCGCGTTTTCTGTGGATGAATTAGCATCGGTCCTCTGTGCCCTTCCACATCGTTTTTCAGTGCGCGCGGCAACCCTTTCATCACTTTCATGCTTCTTCGGCTATTATATACTGCTGCCGTGCAAAAGAGTCACCGAGCGCGCGCCGATCCCGTGAAATTTCCTCGACGACCGAAACCCACCAGCCTTTCTTTGCATATCTCAAACACGAAGAACCTTTTAACCATCTGACTTCAGAACTCGATCAACGCGCGCTAGTTATTTGCATAAAATCACAATTTCCCGGCGAATGACTGCCGGGAAATTTGCCGTGTCGAATTTCCGCTGAATACGAAGCCTGAGAGGTTGGATAGTGAGCGAGGCGACCGACGTAGGCAATCCGTCGAGAATTTTTCTCGCACTATTTATCGCATTTTTTCAAGTGAATGCTAAGAATTTTCCATTGGTGGGTCAGTGAGAGTAGTAAAAATTTAGAAACTGCATAAACCAGGGCAGTCAATAAAATCTATTCTCCATTTTTTTTAAATTTAACTTGTCCAGGTGGTTCTAAGTTTTTAAATTATTTCTATGACAGATTTCCAAAAAGGTATGCGCAATATTTAATTCATCGATGCTAGATATTTGTGCATTTAGAAAAAGTCATGTTTAATGGTGTTTCGAAAGTACCAGAGTTTGCATAAAATCATACTTGTATGTTAACTTGCATTATTAATTTGAAAGTATTTCCTACGGCTTTTCATTTAGATTATGCTCACTGTTGTACACAAAGTAATGTGTGTGGAAAAAAACCTTTCTTGAAGTAATAAATCTAAAACCTTTTCATAAGGACGTTTTTAAAAATCCTCATCGGGAATCGGAAAAAATACAGATTTAAGTTATAAAAAGTTGCTTGAACTTTAATGCTTTTACACTAGATACTTGTACATTGACATATACATTTAAAAAGCTTCTATAATCAATTAAAAAGCATTTTAAATGCTTGTCAATTAGAGCGATACTCATTGTTGTATACAAAGCAGAGTATTAAAAAAAATGTATTTTCGATTTAATTAAGGTTAAGCTTTCCCACGTGCCTTAAGAATTTTCAAATAACGTCTCACTTGATGCATAAAAAAAGGTGCATCTTTAGGCCAAAGGCGAGACCACCTCTAAGGCCTAATAACTTTCTCAGTGGCGAGTTCTACGTCGAGGGTAGAAATCAGTTCTTTCACATATTACACGCAAAGCGAATCGCGATGTTCCTCGAGGTGCACTTCGACGGTAAATGGAAACAGATTGAGTGCTCTCACAGTTGTGAGTTGTGAGTATCTCAGGGTGCAACGTGCCGAATCGTGATTCGTCACACGGAAGCCCTTTGCGCGAGGCCCGAGTACATAACACCAACACTCACGTATATATAACTATATCCTCGTGACTGACGAAGTTAGCCAGCCAGGACGACCCATCAAGGGCCAAGTTTATGCTGTTTAAGTGTTTAGCACCAGCGGAAAAACCATGCCGAATTTATTGAGACTCTTTTTTCCCAACTTCGGTGGTCTAGAAACGCATCTGCTGCATCCTAGTTTCCTTACGGTATGTATATGTAGTGTTGTAATATAATCGGGCGAGACTAAAGATCATTATGATCTACTATGGAAAGAATCTGAGGTGTTATGCACTCCTGGGCATTTCTTCAGTCAAAGGGAAGAAGAAAACGACCCTTTGGATATCGTTTAACTGTTATAAAGCTATAGAACGAGCATTAATGTCAGCAAAAAATATCATGGAACTACCTAGGTATCATAGTCGATTTAAAAGCAGGGTTGTGAAATTTATAATGTAAAAGTAAAATAATGTTGTTATCAGTTACTTGTTAAGGTTATATAGTACCGTTTTCGTTATAGCTGGTTTTCTTATGGAGGACTTCAAAAATTCAATCACATATAGCTGAAGACTACAAAAGGACAGCAGTAGCCCTCCTTTGATTGTTGCAAATTTAAACAAAATGTTAATTCTTTTTTTGAGTCCACAAATTTTGCATTCCGCCAGAAACATACCGTTAATGTCGGGTTGCTCCGTTCACACTCCGAAAGACTTGCCATCGAGACAAGGCCGCTTGGCGAACTCATCTATCGCCAACGCGTTAGGCAGCCGTTCCATCTCCTTATGTAATAAAGGGTTCAGCCCATCTCAAGGATCTGGAATGTAAATAAAAACATATTAACATCCTATTATATTATAAAAGGGATACCGAATAGAACCATTTATTACAAATTACATTACAAAAATCTAGTAAATTACAAAAATATATAGTTAGACCGACGATAATTTAACTATAAGCTATAATTCCCAGAACGAACGCTTATATTTTATGATTATTGCAAATATATCGTAGCAATCATTAAAATGATTATAGTTTTGAAAACTATTTTAATAGTATCACGTATGCCGTTTCGTTGCATGATTTCAACGTTTGTTATCTATAAATAACCTTGCAAGTATCGTTTATTGAACCATATTATAATCGCTTGAATCAGGAAATATTGCAAGCCCTCCTGTATTCGTTTTATCGTATGAAATCGTTAAATCAACGATATGCTTTTCTCTCAGTGTGATACTTTTTAAGAAATTAATGTACTGGTAATCTCAAGTCGGATGATTCGAAATTTTCCATCGGCAATTGTACTTGTTCTTCTTTTTTCATTTCAATACCTACATCAATTACACATATAAATCTGATCCAATCTACGCCGATAAAGGTATCCTCAAATAGAAGATATAAATTATAATATAGTATAGTAGTAATATAAATGTTCTACACAGAGAAAGAAAAGTAGTTGGATCTACACAGCTTTGATGCTTATAGTTTGAATGAAAAATAAAATACATGGCATACTTCGTCAGGAAAAAATTCAAAATAATTAAAATTTGGTGTATCTCATATGATCACCGAACCTCATTTGTGGACTTTGTTTTAGATTATTTTTTTAGGTGATTAAATTCATATGGAATGTCTTGTATGCAATATTTCTCTGCCGTCAATGCATTAACTTTTAAACATAATTGTACTAGTAAATCCAAAGAGAAACTACATCATGATACACAATGTACAAATATAATCAATTTCTACTAATAGTAAGATCACTGGAACGTACTTTCGTTGTGACCGTCGACCGTGATTAACTACACTACACTGATTAACGCTTTTCAACAGAACACGGAAAAAAAAGTAGTTCGGAAAACCATCTCTAGCATATCCTGTACAGCAAATTAGTTGCAGCAACTAACTCGATCTGCGAACTGATGTATTCGCGAGTGATTATGGATATATAGTACGTAGGACCAACGAGTTGGTTCCTGTAACCAATCGCAGGGTTTTTGGTTACTGACGGCCTCTAGATAGCGCAACCACCCAGCGTTCCCATGACCGACGGTTAGCCTCGACAGCCAATAACTAGTTTTCATACCTAACGAGTAGTTCCCATAATCCACTGTGTAATTGACGCTATATCAACTCCTTCAAGTGGTTGTCAGAACCCATTTATTGGTTTTCCCAACTACTTTTTTTTCTCAGTGTGAGAAGGAGAGAGCCTCGTGGAAGTGATGTGGTGGGGTGATCGCTTATTCCATGTTTCCGCGAATTCTTCATGGTGTAAACCAACAGTTGTTTTTACAATACAGGTGCGAGCAGAAATCTTTGCTCAAACAACAACATATGGCATTAACAACTAAGACTGATTTATCGTGATCAACGTTTAATGTAACGCGTCGATCATAGTAAGTTCACACTGAGAAAAATGAGTAGTTGTGATTACCAATAATTGCTTGAAGCAACCATAGTACTGGTAACGCTTACGAACATATTGGTAGCTCCAACCAATTATTGGTAATCGCAACTACTCATTTTTCTCAGTGCATGAGGTCAGAATTTACATCTTCGTGTATTGCTTTTCGACTAGAATCACTTTCCAAGATGTTATGAAACTTGCAACACGTCGAACATACATCATTTTCTAGAATATACAAACCAAGTATATTACATTAAAATTACAACGGGTGTGGTGGTCTAGTGGTTAGAGTAATAGCTTCTAGACCAGAGCATCGGTAGGTCGCGAGTTCGATTCCCGGTGCCGTCGAAAAATGAAAACATGGACGCAATGAAGCTCCAGACGTATAGGTGAGACACACACAGGCAACTGTGGGGGTCGCATGTATACAGTTGTAGTCTGTGTTTACATTCTCGACGAAAATCGTGACGTAGCTTCAGTGCCGTGAGGCGAACTCGAGACCGGCTATATCGGCATAAGGTTTTTCCACAATGTTTTCCTATGCCCTTAGCCGAAATGTTATGGCAAATGCGATATAGAAGTCGGATGCGGCTGCATGATCTTGGTAAAAATGTCCGATTGAATATCGTTTTCAATCGGACATGAAAAAGTAGTAGATTTAAATATATTAGGTACATTGAAACTATGTGTACTTTGTGTGGAAAAACATTAAATATGAATCAACACTTTAGTAATTTTAATTGAATTCAATTAAAATAAAATCGGTCATAAAGAACAAAAAAACCAACAGGTGATTTAAAAAAATACTTTTGTTGAGTTTGGGCTGCTTTCATAACATTTTAATTAAAATTGCATGGTTTGTATACGAATTCAATATTCAAACACCTTACAATGTACTGATAATAATTTATTATTAAATTTGCCGACACTATTGGGCGTGGGTACGTGTATGGCTCCGGCGCCCCCATGGAAATGAAGTATATGCAAAAATATATTTTCGGATATATAATTTATATACATCGTATATATCCAAGATATATATTATATATCACATATATATCTACTATATATCTTGGGATATCGAATTTTTTGACGCATTATATATATCGGAAAATATATAACAGATATATTAATTATATAACAATGAATATAAAATATATATATAAGAGATATATCCTATATATATATATACTTTGTACATGTGTCATAATTAATTTAATTTTTTCCTTTCCAATAATAGGATTCATTTAACACATTACGTAATATACATCATGGATTTTCTATAATTGCCACCTGCGAATATTAATATTTTCGAGCTCATGAATCTCTTCTGAATCATAAAGTCAAAATAGGGAATAAATGGCAACTTGATTTTAAAAATTAAGTTAACCAATTTTCATGCACAGTTATTATACAAATTGTGTGGTATTGTAATTAAAAAATATTCTCCGGAACTCGTGAATAAGAAAAAACATTCTCATTGTTTCATACGATTAAAAGAAGAAGATTATCGGGATAATTATACTGTCGTGAAAGTTACAAAGTAAAAGCTGTGACTTTTCAATACCATAGAATCATCATCATCATCACTTGAGTTATCTGAATAGTAGTCGTCGGCATGTTTTTTTGTTTGTTTATTTCTTATCTTCTTTAACTCGTCGTGGATGGAAGCCAACGTCTCTTTCAACGTTCATTTTTCTGGAAGTAATGTTCCCGGTAAATTAATACTGTTAAATTGCAATGGAAAAAAATTGGATAGATGAATCAATACTACCTTCTGCTGCGTTTGACCTCTTTCGTTTTGCACTTTTTGACTTGATCGGCGCACACCCGCAATATATATCCGCTGATATATATATATTATACAATGCAATTATATCGAATATGTATCTCAGTGTTATATCTTGTTATATATCCAATGATATATAAAATATACATGCAATATTACAAACAAGATATCGAACTTTTTGCCGTCATATATAGCATATATAAATTATATATCCTGCTATATATTTTCATTTCCATGGGGGCGATCTCTAAGCAGCTCCATTCGCGGTCGGTACTTAGGTAGGTTACCGCTTAGTTTTGTTACCTGTTAGGCTGGAAACAGTTTTTCTGAGTTTCTGACGAATTCTTCCGAAAATTTTAGAAAACGACACTCTTTTGAAATAAGGGCCTATCTCAGAGACCTTTGACTTTCGGGTAACACAGAATCCATTTTGCAAGTATCGAACTTTTTTTTAAATACACGAGACATAATCTATCTGACAGAAACAAAATTCATTTTTACAATGCACGAATCGGCTGTTTTATCGTGGTTCAACTGCGGAAGTTATCAACATTTCCGCATGTAACTCTGATTTTCGCGTCACTTCGTACGAGTGTAGCATTGATGTAGATCTCCAGAAGAATAAGAGAAAAATCTTTAACTCCTGGTTAAGGCTGATAAACATAATGTACGTAGTTGTAATCGCCAAACATGTCTCAAAATTGAGCGGTTATCCTGTGAACGTCTGTCACTCGATTTTGATGGTAAACCTGACATCCACCGTTATATGGTTCAGCAACTGCACATTTGCAAAAGCAAATTGCGCCAAGTAAATCGAATACACATAAAGGTAGATCCATCACGGATTTTGAATGAAGTGAAATTTATGTCGGAGAGTCAATTATATTTCTGACTACGTTACTCTTATCACAAATTATATGTGACTAGATATGCGGGACCGTTCGACGATAAATCATTCGATTCTGAGTCAATTGTCAGGTTCGAGACTGCCAGGAGCATAAATTCGCATGATAAAATTAAACTACTACTGTTTCTAAATTATATAAATTATATTTTGAGTTCTTATCCCTCACATTTTTTGTTTTCTTTATAAGATTGGAGTAACATTGGATAATAATAATTACCCATTGGAAGGAATAGACCTTCGAATGGCTCATTTTTTAAGAAGTAAATTTTTGTTAAGTTGCACATCGATCAAAACTTTATTTCAGTATTGAAACGCAGTGAGAGATACTTCTGACAACGACTTTCCACAAAATAAATTCTTTTCAGTTGAAAATTCCAAGATCATCTTTTTATACAATTACTCTGTATAATATGACTTGTCCATAAACAAATATTGCTTTCTAAAGGTCTTAAGATGGGTGAAAAAAAATTTGCGTTCCCGTGCTGCGAAACTAGATTTTCATTCTCTGAGGCCGTAAAAGTTAAAGTTTATGAGATACGCCCATGACTATAAAATCTGAAAAAATTTAGATTTTTTGGGAATAGTCAGCTATTTGACTACCCGAAACCGGGCTGAAATGTATACTGTAACTCGTATATAGGACATTGAAATTAAAATAAAGAGAACTTGAAATATATATTGGTATGTGACGAATTCAAGAGGGTGGTTAAAACATATCTAGGAATGGCGGTGGAATTACCGAGAAACGGTAAGAGTCGAACTCTGCACTGAGAGAAATCGTCATAGTACAGTTAACTATAAAGTGATAACTATTAACTTTTAGTCCTTTTATAGTTACGGTGACTATAAAAATAGTTGTGACAACTAATTAACCGGTAACAACTATGTTTGTACAAACTAAAAATGAACAGTTGTCACTTTATGGTTACTAATACCATAACTTTCTCTCAGTGTGCGAATACTGTATGATATTTGAAAGGATGGCAAGAGTAAGAAAACAATCGGAGTTATGGGAGAATGTGGTGGGACGAGAGTGGAGCGAGTCATAATTATAGGAAAGGAAAACAACGAATTGTACGAACTACCAAAGTTACCTTATGAGAAAATATACTATTGTTGAATGATTGTAATATTCTTACGCCCAATAGAGCAAGAACGACTAATTAATATCCATCTACCTATATTATTTAACATTTCTGATGAAAAACATCACGAGTGCATTCATTGTTATATAAAGTTTGCAACAGAAATGGCTAAATATTCAAACAGTGAATTTTCAATAATTATCTATTTGACTAGTACACATGTTTTAATTATTTTCTATGTAACAGTTATGTAATATTCTTGCAGATTCGTCTATTATATTTCCTGCACTGTATATGCATGAAATTTCGCATAAGTTTTATCATTTCTTGAATAAAATTTTTTAACAGTGTCATGAAACTTAGATTTATCACCCATTACTTTTCGCATAAGTAATGTAATTCGTATCTATTATTTATTCGAAAAGTAATGGGTAATGGTTCCAAGTTCTATTACTGGTTTTCAGGCTAATGACTACGGTAATGCATCATTCACAATTCTCTTCAAGAGACGTTATTTATTGCACTTTTTTAGGTACATGTTTTTGTTTGGGACGATTATTAGTGTTCGTAAGGGTGTCACATTAACCGAGAAACCGTTTAAGTCAATAGAAATCTTTTCAATAGAAGATTTCGGGTAATAATTATCCTGGTACCACCCAGATAGCACATTTATTTTTAAAAAATATTATATATATTCTTTATTCTGCGTCACTGTCAGAAAAGACTGGAAGTTCTTATGCATAAACTCATGAGTTAAAGTTTATGTAGAATTGTGATATAAAATGAAGGTACTTTTTTAAGAAACTTAGAGGAAATTAAAAAAATTAAAGTACTTTTACAGTAGAATTAAGGTGAATTACTAAAATTACTGTACCACAAATAAATTTAACATCGCACTTTTATAGTACATTTAGTATACACGTTCATGCATAAAAACTTCCAGTACATGTACATTAAATTTCAAGTAGATTTTATTCACAGAATCTATAAAATACTGTTCTTAGTTGTTAAACAAATTTCGTTTTACACAATAATAAAATGCTCAAAGAAAAATTACAACTCCATTCTTTTACGCCCATCCGCGAACCAAATAAAAAATAAATCACCGCGATGTCTCCAAAAGATATACACTGTCAATAATATTTAGTTCAAATTGTCATAGACGTCGAAAATTAGGAAAAACAATATGAAAATTTGGAATTATATTACACTCGTGTATTGAATGTAATATATCGGTTGTCGAATAAAATTTCCGGTAATAAAAAGATGCAAACATTTTTCACAATGTGATTCATTCAATTGTTTATACAGAACAGACAAAGCGTATTAAAAAAGCAGGGATCTAGTGTATTTCTAAGCCATTTAATAAGGATCAGAGCACATAAGATGTACTTGTTCTAATTCCCAGCTTCTTCAGAGTCAAAGCCTATACATAATATATAGCCAAAACCCACTCGAAGGGTGATTTCGTCGATTCACCTTCGCTTACATAGATGAATCGTAGCAATGCGGATCAAACCAAAATTTTCAAGGATCCCTTGAAACTCGCAATAGGAATAACAAATACACTCGACAGTGTGTGTCGCATGCCGCTCCGATTGAGAAGTCAAGTGAGATTGACAATGGGGATTACGAGCCACGCCTTGGCACGCCAATCCCGTAGATTTCTCTAATACAAATACCAGTCTCGGCGAATACTATTCCGTGTATACTCAACTCTCCGTTACATCGCAGCTCGAGCCCATGTGTCGCATTACAAGGACAGTAAGAGACCAAAAGAAAAACCGTTCAAAGAGAAGAGAAGCGTCATGCTATGCTGTGGTCTATGAGGATCGAAGCCGATTCACCTCAACCTGGAGTAAATTTGACGTTAACTAAATAAACACATTGATGCCGGCTACGTTTGAAGTGGTGGGTGCTCCCGAATCGTCGATTCTGTTCATCCGACTGCTCCATACGCACAAACGAGACCCGGTCGAATATATCCATTGTCCGGTTCCTGTCGGCGCCTTTGCCTCGAGTGAAACATCGTTGCTCCCTTTACTCGCGAGCTTTGCTCCTTTTTCCACTTTTCGACACTCGTTGGTTGACTTTTTCTACCTCCTTTCCTTTCCTTTGCTTCGGACTGCGAGTCAGTCGCTTGTACTATCCTCGTGAACCTCCGAAATCAGAATAGTTATAGTACTTGCACCTTCCTCTCGTGCGGCTTGCGGGTATAGAATCCAAAAGAACCCACAAAACCATTACAAAGACGCGGGGGGTTACTAAGTCCGCACAGAAAATTCTTTATCTCAGTCACTTGACCGAAAATCACTATTCGACGTTTTAAACGAAACACGAGAGGGTCAGTGTACATTTAAGAAATCGAGCGAGTTTGTGAGGATACTTAGCAGGTACTTTGAAAAAGCCGTGCAGAGTTAACCCACAGGCAATATGGGTTAACTCCTCGATTATTCTGGTAATAAAAACGGGGATCCCGTCGAAATATCCCGTCGCGAAATATCCTGCGACAAAATATCCTTCGGCAAAATATCCTGCGACAAAATATCCTTCGGCAAAATATCCTATGCCAAAATGTCCTGCATTCTTCGAAAACATCCTAAAATAATCTGAAATGTCGCAAAATATCCGGCGGCAAAATTCCCAAGACAGAATATTCTTTTTTAAATATCCTACCTATGCTGAAACGTCCAGTATTGCTAAAAAAAATTCAAACATAATCTAAAATATCGCAGATACAAAAAATTAGGACATTGAATTAAACAAGAAGATTTAAAGAATCAACACAATTTTGTATTTCAACGATCAAAAAGATAAAGGAGACAGTAGGTGATTCTAATTCTAATCTGGAATATTATTTTTAAACTTCTTGACAGATTCTGACAACATTCAAACTGAAAGCAATCTTGGCAATTATGAAAGTTGAACTGCTAAAACTAAATTTTTCGAAAAATTCAAAATGCTATAATTATGTAACACCTTGTCAGATTCGCACCAAATTCTGACTCATCCTGTATTTACCCAAACTTTACTTGTGTATCAAATTTGAGCCCGATATCTTAGAAATTCCGGAAATCAGAGCACGAACAAAAACTTTCATTTGTTAAAAAATAAAGCCAATCACTCAGAACCTCTCGGCGGACTAACTCCAAATTCAATCCCATATCTTGTTCAATCACAGTCTATTTGTTGACCAAATTTGAGCCCGACATCTTAAAAATTGCGGAAGTTACAGCCCAAGTTGGCATCCTCCAAAACATTCAAAATGCCATATATTTTGAACACCTTGACGGATGAACTGCAAATTTAATCCCAAATCTTATTCAATAACACTTTACTCGTGGTTAAAATTTGAGCCCGATACATTCAATATATTCTGACATAAAAATTCCGAAAAAAATGTTTCACGAAAACAAAGCTTTCTCTATGCGGAAGCAGAATTAATTGATCTTAAACAATCACAGATATGCTTTATACGGTAATAAAATAAGCTTAAATATTTTTTAAATCCTTGAGTTAAAATAGACCTCGATTAATTTACCATGAAGGAAAAAAAAAATTAAAATGCACAAATCAAATTGTTTTTCAATTTGATAGGAAAATTCATTAATTCAATTAAAATATATTTCCGATATATTCGAAACAACGAGAGTAAAATCAAGTTTAAATATGTAGCAAATTTATTTTTTCAGAGAATGCACTAATTAACTAATTTATTGAACTATTATTCAACTCTACGATGATACGATATTGATTTGAATCGTAATACACTTTTGACTGACCGGACTTGAGATTGACCACATTCACAGATCGGACATTCTGGTATTTAAATATCTTCCTCACCAGAGGGTCTATCGATTGATAGGATAGGAGATATTGTTGGTTTTTTTGAACGTTTGAATAAATTATCGTCTGATATTCCGCATGTTTTTGTTCGTTAGCCGGATATTTTGTCGCTGAATATTTTTGTTTTGGTGCGGATATTTTGTCGCATCTTATTTTCCGGATGTTTTGTCGTGGACCCATACAAAAATGTATGTTTCCACTTATAATCCCAGGTAGACAAACGTTTAAAATTCTGAGTTGAAGAAAAAAGACAGTTCGTCGGCGTAGTTATTTTCATCGAAGGAATAGGAAAACTATCACCAAGAAGCATATTGTTCAGCCGATAGCTCTCTGAAGTGCAGTCGAATCCGAAATATTTTCGCAGTTTTATAAACACTTTGGCTTCAAATCGCTTCCTAGAAACGCTTGGGACATTTGCCATCTTATTCTTCTTATTTACAGCCTTATGCGAAACGCTGATGCGTTGTCACTTGCATCGTGCATCTTTGGATCTCGGAGTGTGGCACGTCGTGCCGTCACCATACCGTCACCGTGAACGTATGCCGTGTGTTCTAGAATATGATACGAGTGCGATCAAACTTTTTCTGACGAGGGAGAGATAGTGCGAGTTCAGAAAAAGCAATCACCCGAGTTCAGAAAAAGTTTCCCGCACGAGGTTCGTATACAATTACGGGATCATCCTACGGCTAATCCAAAACCAAGTTCATCTAGCAACGCTGAAACAAAACCGACCCCCTATTATGCCTTCTAATGGCGCAAAATACACACAGCATTAGACGATGATGACATCCATAATGACACTAACCACGACGAAAGTTTAGAAACAGAGATCTTCCAAAAAGAATCACAATCCCAAAAATCAGCGACGGTAAGAAAACGAACTCGAAGCGAATCGAGCCAACTATCAACACTAACACTAACAAGTAAAAGAAAATCTACCGATAGCATGGAAGCATACGCGAGCGAAGACTCTCTATTCGCCACAGCCCAAACCAAAAGAGGAAATAAAAAAAGAATAAGCTCAGCAAAAAAGGGAAAAACAATGTATCTAATCTAATGGATATTGTTGCACCAACAGCCAAGGAGGAAGAACAGACGCAACGTGAATCACGGAAAACAACGACACACGAAGAATGTATCGATGATACGTAGTCAGCGCACACCTCACGCGCTGAAATCGACAAAGCGCAAAGAGAGAGAGAGAGAGAGACACATCGATAATAACAACAATCGAAAACCAGCACCGATCGTAATAAAATCAACTATGTTTCGGCAAAATGACTCATTACAAACGGCGCTAAGTGGCGAATCCGATGTAGCAACATCCAATCTAAAACCGAACTCCAGGCCTTCTTAAGAACCAATAAAATATAACATAACACGTTCTATGATGAACCCGAAAAAAAAAAACAAAAAAGTCATAATCAAAGTGCAGCTCTACGACCCGGGCGAGCTAGAACTTATAATTGCAGAAGAATAGGAAATTAAACCTCTACGACTAATCCCCTTCATGCTAGTCATTCTACCACTGGAAACAAAACTTCTTGACCTATACAAGAAAACAAGACTTGATGTATGCGTCGTTAAATGTGAGAAATACTAAGCAAAGGAGAGTCGAGCGCCGCAGTATGAAATATCTCGACTTTGGTCACATTACCAAAAATTGCAAACATGGTGAAAACCATCGACCAAGTGGAAAAATGTGCCCTATGCAGAGGTAGCGAACATGACGCCGAAAGCAAGCTATGTCCAATAAGAGAGGCAAATATGAAGAAAGCAATAGAAAAACGGAATAAATCGAACCTCACCCGAAAAACAAATAAAAACACAAAACTCGCACGAGCAAGAACAGCTAATTATGACATGGGCTTTTCAGTGATTGAAAGCCGACCAAACCGAAACGCTCATAACGCGATCAGTAATAGCAAACGAACTAAACCAACCAAACAAATGCAACAGAATAATATAATATCCGAAGTGGATCCAACGTAATGCTACGAACAGACCCAAGTGAACAAATTAAATACTCTAGAAATAATGAACTAGAAAACCGCTCGTACAAACCGAATCGAAACCAATAAAGACCGCCGATAAAACTACTTATCAGCAAAGCAGCAAGTGAAATCTGCCATGATGACATATACGTGAGTTTTCTCCTAACGATATGTGAGATAATCGACGAATTAGATCTTGAACATAAGATAAAATACACAATCGGAGGGGTGACGGGTACTAAATGCAAAAAATGATAAAAAAAATAGCCATTAACGGCATTTACGCAGCTCCCATGGAGCACAACGGTTACAATGACATCGAAAATATCCTAAATACGCAAAACTCGATTACAGTCGGAGATTGGAATGCTCAATACCATATATTCGGACACAAAACAAATTACCAACGCGACAATATGATTTACCAACATTTGTTTGTAACGTCGCTTTGTTAACATCGCAATGGATCCACGTGGATCGAGACCAACAGCCATCCATAACAACATATTAGACTTTGCGTTAACCAACATTGTGAATAATATCACAACCCGTGAAAATATCGAAAGCATTGTACCGACACATGTGCCAATCATTGTAAAAATAAAAATTACACCAGAAACGACAGAAAAAGGGAGAACAAGACTAAAAACAAACGAAGAATGGCTTGAATATGGAAATCGAACAATGCTAACATACGAGCCCCCAATACAATCAATTGAAGACGTAAAAAACACCATAAAAAGTCTTACATCTCATTTGCAGTCTGTCGTGCGCGGAATGACTCGTGAGATGAAAAAATCCAGTGAACTATTACCGGACGAAATTCAACAAACAATACGCGAAAGGAATCGACTTCATTCCGCTATGCAACGTGATAGACGCGTGCATGACCCTGCATGGATAGCATGACTACACGAGCTTAAAACACTTGTGATTGAGTTAATAAGCGAGCACAAACAAAAGCAATTGCTACAGGTTATTCAAGAAGAAACCGATTATCAGAAAATAATGTGGAGAATTAAAAAATCTTCAAAGAGGGTGGAAAACAAAATACCTTTGTTTCGAAGGTGCAACCACACAAAAAGAAATAGCGTCAATATTAACGAACGCTGCAATTGTTCGTGAGAGCATAGTAAATTACTAATTTGAATCAAGCCTTCTCAATGCACCATCAAAACCACTACGATTAACCAATAATCAAGAAATCAGAAGAGCGCTAAAAAAAACTCAGAAACAACAAAGCACCTGGGCCCGACGAACTTGGTACAAAAGACTTAAAACACATGCATAAAAGCTGCTTTGCAAGAATCGTAGAAGTCTTTAATTTCGGTCTAACTCACAATTATTATCCGAACATATGGAAACTTGGCAAGTGTATCTTCCTACATAAGTCAGGGAAACCTGTTAACGAAATAACATCATACAGACCAATATCCCTGATCAACACAATGGGGAAATGGTTTGAACGGATAATTCAGAATAGAATGGACTCCTGTTTCAAAATACTGCCAGACTCTCAGCACGGCTTCCGACCCGAGCTAGGAACAAATAGTCAACTAACCATAACGATACACCACATCCAAAAATCAATAAACGAAGAAAGAACATATTTTGCAGTCTCCTTAGATCTCATCAAAGTATTCGATTGTATCGACCACAAGGCACACTGATATACAAGCCAATAGAAAATGCTAGAATCATACCCACTGGACCGGAAATTGCACGGCACATTCTTAAACGAAACCTGTGACGCAATACACCAACCGCATGGAGTTCCACAAGGAGATGTGTACTTGGGCCAATAATATTTCTTCAATCTATATATATATATATATATATATATCTGGCACCCCACATACGGCCGATCTCACTTCACAGTATGCATATGACATGATGATATTGAATAACGGACATACATCGCACAGAGCACAATACCTGGCAGAAAGAAATACACAAGAGTTGTTCAATTACACCGACACGCAAAAAAAAAGTTGTTCGTACATCGGACGCCACCTACCTACTGGCATGTATTTTGACCCGCTGAATCCAAATTTCGAGTCAGTTTGCACCATACACCCTCAGCTAGTGAGTAAATTGTAAAAATAGCGAAAATTGCATAAACGGTAATCAAAAAAAATTATGAATCCAAGCCAAGCATAATTCCCATGCATTTCGATCCGCTAAATACAAATCTGTAGTGTATTTAGACCATAAGACGTCAAAAAAAAATGGTAAAAACCTTGAAAATCGCTAACAATTACGCAAAATTGTCATTATATTGATGGAAAAAATGTTGTAGACCCAGATCGGAGAGGATTTTTATGTAATTTGATTTGCTTAATCCGAATCTAAAATATATTGCGCTCATGGATCCCCCAAACTCTCAAAAAAATCGTAAAAGACCGATAAAATAGTAAAAAATTGTAGTTGAAAAAATTGAAAAAAATCTATAAGCCATGATTAAATACGTTTCTTGTATTTGTTTCATGCATAAAATACAAGTTTCGAACCTGAAAATGTGAAAAATTGCAATAACTATAAAAAATGACGTATGACCAGAATGAAGAAAACGATTTTCTTGGATTTTAAACTGTTCTCCGTTGGTATCGAACTCATAGGTTCTCAAACGATCTACGCAGTGGATTTCTCTTCCATTTGTTATTATCTCCTGGTATATCCCTTTTTAGGGTCCAGCAAAAATCTACCATCATGTTGATATTCCAATTTCCTTGATAACTAGTCTCCATTTTACGCGTGATTCCAGGGCGTGATTTCTAAAAAATCTCGTCACAATTTTATATCGTTTCTGATTTTCGGTTGGAAAAACCGTCGCTGATTTTTAAAAAATTATCTTGTCGAATTTTGGTTTTTACCAACGTCCCAAAGTGATATTTACCGCGATGAAAACACATGTTTTAAACACCCATTCTACTGCGATTTAAAAAAACGTTCCTTTTATCGTTCTAAATCCTATGTATCACGATAAAAACGAGATTTTTTTGTCGAAGATGACAAAAAAATGCGACTCTCAGCCGCTTCCGATTCGAAAATCCGTACATCCGAAATAAAGAAATAAATAATTTCTTTTCGCGATTTGAAATATTGTTTTATTTTTCATTGGAAATTTTTTTTTACGTATAACTTGTGATATGATATATCGTAAATGGATCTAATCTCCTACAAAGTGACAATTTTCAACAGTAAGCAAAAAAAACAATATATATTTTTCTTCACCGATACATACTCTCCCGATTCCAGGCCCCCGAAGCTTAGCCCTCACGATTCTACCTCCACAGGGTGGCATGTGAAATTCCGTGGTGGCGTTTTCCAGCGGTCGATAACGAAAATTGATGAAACCGTCATTTTTCCGAAGATCCACGGTTGCATAGCGTCCAGTGCGTAATGTAATGTAAGTGACGATCCAGAAACGAGAGTTTTAACGGGGGTCAAAAAGGCGATGAGACACTGCAAGATAATTATTAACACGATTATTAAATCTATAAAAAAAAGACTAAACATGTTAGTGAATTAGACATACTTACTAAAAACGATTAGTGCCTTACTCAAAAAATTAGCGTGCGCTCTCGATATATGTACTATTGAATCCCAAGCAATTACATAAAAAAAATAATACGAAGTGATTGAAACAAAAAAACAGTACAGTGAAAGCTCTCATAGCATACACAATGCGGAGACATGTACGCTAAGTGGAAAACGAATCAGGGACGCGAAACGTTCGTGCCTCTCACTCTCTCTTGCGAAATCGTCCAATCACAGCGCTTATACGTGCCCCTCCACTTATCAATGTACGCTACGAGGGTTTACGCTATGAGAGGTTCGACTCTAACCAAAAATAGTATGAAAAAAGTTGACAATACGTGATAATACGTGGTAATTACGAAAAAGTAAAAACGAAAGCAAAAAACCAATAACGAAAACGAATCGCCAATTAATTAATAATGACAAAATAATTTCGGTACATACCCGTGATTTAACACAAGATCTCTGGTCAGGCTGGATAGCGAAAGTAGTGCCGCAACTGCCACCACCGCCGTTGCCATAAGGGGAACTACCGCGACCATTGCCATTTCCGACGCCACCACCGTCATTATCATCGTCATTACCATCATCATCATCGCGATTATAATCGCTATCAGTTTTTTCCCCTCTCCTGTAGAAAAGGTCTGATAGAAACGGGCAAAAACCACATAGACCCAGATGGAGTCTTATATAAGATTCTATCTGAATCTGTTTGGTTTTTGCCCGTTTCTATCCGTTTCTATAAGACCTTTTCAACAGGGTTCAGATGCATACAAATTTTCTAATCGAAATCGATACTTTAGATCCCCAAATCGATTGTCCAAAAAACGGATAATGGCAGCAATAATATCTACATTCTGCTTGTGATTCACAGCGGAACCGACGAGGGAATCATACCCATTTTCTAATATTTGATATTGAGCGGATGTTCGAGAATAACCGAATTGACGACACAACAAATAATTCTCCATACGAGGTTTAGATAAAGCACGAATACGCCGCAACAAATGTATCGGACCTCCTAAAACGAGGCATATAGTTCAACAAAAATTTGGGCGAAGTGATCGGAGTATCAGGAGGACAACGCAGTGCTATTTTTAGAAGAGCAATGTCATCGGATGATGAAAAATTTGGCGGTGCCTTACGACGTTGACGCTGTGACTCGTGAATCTTTCCAGAAATGGCTCTTGAAAATAAATTTTTCACAATAGAGTGCATTTCTGGTACAACGCTGTCACTCTCAAAGTAGTCATCGTGCACCGAAATCGGTAAATTATTGTGCGCAGAGCGTAAACAACGAACGCGGTCGGCAAGAACTCTAGAATCTACGACGTGTTTATCAACACAAATATCGGACGGATGACGATTGGACATATAGTACCGAGTATGAGAGGTCAAGAATTGCTAGAAATTCGGCTACCGAAGAAAACTAGAAAGAAGAAGATAATGATAAGATCCTCATCTTCGTCGTCTCACAAAAGGTGTTGGTGACGATTTTTCCAACTGAGAATGACTATTACCTCTCAAAGTTTGAAGGAATATTTTTTCGTGTGATAAAGACAAACCCGAACAAGAGGGGATTGATGATGATGGAACGACGTTTGAAGAAACCATACGAGTAGCACGAGTAGCAGTACTAGTTGAAATGGTGGGAGCAACGGCGGACGTCGTAGATATAACTGGGCGTGGAAAGATAGTGGTTTTTACGTAATAAAAAAAACAACTAGTTTTAGTAATTTTTTTCTATTGTTCTCGTAAATATTACAATCAACAAGAAAAAAAGCAAAAAAAATATCTAAAATTAATTGTATTTTCCAGCGAAAGTTCATTGCTTTGGGGCAAATACTAGCATTGAAATAATTGACAATGCTGATAGATAGGGGACAACATTGCTGTGATTGCGAAAAACAATTAAATTTCCATTTTTATGTTGTTGAGATGATCGCAATAAAAAATTACTGCATTTTTTGTTCAGTGCATAAAGAAATATTTATTTTTTTTGCCATTTTTTTGCCATTTTTTTGCCATTTTTTTGCCATAAAGAAATATTTATTTTTTTTGCCATTTTTTTGCCATTTTTTTGCCATAAAGAAATATTTATTTTTTTTGCCTAGGTTCCACCGGATTTTTTTTAAGAGCAAATAAATTTTTTTCAAATGGAAATTTTTTTTTTTAATGGCAAAGAAAATGTCTTCGCGCTTTAAAAAAATTCGGCTGATCCCGCCACTAGATAATCGAAAAAAGAACAGAAAAGGCAGATATATTTTTTCTCTAGAAGATGATCTGGCGCAGATATTACGGTCCAAAGTTAGAAAACAGCAACAAAAAAATTCCTTGCCCTTAAAAAAAAATCCGGCGGATCCCGCCACTAGATAATCCAAAAAGCAACAGAAAAGGCAGATATGTTTTTTTCTCGAGGAGGTGACCTAGCCAAGATATCGCGGTCCAAAGTTTTTAAATGGCAAAAAAAAATATTTCTTTGCCCTTGAAAAAAACTCCGACGAAACCCGCCATTAGATAATCATGAGTACTACAAAAAAAAGTCCTACGGCATTTTTGCTCTTGATCAATATTCTAGTCAAGAAACGTGGACAAAGACAAAAGTCCATATAACTACTCACAAATAACCGTCACTTCAGAAGTACGAATAACCGCCACTTCAAAATGTGAAACGAAAGAAGATGTCTCCTACAAACTTTTCTCTCCGAGTCAAAACGGAAAAAATATAGCGTGACAAAGTTTTCAATATGCACAGATCGTCTTAATTTCACACAAATTTTTTTTTTTTTCGAAAATATCCGCCATCGGGGAATTAAAAGAGGAACAAAAAGTGCCTAGACATTTTGCTCTCAGAACTAATGTCATTATAAAATATATCTTTTAAAAAGATGTGGTTGGTTGTTTGGTTATTGGTTGGGGCTGGCTCTGGTCACCACTCAAAAGTGGTTTCACCATATGGCCATGGACTAAAAAGATGTGTACTTACATGCTTCCGTTTCACCAATTGTTTCTTCGGCGCACTTTACACTTTACACCTTACACTGTCACTGTTACAGTGTGTAAACACACTGAGCCGGCGCCAAACGTATAGCGGTCACCGCGCGTCTTTCGTGTATAGCTAATGCACTGTTTAGAACTATAGCCTGTAGATGGAGAATTATTCCCAGACGCAGGGCTTATTTGCTACAACGTTGAGGATATCAGAATTTGATATTTTGTATATGTGAAATGTTCGTATTTCTTTCGGAACCAATTCCGTAACTATAGATTCTATTAATAAATGGAGAGATGAATTTATATATATTGTGAATCGTAATCACTGCCTATTGGAAGTCATGACCATTGTCAAGCTTTAAGATGTTTTCGAGACAATTTTGCGTATACAAACTTTGGATTATTTACGATACGGTTTGAAAACCGAAATATAGTAACGATTCTTGTACGGTGTGCAACATACAGTAAAACACATACAGTAGTAAAAGTGTTCCTTGTCTTTAATAAGCGCTCCATCTCAAGTGTTTTTCTTATATATTGACCGAGGTATACATTTTTTAATTTGGAGCGAAATTTTCATGAAAAATGTAAAAAATCTGAAATTAATTGTATATTCCAGCGAAAGTTTATTGCTCTGGTGCAAATACTAGCACGAATATCAAGTCAGTTTGCACCGTACACCTTCAGCTATCGACTATTATAATTGAGATTGTAATAATAGCGAATACTAATTGTAAAAAATAGCGAAAATTGCATATATGGTAATAAAAAAAAATTGATTAATCTAAACCAAGCATAATTCCCATGTATTTCGTTTCGCTAAATACAAATCTAAAGTGTATTTAGACCATAAGCCGTTTAAAAAAAATGTAGAATGACTTGAAAATCGCTAAAAATGACGCAAAATTGTCATAATATTGATGAAAAAAATGTTGTATACCCAGATCGAAGAGGATTTTTGTGTAATTTGATTTACTTAATCCGAATCTGAAATACATTCGGCTCATGAACCCCCTAAACTCCCAAAAAAATTGCAAAAAACCGATGAAATAACAAAAAATTGTAGTTGAAAGAATTGAAAAAATCTATAAAACATGATTAAATACGTTTGTTGTATTTTTATATGCATAAAATACCAGTTTAAAATCTGAAAATGTGAAAATGGCCTTGTATAAAACCTTACGGTGTTATTTATACACGGTTTTTATGTATCAGCTCGGTCAGTAACAAAGACTGAATCATTTTTATTCAGTTATCATCATCTGCGTCTCAGAGTTCTGCTGTCAATCGTTTTTGTCCTTAATGCAAAAACTTAAACGTTGCGTAGGAAATGGCTTCGAAAAAATCCA
This sequence comes from Tromatobia lineatoria, assembly GCA_949699805.1. Lineage (NCBI taxonomy): Eukaryota > Metazoa > Arthropoda > Insecta > Hymenoptera > Ichneumonidae > Tromatobia > Tromatobia lineatoria. The sequence goes on from OX453034.1 coordinate 12,529,529, forward strand.
GCTATCTTTTCTGTACCTGTCCCCAAAACTCGAATTCAGTCGGTAATCGCGAGAGCCATCGATAAAAGGGATATACTGTAGCGAGACCTACTCAGTCGGTAAAAATAACTGTAAGCAATAGTATGGCGAAACAAGACAAGTAACAAGAACTGTAAACAATATAGTATGGCGAAACCAGACATGAAGACAAAAAAATGTCACCGACGACTTTATTTAAAGAAAAACAATAGGATCTAATTGGCGGTGTTCAAAAAATGTCATCTGTCTCTTCAGACCCATATGTCACGTGATACATGTCCCCCCCCCCCCCATTACCGCTTAATAGCTTGTGAATTACCGCTGTCAGTAATAAACTGTCGGTAATAAATTTTCACGCAAACTAATATTTTACAGCTTCAATAAGAGTTTCACCGAATGCTGAAGTGATATTCGCAGTCAATGGAACTCTTCTTCAAGCTGTAAGTACAAATATGTAAGTGCAAATATATGCCTTAAAAATATCAATTACAGTTTTCGATACTGATTAAGACCAGAATGGGCTGGGGGGAAGGAGTATCTCTTTCTTGTTGTCTCAGCTCTATTAACGGCACAGTGTCCTAATACCGGTAATATGTGCCAGCAAAATTCCGACACGCTGTCCACGCCAACGCGTGTCGGAACTTTGCAGACACATTACCGGCATCAGGACACTGTGAAGTTAATAGTACAGCTCAATGCTGCAGTGCATGCCGCATTTTTGTCGCCACAGTAAAATTTCTCTCTGGGTTAGATCGACTCAGTTAATGACTGGTATTTTGGATTTTTGATATGCGCTATTTATTTTGATATACTTTACAATAAAAACACGATATGTTTTTATTTGCATAAAATAATTCAACATTCTGGCCGTCGGTCAAAATTTTCAACGATACTCTGGAACTATTACATTTTATGAAAAACTCATAATAAACAGATCGTTCTACTTAACCGGTCATTTCCTGGTGACCTTACCCCATATATGAACGATAAGAATATCCAATAATCCTATCGAACATGTATCTTACCTATTTCAGGTTTGAAACGAATGGATTAACTATAAATTGCCAAATGACCCTAAAGTAATAAGTAAAGTTCGCAGATCTCTAATGTACTGCGGTTTTCTAACTTTTACCGTATGAGTTAGTAGATACCCATGCGTAATGAAGTTCGGTGGTTATTCTGCGCTCTCTTAGTGAATTCGAAAAAACATTACAAATCTTAGAAATAGACTCAATGGCAAAGGGCATCTTAACACTACAGAGATTGAAGGGTCAACCGTGTAAAAACACTAATATTGTCAGCAGCTGAGCAAGAAATTGACAATAAAGCAAATTTGGTAAATATATCAAAGTTTGTAATGCCGTTCAGACATTTTCAAGCGTTTGACATGATCCGTTATGTAGAAAGCAATTGGAATATAATTTTCGAATAAATTTGTTCTAAAACATTTTTGAGTAATCAATTTACTGGTTGTTAATTTGATAAAAAACCAAAATAATCTATCTAATAATGATTGTGTATTATGAGCCTGAGTTTTCTTATTTAGGTTAAGTAGTTTAATTCTATTATTTAAGACTCTTAAGGGAACAAAGTAATCTGAAAAGGAGTATAAAAAAATATTTTTTTAAATTGTTACTATTGCTTCAATGAAAAGTTACATTGGAACCTCATCAGATAGAATAAATATATTTAATCCTTAATTATATGCAAGCAAAGCTTTATTTTTTTTTAAAGCAATAAAAAGTAGCTCCATAAAACAGATATATACTAATGTTTATGATTAATTATAGGTTACATGGAAATCTATGAGATGCTTTTCCTGAATTGAGATCAAAACTAAACCCTGAGACCTGTATTATCAAATAATGGTTAACGTAAGAACTATTTTCTGATCTGTGTGATTGTATTCCGTTATCCAGGTGCGTCTATTAGCCTAATCTAATGTTGTTCATTTTAGGCTGATCGGAGCAACAATTGTCTGGAAGTGGGAGCATTTGCAGTAAGAAAACACGAACAAAATGGTTCGGCAGCTTCATTCCTTTTTCCCAAACCGTCAGATATGGGAAACAAGGTTTACAAGTTGTTAATAAATATAGAAAAGATCAGACCAAAACCTTGTCCAAAGTCTAAAAAGCTGGGATATATGAAATTGGCGAGGAGTCTTGAGCAAAACAAAGGTGAAATTCCACCTGAATCCACTGATCCGCCTTCTGTATTACTAAAAAAAAAAGTTGTGTGTACAATTTGCAAAGAAGTATTTCAGTCCGCTCAGTCCCTCTACCTCCACAAGAAAAAGCGACACTGCTATATCTGCAATATTTGTAATACCGAATGCGCGACAAAAGCCGCTTATGACAGCCACGAGAAGACACATACGCTGGCTGAACCGGAAATTAGAAAGTCTGGAAAACCAATGACGAGAGTTTCGCTGCGTTCGGACACTGCCCACAGAAAACAGACCGTTCAACCCGCCGAAAGAGTCGCTGATCTCGAAAGGAGTGAAAAAATAGTAGACAAATCGAAAAAAGTCGATGGAAGATCATCCGGTAATTACGCTGGTGTGACATTCACATGCAGAGTTTGCAGCAAAGATTTTGCGACCGTCGAAGCAGCCGAAGCACACACAATGGATCACATGGAAGTCGTCGACGAGGAACAGAAGTGTAGTATTTGTAAAAAATTATTCAAGAGCGAAACATCACTCAACGATCACCTGGCAGAGCATTTATCGCGGGCGTTGAGATGTCCTGTTTGCCCAAAGGCTTTTATCAATCGCGCGACGCTGAGAATTCATATGAAAAGTCACGGGCAAGGCTAGTCATGTATTTTATTATTATTTAATTTACTCAATCGATTAATTGGCATAATGAATTTACAACGACCTCAGAAATCATGAGGGCAATAAATGAACAATCATAGTTTAATTTCTTATAAATTCGAAGATTGGGACTGGCAATTTATTGTAAGTTGAATGTGTGCTGCATTATCCCATCATCCTCATTCGAGTGGCTTCATTCATAGTGAAACCTTTTTTCTGTTCGCGAACTCAATTTTAAATGAAAGGGGAAATTTTCAACTTATGTAAAAACGCCTTCTTTTAAAGGCAATGTGACGCACCTTTGGACTATAATAAAAAAATACTCTCTCTTTTTATATCATTCGTTTGCAATGAGAAAGTAAAAAGAATTCAATGTATTCTAGTTTTCTGAAATATTTTATGGCGGCTAATTACAGCGTCTCTTTACTACATCGTTAAGGTGTTCTTATGGAACGCTATTGAGCGGATGTGAAAGGGGGTGTATTCCGTGTAAAACGGATTCGTACGAGAGAGTATAATATACCAAGAATCAAAAATAAAATAGACAATCGACTGGCGATTTGAATACCCCTTGGGGACGCAAATTTTCTTTTCGACCCATTTATTGCGGTTTTTCATTTCATCGTCCACTTTTTTTAAGCATTGTTAAGCGATTAAATCCCATGGCGTATATTGCATAAACAACTTTAACATTTGATATTTCCGAAGTACGGTAGGCGATCAGATTTATATTCGGCAAAAAAATCCTGAACATTATCGGCGAACATTATATGAGAATTTGCGAACGGTGGCATTCGAAGTACATCGTCCATAGGAACGCCTTAACGGAATCTGTAATTTAATTCATTTGGTCGATGGCCTCGCTATAAAATCTTGATCACGAGCGCTGAATCTTTGCGCACGTGTTTGCACACATACTTATGTACAATTAAGAGGCAGTGACACTTTCCCCACCACAGCTCAAAATTGTGAAATCGATTTCTTCCTAAGCTACTCGACAGATGAAGCTCAAATTTTGGAAACTAAAAGTTTTTTTTTGAAAACTAAAAATTGATATCAGGCATTATTATTATAGGCGTTTAATATCGGACAATAAAATTAACAGCCGTATACCACTGCCTCTTAAGAGCATATGAAACTCCTTCCCTCCAGCCCATCCTGGTTTTGAACGGTATCGAAAACTGTAATTAACTTTTTTAATGCATATTTGCACTAATATATTTATACTTACAGCTTCAATAAGAGTTTCAACGACTGCGGATATCACTTCAGCATTCGGTGAAACTCTTATTGAAGCTGTTAAATATTAGTTTGCTTTAAAAAAGTTTATTACCGTTTTTATTACCGACAGCGGTAGTTCACAAGCGGAGATGGGGGGGAATGTACCACGTGACATATGAGTCTGAAAGAGACAGATGAAATTCTTTGAACAACGCCAATTATATCCTATTGTTCTTTTGAAAATAAAGTTGTCGGTGACATTTTTTTTACTCTAAATGTCTTGTTTCGCCATACTTTGCTTACAGTTATTCTTACCGACTGATTAGGTCTCGCTACAGTATATCCCTTATATCGATGGTTCTCGCGATTACCGACTGAATTTGAGTCTTAGGGACCGGTAAGAAAAAGATAGCTGAATTCTTCCGAAGCCATTTTCTACGCTACGTTCAAGTTCTTGCATTAAGGACAAAAACGATTGACAGCGGAATTGTAGGACGCAGACGATTATAACTGAACAAAAATAATTCATAGTCTTTGTTACTGACAGAGCTGATGCAGTACATGGCGCATTTTTGGCGACACGGAAAAATTTCTATCGGGGAACCTACACTTTTAGTCGAAATACGGCCTCAGCAACAAATTAATCGCTATAGATAGCTAAAGAATAGACAACTATTCATAAACGAATGTTCAGTTAAGTCATCAAAGTTTTTCATGAACTCTCAAAAAGCTGTTGGTTGTGCGCCGACGGTCGGTCAATTACTGGTGCATTCGTCCTACAACAGCAAACGATAGAAGGATCCTTAGTCAAAATGTTATTTTTCAAGGAACCCTAGCGAATCCGAGCAATGGTCAATTTCTGGTTGCTGTACGATCACATACCAGTAACCGTCATTATGAGATTTATTTCGAGTACTTGTTTTACCGTTACACAACTGTAATGTAACTGATAAAGCAATCTATACCTTTGAACAAAAATGAACCCGATAGCAACCACAAGCGACCAAACACGATGGATGAATACACATATTCCTGATAAGTTACCATACTTTCGCAGGAATGTATTCATACTTATGAGGAATATGTGTATTTCAACCAACACGTGAGCCGAGGGAGCAGTGCACTCGACTAGTAATCCGAAGGTTGCAGTTTTTTTCTCCTTCAAATACGATATTCAGGAGAGCGCACATATTGTCTTGTTCTGTCCGTTTACCCAAAGAATTCGGTCCCAAACAAAAATACGAAGAATGAGAATAAGTCATTCCTGCGTTTTTTTATAGATCGTTTTTATTCTACAGCGACCTGCCACTTTTTGGTTATTCCATGGTTCCTCAGGCTCGCTAAGAAATTGTATATGGCGACCAGAATATTACTCATTGACATATGTAACCTACTCCGATCACTTTTCAAAACCACACAAAAATCGCAACTTGGAAGTGAGAAATGACAACCCTGGTCAACGAATTCAGACTTACCAATCCGTATTCTTTGACCTGGTTTACCCAGATATACAAGTGGTGCCAAATGAACACAGTTAACGCCATAAATGTAACATGTTAGTGCATGTCGCATTTATGACATTAGATGCAAACCATTCGTACCGTTTTTTTCTCGGCTTGTCAAATAAAACAATCATATTAATCATGATGGTATTTACGAAATGTTAAATGAATCGTTGTTACGTTACATAAATGAACAAAATAAGAATAGATAAATAAATAAACTTATGAAGTGGCGGGGATATTATAATATAGTTGCACAAGACTGCTAATGTATGCAGGAGGAAATGTTTGATCTATATTACCCTAGGCTCCTTGGAAACGACTCGATGGAACTACAGACGAATGTTCCCTTATCCCTGACAGCGCTTACCTGACATTCTTCGGTACAAACCCAGTTATTCTTTACTCTTTTTCACAGACACTTGTGCAAATTTCGTCGTTAATGCTACATAAATATTACTCAAATTTCCATTGTTTCACGCCATAAACTGACATGCCGAAATATATAAAAAATTAACCTTCTCATGGACAAAAGTTGTTGGTTACAAAAAATCGACACCAAAAAAAAAAGATGTATCCAAATTTATTGAAAAGAATGGAATTCGACAGAAAATGCAGCGATACGCTGTCTCCGAATTCTTTGGCTACTGTTGAAGGTAATCGTAGTTCGACCGACGGTTTACATTATTTGTTTATATGAATGGGTAGTGACCGCAATAGAAAGTAAGTTAGAGGTGTCACCATTAAACACACTCGAGGCAAGCAATTAAAAATACTTATAAATTTTTCGACTCGAAATTTTTTATTTTCGGTACGAAAATAAAAAATTATGCATAGTTTATAGGTAATTAGTAAAGAATTCTCTTCAAATTCATTAATGAAAATCAGCAAATATTCAACGGCTTACCACATACTAAAAGGTACACATTCCAATTAATCACGGATACAAGATTAACTTTGTGCGAATGGGCAATGAGTGACTAAAAGTAAAAACAAAGATATAGAGCAAATAAAACTGAATCAAGCAATTTTATAAATACACAGTAGTGAGAACATAAGATAAGAATCAATTAGTTACTTACCTATGCGGAAAAAAAGCATTAGTATTAATGAATGCCTATTTAAATTCCATTATTTTTATTGCAAATGAGGCGAATAGAATTTTGCAAATGAGGTGGAAACAATTTGAATTAGAATCTGACCGAATTTTCCGGATTAAATTGTTGGCTCACTCGATGACTAACAATAACATCAAGAGTAGAATGGGTAAAAAGGGTTTTTTTTAATTTTCTTCTTCAATCATTATCATCGCCGCGAAACAGTTATCAGTTATTCATTTCTAGCAAATGTGTATTTTACTTCAGACAGCCCAAGATCCGAAAAAATTGGCCCGCAAAAAAACGTCGTTGACGTTTATTCGAAAAAATTGCCGGATCGAGCGAATTTGAACGACAAGTGCCCTGAACTCACCGTTCGAATGTTCTTTGAGTTTATGCGTACGGCTTATCAAGTGAACGATACCTTCGAAGAGCTCGCTAGTATTTTAGCGGCAAACAGCGAGATCGACTGGACGGAATTGGCGAGAGTAGATCTTAATCTTCAAGGAACATCGCAAGAGGAAGTTGATAAAAATATTTCCAGAAAAAATTCAATAGCGACTAGCCGCCGAGATAAGAGTATCGGCACAAGCGAGGAGAAAATCAGTCCTATTGAGAAGAATAATCAAAGTGTTACAAATAATACTAATGCAAATAATAGCAGCGTGCTTCAGGAATCCGAAGCCTTAATTCCGTCAAACGTCAGCCAAAATTCTGTCATCCAGAGTCGAGAAACTACTGCAACTAAAGAGGCTTTTGGCACTGGCCTTGATAAGGATAACAAAAAAAATTTCACAACAAATTTCAGCAAGCCCCAGGAAATGTTATCACCCGCGAAAAAAACGAAACATTGTAACAGCGATGTTTGTACGGAAGTAAAGGAACATCCTCTAGCAAAATGCATGAAGAAAAATTTGAGTGACATTTTACACGAGGGGCTTTTGGATTCGGTGTTACCTTATATGCTACCCAAACCAGCTTTTTCACAACCGATTATTAAAAAACCGATAACGTCCATTGAGCCGAAAAAAAGTGTATCGCTGGGCGGTAATTTGGATGGTAAATCTACTATCTCTCCTTCAGCGGGAAGAGATAAGGATAAGGATAAGAATAAACTGCAACGGAAATCTGTGGAGTAAGTTTACCCAGTATTTTTACACCTAGCGTTGTAACTTTTTTATTTTTTTTTCAGTTTAAGCTTTTTGCTTATTTATTTCATATATTGTTTAATATTAATAATATTCCTGAAATATTTCACCGCGTTAAAAAAACCTCTGTAGAAACAAAAAATTTTTTTTTTTTTTTTTTCATCGATTCGTTTCAGATTTAAATCTGCATAGTTTTATTGCATAAACAGGTAATCATACAATTGCGTTAATGGTTATTATTTTGCAACATTAGTCTGCAGTTTTGGTAAAAAGATAAAAATTTCATTGTAATTGTTGAGGAAACAAAGTTTTCATAAAATGGTAGAAAAAGTTTCCTTGAAAAATAGGACATATAATTGGGACATAAAAACAATTAATAGAGACCGTACGCCTCAATTTTCTCTTGAGCCTTTTCATCAAGTTTGGTTGAAAATTAATTATTTTTTTTGCAGTTATTTAGAAACACTGCAAGTTATTATCATTATCATTAAGTAATTCTTGTAAATATCGTTTTACCATAAATGTCTATTTCCAAAAGTAATAGGGCCTTAGAGCTAACTCGAGCTCGTAATAATTTTCAGAAGTGAGGTGGAAATTCACGTCTGCGACGAAGCCAAAAACTTGAAGAAAGATTTTCGCTGTCCACAAAAATTGCTCGTGCAAAAGATGTGTTATTTCGCCGACGTCACTGCCGGCCAAAAACTAGACGAAATGGACATATCCGTGCACTGCGATATCGTTATATTTGACTGGCTGATGAGATGGGTCAAGAAGGATATAATTAAGAAATCCGAATGGCCCATTCTTGAGGCTAGCAACGTGATACCGATCATGGTTTCAGCGTCGTTTCTCCAAATGGAGCCACTTCTCGAACAGTGCCTCATTTTCTGTCACGAAAATATGTCCGAGGTGCTAAAGACTTCGACGATTCTTACGTGCTTGAACGATAACATTTTCACGAGGTCCGTGGGACAAAGAAAACTAATTTAAATTATTTAAGGGGAGACTATAATGATTTTTGCAAAAAACATTTGTTTTTTCGTGAATACAAAAACAAAAAACATTTGTTTTTTCGTGAATAATGTTTCTTACATTATCCTACACTGATTTACAAAATGCAAAAGACATTAAATTTTTCCGGTTTCTTAATATCATTCTAGTTTTATAAAAAATTTGGTTTTTAAGGTTTGTTTATAATACAGCGCTATTCCAAGTGCAAACAATAGCATACTATAGAACTTGTACATAAGTTGTCACAAATACGTTATCTACAATTCAGATTGAAATTGTACATTGAGCTTCGTACTTGCAACACGCATATTTTTTGCATTGTAGCTCAAGAAATTGTAAAGTTTTTCCAATTGTGGAAGTATTCCGAGGAAAGAAATCACAAAGATAATTTTAAAACACTTTGAAAGCTTCCACGTTATCAAAGTCACTTTAATCGCCTCTTCATCAATGGGCTAAAAACTCGATGCAAACTGGAAACATTGTTTCACAGATTGGCCGATCTATTTACAAATGCGGACGTAGAATGCCTAAAAGACAAGAAGGACAAAATTCAGAGTCGCTTGTTTTGTAAATTAATAGTCGCTCTCGTGGATTCGACGCCCGACAGCAAAAGGGGACATTACAGTTCCTTAGCAACTCTACTAAAGTGTGGAAAATGTGGTAAACTTGTTATTGGATCTGTCTCCGACACTGTACCGTGTATTCCGAGTGCAATGCGACTGGACTCAAAAGGAAACGTTTACAGCAAGCACACAAGGTTGAATGAGCTGTTCTGAAAATTCACCTTAAACGATTTGGTACCTCAATTAACTTTCTTTGATCACGCAGAGACTTGACGTGGACCCTCAACGATTACATCATTTCCCTACGATCAGAACTGCGATCCTGGCGCAAGGTTTATTGGCGACTGTGGGGAGATTGCCACTTTCTTTACTGTCGACAGTGCGAAACTTTTTTTCCGGTTCATCAAATGGACTGGTGTTCTTATCATCCGGAAACACCGCAATTTTTTGCCAATGATCAGCAGAGAACTTCGCCGTTTCCGTTGGGAAGATATCCTTGTTGCAGTCAACGCGCTTATCGTTTCGAAGCCTTACCGAATAAACAAGGCTGTAGATTCAAGGTACATAATTTCAATTCCGTCACCACACTAGTGTAGTGAGATTTTTATATTCGGCTTCCTTATTTTCATGTTAAGCTTCCGAATTTGATAGAATTTTGTAAAAAATATTAAAATCGAACATTCCACTTGCTCGTTAATTTTAATATATCTATGTATAGAAGATTCCTCCACCTGTAAACCCGTAACGGAAGCTTATACAAAATATTTTTAGCAGTATAAACAATTCTGGGATTAACTGATTTTCAGGAACATATACCGGGCACGATGTCAGGAAACGAAGCGGATATTTTGACGGTTTTTGCGACATACAGAGACGCAATAGCACTGGATCCACCGCAGTTATTTTTTCCGGAAAATATTACAAGATTGGTAGCCAGAGATCCGGCGCTTCAGCCCGGAAAGTTGTCTTGTAAGGAGGCGATGTGGTGGGACGGTATAGAGTTAGTTCCACCGAGACCAAAGCTCGGTCTGCTAGGTACAAAAGGTTTTCTGTACGCTTTCTTTCAAGAAAAGAAATCAAGTCAAAGACAGTGATATTCACTGATGGATATTGCACTCGTTTTAATGCTGGTATTCATATGAAAAAAATATAGTCCCGGTATTTCTCGATTGGAGGTGAAAGTATCTGGCAATTGTTTTTACTATTGTCTTCACACGTATAACGTTTTTTAAAAATTATCTAGTAGACCACATATTCTCAAATAATTCGTAGTTGTGCATAAGATGTATCCTTCGGACGTGAGTTCAGCTTTTTCTTTCAAAACGATGAACTTTTGAATTGTTTAATAATTTGTTCTTCATCGCACATTAAAAGGTAGTCCCGGCGGTACACCGTTCCAGCCAAACTTGAGATCCAGAAAAGTCTTCGAACCGTTTTTTAAGAGTTAAAAATTTGAAAAGAATCGAAATACTGATGATTGATTCTGCTTAATAATAATTGCTAAAAGTTATTAACAAACTAATTTAAAAAATGTTATTACACAATTGACCCTTCAACCCAACTTCTTTTTAAATTAAATAAATTTGGAAATTTTTCTGAAGACATACGAATATTTTCAGAATTTTGTGAAAATTGTTTTTTTAAATGTTGTTTTTTATGTGTGGAAAATCCCGAATTCTCGAATTTGAATGCATGTCTCATCAATCCACCCATCCCCTAGCAGATCAGATCACGACCGAAATCACGCTGAAAACCACGGTAAAAATCACGCGTGATTTTTAACACCGAAAATCACGGCAGAAACCACGGGCCCTCGTTACCGTTTGAGCTTTTATGCTTGCGGACCGTCATTTCTACCGTTATTTTTGGTGAAATCACGGTCCGCAAGCTTCGAAGCTCAAACCGTAACGAGGGCCCGTGGTTTCTGCCGTGATTTTTGGTGTTCAAATTTGCGCGTTATTTTTACCGTGATTTCGGTCGTGATCCGATCTGCTAGGGTTACGACCTTAAATTACCTGGACAATTTTCTCTGAATCTCACGTTTAACCGAATTATATCGCTGAAACTACCTTAACTCTCTTGAATGACCGAACTCATGTCAGAATACTTTGTTCGTAGGATCAGCGGCCCATGTTTTTTCATATGATGACCCCAGACAGCAAACAAGATATGCATCAATGAGAAATACTAATATTGTTCTTGAGCGCCCAACTTAAATTATAAGCTACTGTAACGAATGTTGATTGATCTCGTTCTATGTAAAGGTAAAATTTGGGGTGGTCAGGCTGTTCGTCGGCCTTGCCAAGTTACGGATGCACAGAGATCACGAAAATTGCGCCAGCAGACTTCACAGGTAACAGACGTGTCTACGCCATGTTCCTCAGCGACAGAAAGTGATGAGGACGATGCTGCGACTGGCGGCGGAGAAAGCAGCGTAGACGATGATTCTGACAACAGTGAAGAATCTCGAGTTTGGCCGCAAAAAAGCAAAATGAAGAAAAACTCCAGATATTACGCATCGAAAAGGTGACAAAAATTATGACATTAATTTTTAGGGATGTTATTATAGCAATTATGAGATTCAGGCAAAACGGAAGATCTTCTAGATCGACTGGTACTGTATTAGCCTTACCCGGATCGGGAACCGATTTATAGTCAATGCGTTCGGGTTATCTCTCCCCCAACTCAAGGCAAAAATCTATCGAAACCTGCAAGCAAATTCGTAAATAAACTGATGCATATCCGTATTTGCGCTAATGTTCTTTACTGCTGCTAAACGAACGTGTTTCACACTTCCTCTGCTACTACTGCTTATCGCTGGGTGTGGGGGTTTATCCTCTCTTAACAAAGACATGGCACATCGAATGTCGATTATAACGAAACACTGATGCAGAAATAGAGTCACATAAAATGACAAATGCTATAAACACGTAAATTTCATATTTAGCCCCAAGAAAGAACAAATGAAAGGGAAAGAATGCGAGCGAAGCAGCACCATCGTTGGTTGTAAATAAATAAAATAAATGATGAATGGAACGTAAAGAAAAGGCGTGCTTTCTTTCCAGAAACGATGGAGGACGTTCTTGGAGCGCAAATTTGGTAGTTCGATACAACCAGGATAATCAGCGAGATTTCGAAGAAAAAGCCGGAGCTCAAATGGTAGCTTTATTGACCAAAAGGACGACAATGGAAAGTACCCTCTTTCCGAGAACCGGCAGGCAAAATACACAGAATTGGTGCAGTCAACCAATTGGTAATAAACAGCTAAGCTGAGACGAACGCCTTTTGTTATTTTCAACGTACCTCTTTATAAACAGGTGGGACCTACGTGAAATTGGAAGCAGAGTTCCGAGAGCAAACCTCACAGGCTCATAAATGCAAGACCCCATCGCATTTGAAAGGGTCAGGACGTGCTCGGTCGTCTAAACCATAGCTACATTGTTACATTACGTTGTTACTACTGAAGATTATTCAACTGGAATTATTTCCATAAGTCAAAATATTACTGCTGTGCCTGTGAAAACAAGGTAAAAACAAAAATTGTAACAATGGGACTTTGAAAAAGAATAAATAAGATAAAAATAGCACGTTACTAGGTGAGATAAGATCAAGAGTCGCGGTAGCGACGCTACGTTAAGTATTAAAAAAATTAAAGTTGAAAAAAGTTGTTTCTTTCTGACTGAGCTGACATCACACAACCTGTCGAGGCTATTACTGCTACTCTTATTATCTCGACACTCGTGTGCCACCAACTTTTTTTGAATTGCCACTCGACGTTTCTATATAAAAAAAAAAAGATGCGGATGAAAAAAGTATTAGGTTCAATATTTTTTATTTCCTTAAATCTTTCAATTGAGCTTACCCCCATTCGAATGGTGATACGTAATGCTGATATATTAATTAATGTGTGGTTTTCTCAATTATTTTTCTCAATCCGTAGGCAATAATATAATTCATCAGCTGAAAAATAAATCTGGAACCCGTTGCGTTCAGGAGTTTTATGTCGTCGTTTTTATACCCACCGGCGAAATAAATGTTCTTGTAATAGCAGGTTTGGTATTTCAAATTTTAGCGGGTGATTATTACGTTCTGGATTTTGGCGTATCCGCGTAATGACTGTTCGGATGAAAAGGTTTTCGTACAAAACAGCTCTCAGCATTTCATACAATTTGCATTTCCCACTTTCGGGGTTTGAATATTACGCCTATACGACTCGTCGGCGTATTAACTCTTCGTGTGAAACCTCCCTAGGCTATATTTATTTATTCATTTTTTTTAAATTGCTTATTCGTCAAGTAAGCCAATTGGCTTTCACTATCCCCTCTCCTTTATTCCCCATTTCATTCCTCAAAACCCGTCTAAAGTGTTGTCCGTAGCCTCTCTTTTTAATGCACTACTGTATCGCATTTGCACAAGGGCTCAGGGAAACCGCGAAAAACCTGGCTGATACAGGCGGCTTCATTCTACTGAGTTTCTAGTGTATTAGAATCCATTGGAAACTTAGAAAAACTGCCTCCCACTCAACAGTTTATACGCAAACCAGTGCGCGGCTAAGCGGTCGCCCATCCAAGTTATGGCCGCGAACAATGCTATTTAACTCTAGGGACCGCCCAAGCCACACACTTCTTTTGTTTTTTTTTAACTCGTTTATTTCAAATGGTAATTCAATCATACATAGTATTAGGAACAAATAAACAGTTTTGAAAAAAATTCCGTCCACTATAACGGTATGTGGACGTGGTATGTGGCTCATGCCCTCGCGCGTGAGGGATCGCGTCGCCAAACAATATATTGTTATCAGGGTTGTACGATCCAAACCACACACCGGCCGCGTGTCCACTGCTGTCGGTCCACTGGGCCATATTTATTTTCGAAGCTTTCCGCGCGTCGGCATCCAATTTTTGTCGAGGTGACGACAAGCCCGGTCTGCAAGTCGCTCCCACGCGCTTTTTTTAACATTAAGGAGACCCAGTCACCTTAAAAAAGTTGTGGCAGTAAAATGCTGCAAAGTTTAACGTTGCAAATTGCTTCCTCATTATTTTCGGTCTTCTTTCACAAAGCTACCTCAAAGAGGAAGTATGTTAAACGTTTTTGACTTCCTCGTAGAGGAAGCTTCGTAACAAAAAATCCAAAATAATAAGAAAGCAATTTGCAAAGTGCAACTTTGCAGCTTTATTTATAATCTGAGTTTAATTTCACATATATTTGAACAAAATAACAAATCAATGTTATGTTACCCCTTTGATAAAAAATGTCTACATTCGAACCTCTTTGATGGAAAAACGTGCTGCTCGGCGTGCCGCCAAAAATGCGTCCTGTTTAAGCTGCGGTATTGACGGCACAGGGTGCTTAACGACACGAATGCCGGCACTGTGCCTACACAGTTTCGACAAACGATTGCGCTGCACGAAATTCAGCACGCCGTGCCGTCAATACCGCGGCTTAATGGTGCAGTACATAACGCATTTACTAGACCCAATGTGCCGTCACTGTGCAGCCAATTGTCTATATGGGCTCTTTAAGGGGCAGTGATACCCCCCGCCCCCCGCAGAAATTCCGGAAGCTGTTTTCCCCTGAACAGAACTACATGCAGATAGGGTCCGTATTTTGAGGCAATGCGCAAGAGTATCGTAGAATTGGGCTAAGCTTCGAGCTCCTCATTCGATTCAGCCGTTTTTTTTAAGGATTTAAAAAAATTGTGCGAGAGAGACAGAGCTATATCCGAGAGAGATAGAGGCCTTTAGACGTCTAACATTGGGCGACGAAATTTCAGGCGGTGTCTCTCTCGCACCATTTTTCTTTTAATTCTTAAAAAAACGGCTATATCGAATGAGGAGCCGGAAAGCTTAGCCCAATTCTACGATACTTTCGCGTATCTTCCCAAAATACGGATCCTTGCTGTCGTACTGTTCGGGAGAAAACAGCTTCCGAAGTTTCTGCGGGCGGGGTGTATACACTGTCTCTTAAGTACACAAGGAGCATAATAATTCTGCAATTCCATAGGGACGTCAGTGTACAAGAATGGTGTGATTAGAAGTGAAATTTTTTACTTGTAACTTTCAAACCAGTGAACCAACGTTAGTGTTCAATGTCTTATGTTATCGGTTGAAAAGTGCATTCTGAATTGAACATATCAATTGTGGATGGTGTGGAAATTAGATTTACTCTAACCAATTGTTTAGTGATTTCCCAAAAGATTTACGAACACGCTTGAGATTCTATCTGTCCCATCAAGACCGAAAATGAAAATTCCTCTACTCAATCTAGAACGCACTCTTCGACAGCTAAAATAAGACATTGAACATAGTGTTCACTGGTTTGGTCGGAAAGCTATATCAAATAAAAATGTGTACTTTTAATTCTCACCATTCTGGTAAACTGTATGTCTCTACTAATAATTAATTGCAGAATTATAATGCACATTATGTATGTACTTAATGAGGTTTTAATGCAAGATTTTCATACAAAAGCGTATAATCAACAGAATTAGTTTCTTATGATTTTTTTAAGTTACAGAGTCCCCTTAGTCTGTTAAATCTGTATGTCTGAATAGTATTCATAATAAATGACAGCAATTGAGGATGAACTGCTATATTACTTCGATGCAAAAGTTCAGTTTGATGCATGATGCTGTTTGAAACTTATGGACAATCGAATTTTGGTTTTATGGGCATTGTAAATCTGAAAAAAAGGTGTAATCTAAAAAAACGATTCAAGTAGCACCCGGTTAGAAATCGGTATAAAAAACTCTGCTGCACCATACTTTCGTTATGTACTGAGTTTTAGATTACTTTCTTGAATTTTTGGGAAGCTAGAACGAAAATAAGGAATTTTTTGCTTGCAGGCAATTTTTGTGTGCTATGGGATGGCTTTATCCTTTTTTATACTAGGCTTAAAATTTTTGTTTCAAGAAAATATTTTTCTTTGTTTAACTTATTATTTGTTAAATGATCAGCTAGGATCAGGATGTCAATTGGCGGGCACCACTCATCGAAACGTAATAGAAATTATTTAAAAAAAAAATTCAGTTCACAGCAAAACAAACAAGTCAGTGATTTTTTTTCAGTTTTTATTTTTTTCCAGGTACGCAAATACTAATAATTAGAAATTCAAACGATGGGGGTATTGACTGCTGCGTAGACCAAACATGGATGACAAATAAGCGAAAAGTAATTTTTTATCTTCGCTTTTCTTAATTGCGGCAACAAGGAGCTTGTCCACAGCCTTCTGATCGGTTTTGCGTTGTTCCGACGGCTGGTACTGCTCCTTCTTCTTACTGAAGATATCGCCCTCTTCCTTCTTCGCGCGCTTGTCGTGTTTCCTCTTGAAGTAATCATCATTAATGTGATCCGGAAGCTTTACTCCGGAAACGTCGAGTTTGGTGGACGTCGCGATCACATAATTTTGGCTAACCCGTCGGAGTGGGCAGCCATTGATTAGGAAAGGTCCTGAAAACATACATAAAGAAAATAAGTAATTATCACTTAATCGATCAACCAGCCAAAATCTTGGATTTTCCAAAATATTGCAACGCAGTCAATTTACGACCGCAAAGAGTTATTTGTTTTATCATATAAGCTTCTGTCTAGGAAAACATTAATTAAGAAGGATGTCCAACAACATTAGCTGACTCATGCAAATTTTGATAAAGATACATTGTCGCTCAGTTTTCTCAAAAACACTGACGATTGCAATTCCAAGTACATATATTTTCTTTCATTGTAACTATGCAATTTTCTTGCAGTGATCACCATTTTTAATATTAGCCTTTCATTGAACAGAATGTACTTAGCAACAGGTAAAAATCTCAATAATAAAATGCCTCCGAGGTAAGTCATTAAACAGTTAACAGTACTACAAGATAATCGTTATGAATATTTCTCGCTCTTAAGGCTTTGATACAAAATGCCCTCTACATCCATGAATTAATGTAATAAATTTTGCGCAAATTATTGTAAACGTTGACCATTCATTTTACGTCAACAAGAATATTAAATTATGTCCAGTTCCGTAAAAGATATAGATAACTCAACTCACGGCGATGTGACAGAGGAATTGTAAAAATACATTATTCAGCGTATCGAGAGAACACGGGAAAATTGTTAATTCAGTTCGACAATAAGAAACTTGAAATATTATTTATTGGCTTTTATGCTTGGAATGAAAGTGAAAAAGGCACAAAGTGTGAAGTCGATCTTACCGTTGACCAATAGGAGACCGCTCGCGAGCTTAGCGAGGAGAACAACGCGCTTTCCCTTGTGAGGACCAGCAAGAAGAATGCACACGGTTCCAGGGGTCAAAGAAGGCCTAACATAACGACGGTGGTCGCTGAAGCACTTCTTAGCATGATGGACCGTTACCGGATCAGCGGTTGGGAAGGTCGAACGCCTCTTCGCCAAACGCACAATACGGGTTCCTCCGTTTTTGTCGCCATTGATTTTTTTCTCAATGGTGACTGGCTTTTTGGGCTTGACCTGATCACAAATTAATCACAGTCTAAATTAGACAAGTTTTAAACAGCAAGCTCTATGGGATCATATTTACACCTAATCATGAATATTATTCGTATGTTTGCTTCTATGAGAAACCTTTTTCTTTTTTTTTATTAAAAGAAAAAATATTACCTGACGTTTGCTTCACTATTCCCAATTAACGTATCAGTTTTCCCTGATCGAAGTTCATATTGTACCCATCCATAAATAACCCAATTTCTAAATGTTCATAATTCATTTTTCAACAAAAGTCCGGTAGACAATTAAAAACAACGCCAATATGAACATATTAAAAACAGGCATGAATACTTCCTTTTTTTTTAAAGAATTTATTTTCATAACTCGCACAAAGAAAAATATCACCATCAAAAAAATATATGTTTTCCAGTCTTTTGAAAGGTAAAACTTGAACATCAAAGATTATTAGGAGCCAAGCTCTTTGTGAACGTTGTTTATATTGATGGTTTTGACAGTTTCTTCCATACATAACTACTATAGGTGAAAAGTATTGAAAGTGATAGCGCTTACAACATATAAACACTCACTTTGTACCTGTACTTTTTTATTATTTAAAGTTGTTCAATATTAAAGTTACGTAATCAGAAGAAGAGTTTTGCTACAAAATTTTTAAATACAAATAATTAACGAATCTGTACTTTTTTGTCCTGACCAACTGTAAAATTCCCTGATCTTACTTCATCTAATTTTTTTTTCACTATTGCATTTAATATTATGCTCTTCCTAATGATTCAACAACAAAATCAGAATGCTCCAAAAAGTTTTCAGGCTCAGAAGGCTCCACAGTATTTGTTACATTCGCCAACAACAAAAATTTGAATAACTATCAATGAAATGAACTAGACATTTTTGTTGAGTGTAATGCACATGTGTACTAATTTACATTTTAATAATCTACCCAAATAATATACTTTGGTGCAAATTAGCAGTTTCTTTATTATCGTGTCCGTTGCTCATGAGAATGAATAGAATGTAGGTATTTCATGATGAAGTAAAAACACACTTACAGTCTTCTCGGTCTTCTTGTCCAAAAACTTATAGATAGCCTTCTTGTGGAACATACGAGTTCTGCTGAACCTGTACACACCATTTCCCAAGTCATAATTCCTCCGCTTGACAACGGGCTTCTTGGGTTGACTGCCACTTGTGGGCTGCCCAGGTGCCTTTGTGTCCGCCATCTAAATAATCAAATTGTAGAAATTAATAATGAATCATAATTATAAAATATTCCTCTCAGCCAAAACTCAGCTGTGAATAGCTGTCAAACCTATAATGCACTATACTGTATCATATTTGAATGGGGGAAACAGGTGAAACATGTCCGATACATACATTTTCGGTTTTAATTGACATTCTACTGTATAATAATACATCAAACACCCAAAAAAACTGCCTCCCGCGTAACAGTTGACGCGGGAACGAGTGCGCGACTAAGCGATCACCCATCCAAGTGACAGCCGCAAATAATGTTGCTTAACTTTGGGAACGACAAAAATTCACGCACACACAGCGCGACTGCTATTGTAAACCATTCAAAGAGTGATTAATTAACTATTTCGCTTAGGAAAATTCTAATATTTCTCGACATTGCGGAACGTTAGTGATAGTATATACGAAAGTTACAAACTTCTGTGTAGTCGCTAGCGAGGTTATGTTAATATTAACAACTCTAAACAATGTTAAAACATAAGTTAAATCTGTGAATTTTTGTATCGGCACATAAGAACGTAGTTAATAATGGCGAACTGTTAAAACAAAATGCCACAGCATCAACAACAATCTTGCCTACATTAAATCCCTGTGCACAACTGACACGTTTGGCCATATGTCGATATTTGTTGCTTCATATTGCGTGCGAACGGATAAAAATATATGAAATGCCATATTGAGGAATATCAAGGGCTTTCTGTATTTATCGAAAACTACCACCGATCGTAAAAAAGAATGATTTTTTCGATATATTTAAAGAACTTTTCACCGACGTACACTTACCTCGCTTCAAAATGGCTGAAAGAGCCTCCTTCTTCTTATTCTTCTTCTTCTTCTTTTCAGTTAGAACGGGCCTGAAATAACACCCTTCAGGAAACCGTTCTGGCCGCTCGGTTATACCGTGTCGGCCGAAGTTGTAGAATATCTGTTATTCGTGGATAGTAAGACCAATATTTCTTCATGCTTATAGGAATGGCCAATCCAAAATTGCCGTTCCTCTAGAACTTCGTAATTTAAAGGCCCTGTTCCAATAAGGCTGACGTCCGAAGTACGTTGGTCAGAGGTTATGAGAGACGGCGTTCCGTCCAAGATGGTTAACTCCATATCTCGTTATAGAGCGACGTCAGAGACGCCTGTTGTGTAATACTTCCATTAATTGTCAGTGATTGTAAAAGCAGAGATGAGTAGTGAGATTGCCAGTGGAGCGATATTCTTGAGGCAACTTTTTTTCCGTCTTTGCAGCGCCGCCACACTGGAGAGTTGCGGAACTAGACCCATCTTTTTGATTGGTCGAATATATATAGATATACTCGACGTGGAAAAAATTGTGCGCTTCCGACCTATCTTTCTGATTGGCCGAGTATATATAGATATACTCTCGACGGGAGAGGTTCGTGCGTTTCCGTAGCTGGCGACCGCGCTTGATCCTTTGCGCCCGTCGCAACGTTGCTGGGACCATGCATTTGAATTTCAGCTCATCGCACGGACTTCGGGATACAGTCTTCGAGCCTTGCTTGAACATATCTTAACCGTATCAATAAAGAATTCAAAATATTCAAGCAAGCTCGGCAGACGTACGCCAGTTCACTCACGCACCGAACGACTTTCTTCCCGTTAATTTTTTTTTTTTTCAGCGTTGATACGTAATTTAATGAATATATCTTCGCAGCAACGAATTTGTTGCTGCGATGATATATATATATTTTTTTTTCCGCGTTCAAGAATTTCGGATAAGCATGTTTGGGTAACGTACATCAACCTACAGAAGTGCACGGCGGTCGTGCGCCTAGAAAATCAGTCTGGTAGCCGGAAGGTAGGGGTTCGAGTCAACGGTTTAAACTTTTCTTTTTACAATTTTTTTTTTTTTTTCTTAAGACCCGGCCGTGCATTGCTCGCATGGGGGTGCGAGCAATGCAAGGTCTGAAAAATTTAAATGTTTATTAACCATCAAATCCATATGAAGAATCAAAATTACATGTCAGACACAATACAATGTATACGTTTCTCGGAAATCCATTAATGCAACATTGTATGGAGGCAAATTGTGAACAAGTGCGAGCACTCCGGTTCGTCTCGATCATTTGATTTTTTCAAGTAAAGAATGAAGTCAGTTTTGCGTCTCGCAGTTTTTTCCATGTTTTTTATTCGTAAATATGCCATAAGAGCCCATGTTAAAATGTATGCATAAGAAAATTCATTTTGTGTAAACGATGTAGACGAAAAATCCCAAAAAATGTATGTGAGTTTTTTATGTATTATTAAAAACGCGGTAATTATTTTAGATTTTTCTGGGCATTTTCAATTTTACTGACGAACCTTCTTAAAAAAAAAAAAAAAAAAAATTGTAAAAATAAGAAAGAATTCGCTAACTCGAACTCCGAACCTTCCGGCTATCAGACTCATTCTCCATGCGCACGGCCACCGTACACTACTGAAGGTCAATGTACGTTACCCAAACATGCTTATCCAAAATTCTTGAACGCGGAAAAAAAATATATATCCTCGCAGCAACAAATTCGTTGCTGCAAAGATATATTCATTAAATTACGTATCAACGCTGGAAAAAAAAAAAATTAACGGGAAGAAAGTCGTTCGGTGCGTGAGTGAACTGGCGTACGTCTGCCGAGCTTGCTTGAATATTTTTAATTCTTTATTGATACGGTTAAGATATGTTCAAGCAAGGCTCAAAGACTGTATCCCGAAGTCCGTGCGATGAGCTGAAATTCAAATGCATGGTCCCAGCAACGTTGCGACGGGCGCAAAGGATCAAGCGCGGTCGCACGCTACGGAAACGCACGAACCTCTCCCGTCGAGAGTATATCTATATATACTCGACCAATCAGAAAGATGGGTCGGAAGCGCACCATTTTTTCCACGTCGAGTATATCTATCTATACTCGACCAATCAAGAACGTGGGCCTGGTTCGATGGCTTTTTACCCAGAGGGCGCACCAACGTCGAAATAAAAGTGGAACCGAGATAAGCTAGCTCATCGGCAATCTCCCTAGTAATCTCACGTTAAAAAGACAGCTAATGCAATATCTCTTCGCGGCGTTCACTAGCTTAGTGAACGCTATGTCCCCCCTCCCCATTTTGTTCGTCGACGACGACTGAATTTCACTTTTGGCATCGCAAAAAAAAAAGGGATAAATCTTTGGTGCGTGGATCCCAATAACTTCATCTTGGTCGCAATCGACGAACCGGAAAACAAATAGATATGCATGTCCTTTAAAAACACATTAATTCTCTTTACATTTACAGGATACAAAAAAAGGTTTTTAAAGCGACCGAAAACAAGTTGGTCGAGTATAAAAGTCTTGTCGCGTATCGTCATCGTCGTCAGTAAGGTCGGTAGTTGTTGGTAATGTGATGTATAGGCGCGCTACATCGAAGGTATAATCGATAGTCGAAACCCGCGAATCGCACGTAACCGCGTAAATTCAAATCTCGATATATAGGATAGAAAGAGATAGATATTTTAGAGGTAGAAATGGTCACACGAGAATGCAAAGAGCGCATGGAACGAGGCTTTCTCTTTTATGACGTTGGAGAAACACATGGCAACTCGCGGACTTTATGGAACCCTGGACTCAACAAAAAACATCAAGCGGATGTGAGTCTGTTTATTGCCGCAGTTGTCCTCTAAGAGTGGCCAAGACTTGCAGCGACGTGACTTTTGTCAGTTTCCACGGCTTAAGGAAAACGCCACTTAACTGGACAAAAAACAGACACACGCGTGGACGACGCATTCTTGCCACGTGCTCACCATCAGGCCCAAGCAACGCCAGCCTCAACGAAGGGAGGCGAGGGCGCCGTCCCCGCCACATCGAGAAAACCGAGGGAAGACACCCTTGGAGGAGGAGAACCAGCGCAGGAACATCGATTGGCCGACACTCACTCTGGAGGGAGGAACAACCCCCGGCTAACAACACTTCGAGACTCCAACCACCGAGAAATTAAAAGAAGCTGACACAGAACTTCCCCGACTCTTGGAGAAGACACTCGCGATATTTGTAGTCGAAATTGTATTTTTACCTTGTACTTTGATCTGAAAATATAATGAACAGCTTAACGTAATTTATTTACATAAATTTGGAGTTAGAATAAACTTCATTTGAACCCGGTTACCTTTTCCCGGGCTTCGAGCCGGACACTTTAGTGTTCCACGGGTGAAACGATCCCATCGCGCCCTCTACTAATAAATAATCAAGTAAAATCTTAAATTACCGGAAAGTAGAACATTACAGTAAATAGAATAAATGTACTTGATTCGAGACGCTACCGAGCACAACACGGAAATCATAAACAGAAAAATGACGGTCACAGGACGGTCATTTTTGTGTCAATTGACGAAATCGAAAAATGACGGTCATTGCACATCGCTAGCTACCGGGTCTCTTGATTTGACTGAATGCAACTCTCGAAAGTGCCGACCAATAGTATGCGATCTGCGCACTAAACGGAGCGCAATAGTTCTGCCATGCGCTGTTGACACTATATTTTCCGCGGCAGCAGAATCTTCGGCTTAGCGTCATTCCATCCGAACATCAAGCAAGGTGCGTACAATGCTGCGTATTTGTAGATTTCTTTAATCAGGGAACACTTTAATCAATCTTTACTCAGTTGAATAGTATCATCGTATTATTCCTAGTGCTATCAACATCGTTTAAAACAATAAGAAATTGACACAGAGGTACAGATGAGATTATTGTTTGTTCGGCATTTGTTTACATTTTTGAAACCACGCCATCATCAGACCCGCCAGTAGAGGAATGAAAAAAAAAAACACCTGTGCCACACTGATGTGAAATTTAAAACGCCCTACAGAAATCAAATATGTTTCCGGTTGAAATATGGGAAGAAATTCTGAAACATGGGGAGGCAAAGGATCTCGCACGATTCAGGAGAGTGTCGAAAACTTGGAACGCAATATGTGGAAGAATTCTCGAGGTATTTATAAAACAGAACATAGATGTATGAAGTTTTAAATATATTCTATTGAAAGATACACTTGTTGAACAGCAATTCTGTATCATCAGTTTCAAAAGACATTCGGAAATATTACAATTTTCAACATGAAATTTTTTTTTTCTTTCTAATACTTGGCGTCGCGACGCTACCGCGTCTCTTGATATGTTTAAAGATTTGTGACACATGTTTTTTTTTGTCATAACAGAATATGAATTAACAATGTTGAAAATCCTATGAATCTCTGTTTTTCATAATAGTAATGCCAAATATTCATCAACAAATGGATAAAACCTAACTATACAAGCTTTTGCGAATATGATTTTTTAAAATAAATTGACTTATTAGTTTTTTCAAATGTTATTTTTACAGAAATTTTGTATAATGTGTAAATATTTCATTCATTTTGATGAACAGTAATACAATTTTCTCTTCCACATAAAGTGTTATGCGTTTTTTAAACAACTTAGAAAAACAAAACATGTAAAATCTTGAAAATGGGTATTGTAACGTCATTCGTTATATTTCAAAGAATCGAATATATCAAGGGACATTAGAGAGAAATTTGGTATAAAAAAAAATTATAATGTTGACTAAAATTTTCTGTAACTCGTAATGCCATTGATTTTTTTCAGATTTTCCATCCATATCTAGGTTGTCTTGATAGAAATTTTTGTCCAATGAACAATATAACATCCGAACAGTAATCATTGAATATTTCTAGTTTCAAAAGCCTCTAACTTTGTACACAACTTTTTTAACAATCGGAGATTTTCTAACAAATACATTCATAAACTGTTTTTAGAATTTCTCAAACATTAAAATTTAAAAACTATAAAAAATTGTTCAAAAAATTCCAAATGTTCCAGCAAATCTGAAAATATTTCATCTAATAAACAAAACAGTCTTCTGAATGTTATTCATCAGTAACAAAAACTAAGACGCTTCTGTATTTTCTTTTTTGAAACATTTAATTCAATGTCTATGTTTAATTTAAAGCCGGATTAAAAATAGAGTTGTTGACTTATTTCAGAGAAACGATATATGGCACAGACAATGCAAAAGAGATATACCTTTTAAGTTCTGGTCTTCACTGCAGGAGCGAACAACTTTACCAAATATTTATTACAAACAATCCCACAAGAAAGGAATGGAATCTCAATATTGGTATAAAATCTACAAATCTTGGAAAGAATGGCATAAAATAGTTGAAAAGAGGCCATCCATACGAACGATCAAACCTCTGCCTGATTATCGGACTTCTGAACGCATTACATGTATCTCGGCACTGGGTAATTCATTTTGTTTTCCACTGTTTTAACGCATTTATCTTTGCATTCATTTCTATTCATTATTAAAAGTGATTCTTTTTTAGTGAGTGTAACCTGTGCGAGATTCAGAGAAAATACGGAGAATCTCGACGGTACAAAGTTCTGAAAAAAATCAATTAGATAGAAGATCCTGAAGAGATTAATCTTGCATAATAATAACTCACAAATATTATTAACAAATATTCATAAATCATCCGGCAAACTAGCTTTTAATTTAAACGTGAATAATTTGTTGATTTTGTTCAAATACGTATGGATACGGCTGGAGCTCCCTATCTCAAAGTCGTTCTTAAGGACAATCCTTTCATCATAGTCTGTTAATTTTGTCGCGCCCCATTGGACTAGCCAATCAAAGCTTTTTTAATTGATCGGCCGGTCAATTAAAAAAACCAGGAGGACGCTATCTCAAATCTGATTAACTTGGTAAGTATTCTTGATCTCTGTATAAGTTATTTCTTCTGTTTCTTAATTCCCAAACCTTCTCGATGTTTTCGAGTGAAATAACCTTGGATAGATGCCAATACTTCAGTTTTTTCGTGTTGAATTTAATAACTAGTGTTTATCCGATGTTTAGCTAGGGCTGGCTGTGAAAAGTTACCGTTTTTGGTACACCGTTAGTTGTTCTTCAATGCGTGTACTGATTGTCCTCCCGATTTCCTCCTATATACGCTTTGCCGCACCCACACGGCATATTGTATACTTCAGTTGTATCTAGAGTGTCCCGTTGATCTTTGAAATTTAGCAACATTGGTGGTATCTTCATTGGTGGTTAGAAGATTACTTTGACGTTGTGCTCCCTGAGGACTATGCTTAACTTGCCTGTCAAACTTAAAGATAGGGGAGAAAAACTGTCGTAACTTTTTTTCTCTTGAACTTGTGTTGGTTCCTAAGTATCCTTGTTTGGGTCTTTTTTTTCTTAAATTCGTAGATTGTCTGATTGATCTCCCTTTCGTTACATCTATTCTTGATCAATGCCTCTGTTAGATATTCATTAATCAGCAATGAATATAACAGAAAAAAAGATCAACCAGACAATCCACAAATTCAAAACAATGGCCCAACCAAGGTCACTTCGGAACTAACACAAGATCAAGAGGAAAAAGTTCTCTTCAGATCAAGGGAAAAAGAAAACGATTTTTCTTCTCTACTTCCAAAGTTTGGTAGACAAGTTGAGCAGAGTCCTGAGGAAGCGCAACGTTCAAGTGATCTTCAAACCACCAATGGAGATAGCACAAATGTTGACAAATTCCAAAGACGAATGGGACACTCTAGATACGCCTGGAGTATACAAAGTTGGGTGTGCCTGCTAAGAGAAGGTTATTTCACTCGAAAACATCAAAAAGGTGTGCAAATTAAAAAACACGAATAACCTGAAGAGAGATCAAGGATACTAAATTAACCCGATTTGGGATAACGTCTTCCGGGTTTTTTTAATTGACCGGCCGATCAATTGAAAACGCTCAGATTAGCTGGTCCGCGACAAAATTAATAGACCATGATGAAAGGAATGTACTTAAGGACGACTTCGAGATAGGGAGCTTCAGTAACGGAGCTCTAGCCCTGATGATGCGAACCGTAACGTTTGTAAAACGTCGTCATAATGCTGAACATCACGCGACAACCATCTAGCAGCCTTGTGTTTTGTCGAAATTGTATTTTTTCCAGTGTTTGAACTATATCTACGAATCTACCTAATCAATCATCGAGATACTCTTTAGGCATAATGGGTGCTTTCATACCAAAAACAAATGTATAATCCGCAAGTTTCTATCCATTTTGAGAAATTGAGAAATTGAGAAATCTTCAAAACAACTTTTTCAAACATTACACTAAAATCGTCAAAATTCATACGTACTCCGAAAAATCATCGAATTAATTTAATTTGGAAGACATTCAGTTTAGTGGATAAATTGTTCAACAATATTGTTTTTCTTAAATTTATTATTGACTTTTTAGAATCATTATTATGCAAGATTAATCTTTCTTCTATGTGATTGATGTTTTTCATATTTTAGTTCTATCGAGACTTTCTCTATTCTCTGAATCTCGCGCGGCTAAGTCAAACTGTACTACGAAATGCCTACTTTAGTAATTCGATAATTGCAGGAAATATTATTGCCGTCGGGAGTACAGAGGGCTATATTACTTTTTATGACACTATCCTTAAGGATGTTTTTTACCGGGCTGATCATGCAGAGTCTCTGGAAAATGTGCAGTTGTTTGCGAAAGGTTTGAACATTTACAAAATATTATTTCTCATACATATGACCAAATTTAAAGGCTGTGTAAACTTTATTTTTCTGTTATATAACTATTGTAGATACCTATGTGTTCGCTTGTTCGTTGTCTATCAATGATAGAATCAAATTCTGGAATCTGCAATCAAAGCACGAGGAAGTGGATCTGCGATCCAGAGGATCGATTATAAGGTACGAAAAATATTTGTTGTTCGAATTGGTTAACATTAAAGTTCCATTGATTTCTATGAGTTTTTATTAAATTTACAGTGCCGATCGTGGAAATTGTTTCACTATTAATAATGACTACATGATAAAGTATCGCCTATGTCGTCGGGATTCCGTAAATGATCGATTACGAGTACCTAACAATATATATATTGAGAAAGATGTGCTGAAGTTGTGGTTATTGGAAAAAAAAATCGTGGCTGCTAGAGCCAATTACCATGAGGTAACGAATTATTGCACGATTCTTTTTTACACGCTTGTATTCATACTAGATTTCAAGAAACATAATCTATGTTTGTTACCAGTTGGAACTCTACACGAGGACACACAACCTCACGCAGGCAATTATAGTAGGAGACGACGGTCCTCGCAGTAAACCGCCGACACTTAAACCTGACATAAAAGTTCGCTACTACCGAATTTTCAAGGGGCATGTTGTCGCTTGCATTGGAGGTAAATTTTGGTGTTATAATTGCCGACTTGTCAGTTTTCGTCAGTAACTCAAATTCATCTCGTTCATTGCATTTGTAAGAGGGATGTGCAATACTCGAATAAAAATGTATTCAAAATACTTTTTGATTTGAATAACTGTCAATAATTCTAAACTAGGACTAATAAGACACTTTTTAATAATCATTGTAAGTTTAATTTACTTCGTCATTCACGAAAAATATGATGAACATATAATGTACTTACAATTACGGATAGTTATTCAAAGCAGAATGTATTTTGAATACAATTTTATTGTATTATGCTGCCAATCTCTAAACTGGAACAGCGTTGCTATAAAACCGTCTTATTTATTTTATCAGTATATGGCGAAGTGGGTTTTTCAATCGAAGCCGGTAAATGGAAAATTTACAATCCATTCGAAAATTTCGGCGCTCAGGTGACAACGGTGCTCTTTCACATTGCTTTTCTAGCATTGGGTTTGCAATCAGGTACGTAATTGTTAAAAAGTAGCCCGAATAAGATGAGGATGGACGTTATCGCATAACAAAACGGGACAAGTTTAAAGTTGTAATTTTAAACGCATTTCTGAGGTTGGGTTTCGATGGAGAAATAACTTATTTGGATATTAGAGATACCTCTTCTAATTTACTGTCCGAAACTTTATAGGTGAAGTGTATTTATTTGAAGTCCCAGACGTCGAAGATCTCCAAAACTTCGATTTCAAAAACAGGAAATTCCGGAAGCTATTGTTGGACACAGAGGCTATCATTTCCCTCAACGTGATTGAATATGAATCAGAGAAATGTATTATTGCGGCAAGCAGTCGAAACGTTCACTTCGTACGTCTTGAGTGACGCCCCTACGATATTGGATCGACATAGCATAGATTAAAAGAAAATGTGCTGTGTAATATTAAGGATACTTTAATTCAAGCTATAAATAGAGTTATAGAGATATATAAAGTTCGAAAAACGAATTTTAAAGCCTTCTTCATCTTCTTGCACCTTTAGAGGTGGCTGAAGTTGTCGCACCGATGTGTACGGCCAAAGAAAGACTCTGATCATTGTGTGAGCGGAGAATCGATCCCATTTATTATGGCGTCTTCTCACAGACGCTAAAAACAGGCTCATGAAATTGTAATAGATTTCTTTTATAGATAGTGATAAAGAAAGTTTTTATACGTAATAAATACACTGTCGAAATATATGATTTTTGTTTCCTTTATTTATTTAAGTCACTGTACACGAAAATGGCAGTTAAAAAATGTCGTAAAAAGATTGGAGGGCCTGCGCGGGTGATAAAATCTCTAAGATGGATAATTTAAACAAAAGCAAATGATCTCAGATTCAGTATGTTAATTGCTATAAAGTATATCATACGATTTTCAATGTATGCAAAAATAACAGCGAAATTGTGGACATTGTTCGAAAAAAAGTGTTTTTTTTTCCACCGTTTTTGGCAAAAAAATTGTACATATCACGATGTATATAAAACCTTGATATGCGCTATAGCTACTGTTTTAAAGAATATGGTTGAAATTTCATAAGGATCGGTTTCGTCATTTCAACAGTTGTCAGTTGTCGAAAAACGCGTAAGTTTTTCAGCGTTGATACGTAATTTAATGAATATATCTTCGCAGCAACGAATTCGTTGCTGTGAGGATATATATATATTTTTTCCGCGTTCAAGAATTTCGGATAAGCATCTTTGGGTAACGTGAATTAGCTTTCAGATGTGTACGGTCGTCGTGCGCATAGAGAATCATTTTGGTAACCGGAAGGTTCGGAGTTCAAGTCAGCGAATTCTTTCTTATTTTTACAATTTTTATTATATAATAAAAATAAAATTAATCCAGAGATCCAGAGATGAGTAGGGAGATTGCCAGTGGAGCGATATTCTTGAGGCAACTTTTTTTCCGTCTTTGCAGCGCCGCCACACTGGAGAGTTGCCGAACTAGACCCATCTTTTTGATTGGTCGAATATATATAGATATACTCGACGTGGAAAAAATTGTGCGCTTCCGACCCATCTTTCTGATTAGTCGAGTATATATAGATATACTCTTGATGGGAGAGGTTCGTGCGTTTCCGTAGCTTGCAACCGCGCTTGATCCTTTGCGCCCGTTGCAACGTTGCTGGGACCATGCATTTGAATTTCAGCTCATCGCACGGACTTCGGTATACAGTCTTCGAGCCTTGCTTGAACATATCTTAACCGTATCAATAAAGAATTAAAAATATTCAAGCAAGCTCGGCAGACGTACGCCAATTCACTCACGCACCGAACGAATTTCTTCCCGTTAATTTTTTTTTTTTTCAGCGTTGATACGTAATTTAATGAATTCGTATTTAATATATATATATCCTCGCATCAACAAATTCGTTGCTTCGCAGCAACGAATTTCTTGGTGCGAGGATATATATATATTTTTTCCACGTTCAAGAATTTTGGATAAGCATGTTTGGGTAACGTAATTCGACTTTCAGAAGTGTACGGTGGTCGTGCGCATAGAGAATCGGTCTGGTAGCCGGTAGGTTCGGAGTTCGATCGCCGATTAATTTCTTTTTTTTACAATTTTTTTTTTTTTTAAGACCCGACCTTGCATTGCTCACATGCACGTGCGAGCAATGCAAGGTCAGGTCCACGGTCTTACATACAGGTCTTGCAACGAAGGTGCCGGCGGTGGTCCCCTTAGCGTCAAATTTCGGTAATTCCGATTTCCGCCGCGAGGTGCGCCACTCGTACAGGGGTCAACAGAGATAGAAACAGTTTCCGTCATGTTTGATGCTGCTAAATAAAACAAACTTTATGAAAAAACGATAATTATGAACTGAAACGATGAATAATCTCGATTGTGGACATCTTTGCGTCACTAAGCTTGCAAAATCCAAGTCGTTGCTGATGAACTTAAGCGATATTCATGCCTCAGACTATCAAAAAAGTTTCTCGTATCCGCGATATTATGCGATCGATTCCCATGGTTAACACTTTTTTTTATGATATAAAAGTTAATTGAATACATATTAAATGACGTCATTTTTTTAAATTCCTAATTGCATGCTGCGTTTATTAGTTAATTACCGTAATTAATCAGAATCAAGAACAAAGTAACATTTTTATGCCTAGTATAAATAAGATATTATATATTTTATTGTATTTATCGATCATAGCGCTTTACAATACAAGTTATTGTTGGCATAGAAGTCCTCGATGTGCACTTAGGCACCGCGCACGCCTTAGGCATTATGCCTGTTATTAACCGAGACACAATTTGTGAAATAATCTACGATTTCCGAAACACTGATAAGTTTTTTTTTACCGGCTTTGATTATTTAGGCTATGTAACCTGCAGTTTGGCGGTTACGTGTGGTTTGGAGAGGGAGAGGGAACCCCTACACTAGTGGCGACGCGCTGTAGCGAAATTCCGAACTAAAAGCTTTGGACAGTAAGAGTGCCTACCCCCACCACTAGAAATCGCCGTCGTTGCAAGACCTGTATGTAAGACCGTGGTCAGGTCTGAAAAATTTAAATGTTTATTAACCATCAAATTCATATGAAGAATCAAAATTACATGTCAGACACAATACAATGTATACGTTTCTCGGAAATCCATTAACGCAACATTGTATGGAGGCAAACTGTAAACAAGTGCGAGCACTCCGGTTCGTCTCGATCATTTGATTTTTTCAAGTGGAGAGTGCAGTCAGTTTTGCGTCTCGCAGTTTTTTCAATTTTTTTTATTCGTAAATATGCCATAAGAGCCCATGTTAAAATGTATGCATAAAAAAATTCATTTTGTGTAAACGACGTAGACGAAAAATCCAAAAAAATGTATGTAAGTTTGTTATGTATTATTAAAAACGCGGTAATTATTTTAGATTTTTCTGGGCATTTTCAATTTTACTGACGAACCTTCTTAAAAAAAAAAAAATTGTAAAAGAAAGAAATTACTCGGCGATTCGAACTCCGAACCTTCCGGCTGCCAGACTGATTCTCTATACGCACGACCACCGTACACTTCTGACAGTCGTACTACGTTACCCAAACATGCTTATCCAAAATTCTTGAACGTGGAAAAAAAATATACATATCCTCGCAGCAACAAATTCGTTGCTGCGAAGATATATTCATTAAATTACGTATCAACGCTGAAAAAAAAAAAATTAACGGGAAGAAATTCGTTCGGTGCGTGAGTGAACTGGCGTATGTCTGCCGAGCTTGCTTGAATATTTTTAATTATTTATTGATACGGTTAAGATATGTTCAAGCAAGGCTCGAAGACTGTATACCGAAGTCCGTGCGATGAGCTGAAATTCAAATGCATGGTCCCAGCAACGTTGCGACGGGCGCAAAGGATCAAGCGCGGTTGCAAGCTACGGAAACGCACGAACCTCTCCCATCAAGAGTATATCTACAGAGATGAGTAGGGAGATTGCCAGTGGAGCGATATTCTTGAGGCAACTTTTTTTCCGTCTTTGCAGCGCCGCCACACTGGAGAGTTCCCGAACTAGACCCATCATTTTGATTGGTCGAGTATATATAGATATACTCTTGATGGGAGAGGTTCGTGCGTTTCCGTAGCTTGCAACCGCGCTTGATCCTTTGCGCCCGTCGCAACGTTGCTGGGACCATGCATTTGAATTTCAGCTCATCGCACGGACTTCGGGATACAGTCTTCGAGCCTTGCTTGAACATATCTTAACCGTATCAATAAAGAATTAAAAATATTCAAGCAAGCTCGGCAGACGTACGCCAGTTCACTCACGCACCGAACAACTTTCTTCCCGTTAATTTTTTTTTTCAGCGTTGATACGTAATTTAATGAATATATCTTCGCAGCAACGAATTTGTTGCTGCGAGGATATATATATATTTTTTCCACGTTCAAGAATTTTGGATAAGCATGTTTGGGTAACGTAATACGACTGTCAGAAGTGTACGGTGGTCGTGCGTATAGAGAATCAGTCTGGTAGCCGGAAGGTTCGGAGTTCGAATCGCCGAGTAATTTCTTTCTTTTACAATTTTTTTTTTTGTTCAAGAAGGTTCGTCAGTAAAATTGAAAATGCCCAGAAAAATCTAAAATAATTACCGCGTTTTTAATAATACATAACAAACTTACATACATTTTTTTGGATTTTTCGTCTACGTCGTTTACACAAAATGAATTTTTTTATGCATACATTTTAACATGGGCTCTTATGGCATATTTACGAATAAAAAAAATTGAAAAAACTGCGAGACGCAAAACTGACTGCACTCTCCACTTGAAAAAATCAAATGATCGAGACGAACCGGAGTGCTCGCACTTGTTTACAGTTTGCCTCCATACAATGTTGCGTTAATGGATTTCCGAGAAACGTATACATTGTATTGTGTCTGACATGTAATTTTGATTCTTCATATGAATTTGATGGTTAATAAACATTTAAATTTTTCAGACCTGACCTTGCATTGCTCGCACGTGCATGTGAGCAATGCAAGGTCGGGTCTTAAAAAAAAAAAAAATTGTAAAAAAAAGAAATTAATCGGCGATCGAACTCCGAACCTTCCGGCTACCAGACCGATTCTCTATGCGCACGACCACCGTACACTTCTGAAAGTCGAATTACGTTACCCAAACATGCTTATCCAAAATTCTTGAACGTGGAAAAAATATATCCTCGCACCAACAAATTCGTTGCTGCGAAGCAACGAATTTGTTGATGCGAGGATATATATATATTAAATACGAATTCATTAAATTACGTATCAACGCTGAAAAAAAAAAAATTAACGGGAAGAAATTCGTTCGGTGCGTGAGTGAATTGGCGTACGTCTGCCGAGCTTGCTTGAATATTTTTAATTCTTTATTGATACGGTTAAGATATGTTCAAGCAAGGCTCGAAGACTGTATACCGAAGTCCGTGCGATGAGCTGAAATTCAAATGCATGGTCCCAGCAACGTTGCAACGGGCGCAAAGGATCAAGCGCGGTTGCAAGCTACGGAAACGCACGAACCTCTCCCATCAAGAGTATATCTATATATACTCGACCAATCAGAAAGATGGGTCGGAAGCGCACAATTTTTTCCACGTCGAGTATATCTATATATATTCGACCAATCAAAAAGATGGGTCTAGTTCGGCAACTCTCCAGTGTGGCGGCGCTGCAAAGACGGAAAAAAAGTTGCCTCAAGAATATCGCTCCACTGGCAATCTCCCTACTCATCTCTGATATCTATATATACTCGACCAATCAAAATGATGGGTCTAGTTCGGAAACTCTCCAGTGTGGCGGCGCTGCAAAGACGGAAAAAAAGTTGCCTCAAGAATATCGCTCCACTGGCAATCTCCCTACTCATCTCTGTATACACTGCCTCTTAAGTGCACAAGGAGCATTATAATTCTGCAATTTCATAGGGGCGTCAGTGTACAAGAATGGTGTGATTAAAAGTGAAATTTTTCACTTGTAGCTTTCAAACCAGTGAACCAATGTTAGTGTTCAATGTCTTATTTTATCGGTTGAAAAGTGCATTCTGAATCGAACATATCAATTGTGGATGGTGTGGAAATTAGATTTACTCTAACCAACTGTTTGGTGATTTTCCAAAAGATTTACTAACACACTTGAGATTCTATCTTTCCCATCAAGATCGAAAATGAAAATTCCTCTACTCAATCTAGAATGCACTCTTCGACAGCTAAAATAAGACATTGAACATAGTGTTCACTGGTTTGGTCGGAAAGCTATATCAAGTAAAAATGTGTACTTTTAACTCTCACCATTCTGGTAAACTGTATGTCTCTACTAATAATTAATTGCAGAATTATAATGCACATTATGTATGTACTTAACGAGGTTTTAACGCAAGATTTTCTTACAAAAGTGTATCATCAACAGAATTAGTTTGTTATTGTTTTTTTTAAGTTACAGAGTCCCCTTAGTCTGTTAAATCTGTATGTCTGAATAGTTTTCATAATAAATGACAGCAATTGAGGATGAACTGCTATATTACTTCGATGCAAAAGTTCAGTTTGATGCATGATGCTGTTTGAAACTTATGGACAATCGAATTTTGGTTTTATGGGCATTGTAAATCTGAAAAAAGGTGTAATCTAAAAAAACGATTCAAGTAGCACCCGGTTAGAAATCGGTATAAAAAACTCTGCTGCACCATACTTTCGTTATGTACTGAGTTTTAGTCTACTTTCTTGAATTTTTGGGAAGCTAGAACGAAAATAAGGAATTTTTTGCTTGCAGGCAATTTTTGTGTGCTATGGGATGGCTTTATCCTTTTTTATACTAGGCTTAAAATTTTTGTTTCAAGAAAATATTTTTCTTTGTTTAACTTATTATTTGTTAAATGATCAGCTAGGATCAGGATGTCAATTGGCGGGCACCACTCATCGAAACGTAATAGAAATTATTCAAAAAAAAAATTCAGTTCACAGCAAAACAAACAAGTCAGTGATTTTTTTTTCAGTTTTTATTTTTTTCCAGGTACGCAAATACTAATAATTAGAAATTCAAACGATGGGGGTATTGACTGCTGCGTAGACCAAACATGGATGACAAATAAGCGAAAAGTAATTTTTTATCTTCGCTTTTCTTAATTGCGGCAACAAGGAGCTTGTCTACAGCCTTCTGATCGGTTTTGCGTTGTTCCGACGGCTGGTACTGCTCCTTCTTCTTACTGAAGATATCGCCCTCTTCCTTCTTCGCGCGCTTGTCGTGTTTCCTCTTGAAGTAATCATCATTAATGTGATCCGGAAGCTTTACTCCGGAAACGTCGAGTTTGGTGGACGTCGCGATCACATAATTTTGGCTAACCCGTCGGAGTGGGCAGCCATTGATTAGGAAAGGTCCTGAAAACATACATAAAGAAAATAAGTAATTATCACTTAATCGATCAACCAGCCAAAATCTTGGATTTTCCAAAATATTGCAACGCAGTCAATTTACGACCGCAAAGAGTTATTTGTTTTATCATATAAGCTTCTGTCTAGGAAAACATTAATTAAGAAGGATGTCCAACAACATTAGCTGACTCATGCAAATTTTGATAAAGATACATTGTCGCTCAGTTTTCTCAAAAACACTGACGATTGCAATTCCAAGTACATATATTTTCTTTCATTGTAACTATGCAATTTTCTTGCAGTGATCACCATTTTTAATATTAGCCTTTCATTGAACAGAATGTACTTAGCAACAGGTAAAAATCTCAATAATAAAATGCCTCCGAGGTAAGTCATTAAACAGTTAACAGTACTACAAGATAATCGCTATGAATATTTCTCGCTCTTAAGGCTTTGATACAAAATGCCCTCTACATCCATGAATTAATGTAATAAATTTTGCGCAAATTATTGTAAACGTTGACCATTCATTTTACGTCAACAAGAATATTAAATTATGTCCAGTTTCGTCAAAGATATAGATAACTCAACTCACGGCGATGTGACAGAGAAATTTTAAAAATACATCATTCAGCGTATCGAGAGAACACGGGAAAATTGTTCATTCAGTTCGACAATAAGAAACTTGAAATATTATTTATTGGCTTTTATACTTGGAATGAAAGTGAAAAAGGCACAAAGTGTGAAGTCGATCTTACCGTTGACCAATAGGAGACCGCTCGCGAGCTTAGCGAGGAGAACAACGCGCTTTCCCTTGTGAGGACCAGCAAGAAGAATGCACACGGTTCCAGGGGTCAAAGAAGGCCTAACATAACGACGGTGGTCGCTGAAGCACTTCTTAGCATGATGGACCGTTACCGGATCAGCGGTTGGGAAGGTCGAACGCCTCTTCGTCAAACGCACAATACGGGTTCCTCCGTTTTTGTCGCCATTGATTTTTTTCTCAATGGTGACTGGCTTTTTGGGCTTGACCTGAACACAAATTAATCACAGTCTAAATTAGACAAGTTTCAAACAGCAAGCACTATAGGATCATATTTACACCTAATCATGAATATTATTCGTATGTTTGCTTCTATGGGAAACTTTTTTTTTTTTTTTTAAGAAAAAATATTACCTGACGTTTGATTCACTATTCCCAATTAAAGTATCAGTTTTCCCTGATCGAAGTTCATATTGTACCCATCCATAAATAACCCAATTTCTAAATGTTCAGAATTCATTTTTCAACAAAAGTCCGTTAGACAATTAAAAAATAACGCTGATATGAACATTCTAAAAACAGGCATGAATACTTCCTTTTTTTTTTTTCAAGAATTTATTTTCATAACTCGCACAAAGAAAAATATCACCATCAAAAAAATATATGTTTTCCAGTCTTTGAAATGGTAACACTTAAACATAATAGATTATTAGAAGCCAAGCTCTTTGTGAACGTTGTTTATATCGATGGTATTGACAGTTTCTATAATAGATCAAAAGTATTGAAAGTGATAGCGCTCACAACAAATAAACACTCACTTTGTACCTGTACTTTTTTATTATTTGAAGTTGTTCAATATTACAGTTACGTAATCAGAAAAAGAGTTTTGCTACAAAATTTTGAAATGGGAATAATCAACGAATCTGTACTTTTTTGTCCTGACCAACTGTAAAATTCCCTGATCTTTCTTCATCTGATTTTTTTTTCACTATTGCATTTAATATTATGCTCTTCCTAATGATTCAACAACAAAATCAGAATGCTCCGAAAAGTTTACAGGCTCAGAAGGCTCTAAAGTCTTTGTTACATTCACCAACAACAAAAATTTGAATAACTATCAATGAAATGAACTAGAAATTTTTGTCAAGTGTAATGCACATGTATACTAATTTACATTTTAATAACCTACCCGAATAATATACTTTGGTGCAAATTAGCAGTTTCTTCATTATCGTGTCCATTGCTCATGAGAATGAATACACTGTAGGTATTTCATGATTAAGTAAAAACACACTTACAGTCTTCTCGGTCTTCTTGTCCAAAAACTTATAGATGGCCTTCTTGTGGAACATACGAGTTCTGCTGAACCTGTACACACCATTTCCCAAGTCATAATTCCTCCGCTTGACAATAGGCTTCTTGGGCTGACTGCCACTCGTGGGCTGCACAGGTGCCTTAGCCTTGGTGTCCGCCATCTAAATAATCAAATTATAGAAATTAATAGAATGAATCGTATTTATAAAATACTCCTCTCAGCCAAAATTCAGCTGTGAATAGCTGTCAAACCTATAATGCACCACACTGTACCGTATTTGAATGGGGGAAACTAGTGAAACCTGTCTGATACACACATTTTAGATTTGTATTGACATTATACTGTATAATAATACATTAAACACTCGAAAAAACTGCCTTCCGTTCAACAGTTGACGCGCGAACGATTGCGCGACTAAGAGATCGCCCATACAAGTGACGGCCGCAAATTATGTTGCTCAACTTTGGGAACCACAAAAATTCACACACCAACAGCGCGACTGCTATTGTCAGCCACTCGAAGAGTGGTTAATCGACTATTTCGCCTGGGAAAACTCTAATATTTCTCGACATTGCGGAACGTTAGTGATGTATATACGAAAGTTTCAAATGTCTGTGTAGTCGCTAGCGAGGTTATGTTAATATTAACAACTCTAAAGAATGTTAAAACATAATCTAAATCTGTGATTTTTTGCACCAACACACACGAACGTAGGTAATAATGGCGAATTGTTTAAACAAAATGCCACAGCATCAACAACAATCTTGCCTACATTAAATCCCTGTGCACAACCGACACGCTTGGCCATATGTCTAAATGTCGATATTCGCGTCATATTGCGTGCGAACGGATAAAAATATATGAAAAGCCATATTGACAAATATCAGGGCTTTCTGTATTTACCGAAAAATACCACCGATCACTCGTAAAAACGGATGATTTTTCGGATATATTCAAAGAACTTTTCACCGACGTACACTTACCTCGCATCAAAATGGCTGAAAGAGACCCCTTCCGACGAGCGTGCGGCAAACTAAACGTTCACGTGGCGCGCTTGTCGTTGACATGCAGTGACATCTGTTAATCTTTTTCTCGTTACCATCTATCATCAAGGAAGATATCGGACCTGCTAAAAGCATCCCAAACATTTCCACCAGATGACGCGAACTTCGAATAACCAATTGCAAAGCAAAGTCTCACTTTCCATCGCTCTCAGCTCTCAGGGACAGCCGACTGTTGAATGTACAATTCATCCAATACAAAATTTATCGTAATACGCTTTTGGTATACGATTGTATGTCATTTATGTTCAAGGAGAATTAATGACACGGGCTGTGCATTCATGTCGTCAACAATTGTCTCCTCCCACAGATATGTCGCAATAATTGCTTTCAATTTGCAGCAATGCTCGTGTGACGTTATCGCAGATCACACCAAAGGCATGTGTACCTGTAGCGATCGAGATACACTCTTGGAAATGATGATTGTACATATATAAGTATACATGGGCCATAGCCAGCCCAATAAGAAGAATTATCTGATCGTTATCTCCTGTATTATAGGTCGAGGCGCGTCTTGTCTGTGGTCGGATAGCGTTTTATGCTCGCATTGGCAACTTATCAGAAATTTCTGATTATTATTTCTCGTCTTATCAGACGGAGCTTCGCACTGCTGTATCTATATCGGGTTACAGGTATTATAACTACAATTGTCACAGGTTGGTAATACTCTGTGATAACGAGAAAATAGGCATAGAGCGCGTGTCTGACGGGTGGTGTTCTCTCGTCTTTTGCGGTCTCTCAGACAGACTATCGCGCTTAGTATTCCACGAGCGAGTGCGAGGGGAACACGGTTGGGATTAAGCGGTGTGTGTAGTATATACGGTGTATAGTTATTTCATACAAAACCATTCACCAACTTCCGTCGCACGTAGTACTACTATAGGGACGTGCATAACTTATATCCGCCAGTAGCTACCTACGATAATATACACACTTTCACGTAGCTCGAAATCCAACGAGGTTTATATACGACTCCGATTGTGGGGATTCTACGGGTAACGTGGAAGGTAAAACATGGCAACCTTCTGATGACGTTCGTATCCAGCAGTCGCGAAAGATTATCAAATGCCCTTAGTAAAAACAGCTGGTTACTG
Organism: Tromatobia lineatoria; assembly: GCA_949699805.1. Lineage (NCBI taxonomy): Eukaryota > Metazoa > Arthropoda > Insecta > Hymenoptera > Ichneumonidae > Tromatobia > Tromatobia lineatoria. Next base: position 12,569,914 of record OX453034.1, read on the forward strand.
CCAGTACCTCTTTGAAACGCTCCTGCCACTGGATACTTTGCAATAATACGGTGTATATCATACGGACGGCATGATGAATATGTGGAAAGTGCGGGAATTGATGGACAAGGCGTGAGTTTTTTAAATTTCAATATTGCCTTTTATCTAACCTGTTTTCGTCGCTCTTATCGCTTTTTATGGACAACCATTTGCACCTGCATAACTTTCCCTCTTAACTTTGCATGCAACCAGCCAATATGTGTAACGCTATATGCCAAACATTTGCAGTAAAGACAATTTTCATTATCACAGGACCAATGTAGTTATGAACTACACGGAAACCGAAGCCAAAGTCAGAGAGGCTACCAATGATGATGCGTGGGGACCGACTGGTAATTATAACATTGCATAATAGAATTATACTGTTACATGGCTGATATTATAGCAATTGGAGTATTTCGTAATACCTTGTTTACAAAATTACTAACTCTTGCTCATTCATTTGTGCATATTTAATGTATTTACATTTTGTGTACCAGGGGCAATGATGCAGGAACTGGCTCAGTCTACATTCACATATGAGCAATTTCCTGATGTTATGTCCATGTTATGGAAACGTATGTTGCAAGAAAACAAGCGAAACTGGCGGCGTTCGTACAAGGTAATTAAACCTGATTACCACTACTCTGACATACAGGTTTCGGAGCAAGCTCTGCTTGTACTTGGCACTTAAATTTTTGATGGTCTTTTTTTATTCAGATTCATTTATGAAAAAAAAAAAATGATTTTGCCTTCTAACTTGCATTTCAATTTCTTAAGGAATGGAAGATTCTGAATTTTATTATACATCTGAAATGTGTAAACATATTTCATACAATATTTACAAATACTTGCTATAGTGGGAAAAACATATTTACACATAAACATTTTTTGCGATGGAGCTTGTAAACTTTGTAACATACATCCCCATTTTTACATGATATAAATTCATATTTGGAGCAAATTTTAATAATACCTTACAATATTTGGTTGACAAGGTCCTGTTTTTTTATAGTGTTATCAACCTGAATGTTTCAATTGATACAAACAAATTTCACTCTGTGCCTTGAGTTTCAGTTGATTGATAAATTGGGGGTTCATGATATATTTTATTGCAATAGCCTCTTTCTTCAGGATATTTCTGAATATTTATATTAGTTACACATCTAAATTAATATGTTGAAATATTTGTGAACAATAGTCTTGAATTATAATGCCTGGAAAAAAATCTCCATAAACTTTTTATGTTGTTATTTCACGAGTGCTATATATTGTTAACATTTAGCTGTCTCTGTTGTTAATGCTAAGAGAGATATTTGTACTGTCCGATACAGTTGTGATGGAGAAAGCTTATTTGTTTGCTTCCCTTTCAGGCGTTACTCCTTCTAAATTATCTCGTGCGCAACGGATCCGAACGAGTCGTGACTTCATCACGCGAACACATATACGACTTGAGATCCCTCGAGAATTACACGTATATCGATGAATTTGGCAAAGATCAGGGCATCAACGTCAGGCACAAAGTACGCGAGCTTATCGATTTTATTCAAGACGACGATAAGTTGCGCGACGAGAGAAAAAAGGCGAAAAAGAACAAGGACAAGTATGTGGGTATGTCGAGTGAAGCTATGGGCATGAATTTCGGCGGTGGGGACAGATGGACGGACAATCCCAAATGGAATAAACCAAACATAGAGAGTTACAATGATTGGGAGAGAGAAAGTCGAGGAAGGGGCGGTTTTGAGGATGCGAACAACAGGTTAATTGATTTCGTTTTATTCATTTATCATGAAATACCAATGGCAACATAAATGACGTTTTTCTTTAATTTTGGTTATTAAATTGTAGCGACGACGGCGAACGAGAAGATTCCGACAACGACAATCCGTCGAGTCCAAAGAAAAGTGACTTTAAAGACAAGCTCGATACCTTGGACAAAATAAGAAGGTTCGAGATTCACCAGAAAATGTACGGGAATACGTCACCCTCGAGACCTTCACGTCCGGTTAAAAAGGTGGATATGGGCGCGGCTGCGTCATTCGGAAAGGATCAAAGTAGCGTAAGTATCCATTTCATTTATTTCATTGCTTATTTATTTCGCAACAAGATAATCACTTTTCAAGGAATCGAGGCCTAAAATGTCGATAGGCCAAAAACCCGATCTTGAAGTTTTCTTCACCGCCGATCGCACAGTGCCAAAAAAATTCATTAAAGAGTTGTCGACGATTCTATTATTTCATTTACCAACTGTACAATTTAATGCTATTCTTTACAGAAAAATCAGTCGAGCCCGCAAAATAATTCAACGTCATCGCCAGTTAAACGAGCATCAAAGAACAAGGACGATATTCTCAACGATATATTCGACTCGCAGAACGAGAATAGCGAAACGAAAGAAATCGATAACGACGACGATTTCAATCCGCGAGACAACGCATACGTTCCGATATCGGCACAAAACACAAATGCGAATTTCGGCGACTTTAGCGGTGCATTCGGCGGTTCAACCACCACTACAACAGCGACTAATGCTTCGAAAGTACACGACAACAGCGACGAATTCGCTGACTTTACGTCGGCTTTCAACTCCGGGGCTAAAATTACTAATGAAAGTTGGCCAGCAGCGCCGCAGGCACAAGTTTCTTTGATGGGTTCGACCATTCCTAATATCGGGAATCCGTTAGCTAATAATCCCAACAATGCATCGCTTATCAATACGGCTCAATCGGCAAACTCGGATGCAGATTTACTTTCTACAAATCTGTCGATCGGGACCAATTTGCTCAACTCTATGCAATCTCGTGGATCGAACAACCAGAATGTTTCGAGAAACAATGCTAATAACAATGCAGGTACGAATATTTTGATATCCGCTCATTCAACAGGTTTTTTTTTCTTTGTCTTTGTTGTTTTTATCGATTTCGTTTTCTGATGCTTATGTTACTGATTTAGAATTCTGATGCGTTCGTACACCCAGAAAATGTACAAGACCGTAAACTCAAATTTATTGCGCAATTTCATAGATTAATCCTCGGTTTTTGTTCTACATTTCTGCGAAACGCTCGCAATCGTTGTAGTTTAACGTTGCTTCAAGTGCTCAAAAACCGGTTGAAAAAAACTGTATATAGCGATTTCCTTTCCTAATTTATGTTCGATCTGAAAAAGAACTGTCAATGTTAAGATCATAGTTTAAGACAGATTGTATCCAAATTGCAGGTAGATTCGCGGTATATTTCTGTAGATACATTCTATCAATGAAAGAGTCTATCCTCGTTTAGCTGCTCGCTTCGTCGCGGTTTCTCACTCGCACACTAACTAACGCGTTCAGCGAAGCCCCTCTCTCGTTCTCATCCCGCAACTTTCGCCCAAATATTCTTAACTTGCTCATAAATAATCGCTTGCAAGGTGGCCTTTACAGATTTCAAGCAACTGAGAAACCATAAATTACTTATCCCCAAAATGATCAACAACTGCCTCTATTTCTATAGAAAAGTCGATTATGTTTTTTAGCGTCTATGGGTACTGATCTATTGTCAGGTTTCGATGGATTTAACTCGCAAATCGGTGGCATTGGGGGCTCGAACAATGTGAATATATTCAATACCAATAGTCTCACGTCTGCATTGGACTCGACGGACGTATTCGCGACAGGTATGCCTTTTTTTTCACACGTTCCACTTATTCTGTAAAGCGGCGGACGCAATGTACTGGACCGCCGCCGCCGCGAACGTCGCTTTAATCGGTTCCCGGTGATGGAATGTATTTCCAGATTCGGCGAGCAACTTTCTCTCGCCCGTGCCCGTTAATACTACGATCGGATCGTCGAACGAAGCTGCCGCTACGCCAGTAGGATCGACGTGGGCCGGCGCAGGTTTGAATATAGATCTCGACAATCTCATGGGCAGCAAAGCAAAACAGTCGGGACCGGCACCGACGATGAATCAATTGGCCAACAATAGTCCGCAGCATCAAGCTAGACCTCTTGGTAATTTCTATTTCTTTCGATTATCATAATTATCCACAAATTGCAACAAAAACCAGCGCTGATTCATAAATGAGATTAAAAGTGGAATGTTCACGAATAATCCGATTTACTCACGGATAATAATCACAATTGATGCTTGTACTTTTTTTATCCCAAAAGTGATACAAAAAAGTCTGCAAATGAGAACCTAGCAATTTACTATAATTATCTCCCGTATTAGTTGAGAAATTTAGAAATGCCATATGAGAAAACGTATTTATCAATTTTGGCATCCATCAAATGTGTTTTGGGAAGCATTTTGCAATTTTTTAATTTGCAGACCTGAGAGACATATTTAAATTCTTTCGAGACGTGTTCTTTAATGAAAATAACAAAACGTTCAAAAAATCAGAGCTTCTTCTATAAGGAAACAAAGAATACAGACAATTGATCTATCGGATGACGAATTGCTACATTAGAAAAAACACGAATTTGTATTTTTCGTTACAGTTTCATCAGACACATATCATATCTAATGAATTTTCTGCGTGATCTTCTATCATAGAGGAACTTGTTATAGGTGGTAGTTCAATGAAGTTTGCCGCACCGATGATGCAATCACCAACGCCAGCCAGTCCAACATTCTTCCCCGCGTTTCAATGAGATACCGCCCGTCGTTGTCGAGCGGCGTTGGTGCACCCATGAGGTAGATCATACTATTAACTAGCGGCTCTATACGCCGAACACATTTTACTGAATATCGTCGACGGTTTCGAAGGTATAAAAAAATAAGTATACAATGTTGACAATACGTGCTTCCCTAACACGAATTAAATTATGCACGATGAAAATGCATAAACTTGCATACATATTTATGTAAAAATGGAAAAATGGAGGAAAAGCCTACGCAGGTGTACTGATAAAGTAAAATAAGCTACGTAGGCGGAATTCAGGGATGATTAAGAGGAAAAAAAAATAATACAGAAACAAAAGTTTTAGATATCGTAGGAAAAATCGACTGTCGCGGCACAAAACACAAAAATAGCGCAATATCACGAACGAGTGCCCTCAAAGGATGATTGGTTTTTATACGCGGATAAATTGTTCGTATCACGACAGGTTTAAAAGATGTCGCCGGTTATATAGCAACAAACTTAAGGGAAAAGACAAAAAAAAACATTGTGTAAATTGTTCCGCGCTGAGGGAGCGGAGTAGGCGATCCATGTCGCCTTGTTAGTAAAGTTTACGCCCAATCTAATCCTACATTTAGTCAAACGGTACACAGACTTTTGAAAAAAAAGAAAGAGAGACAAAAACAAGAAATTAATTTTGAAAGACGCTGCGGAGAATCGCTGGCGACTATATTACATATATTGTTTTTGGCGAGACGCGAAGAAGTGCATATCCTTCGAGATCAATGTTGAAGCAAACACTTAATTACAAAGATAATTATTAGCCATTAAGTACTAACTACTAGGTTGTCACAGTTAGTTATATTATTATCATAGTTTCTAAGACGAAAGCAGGTTCATTAGTGATTAATTAATTTTCGATACAAAAAAAAGAAAAATAATGACTTTGCTGAGAGTTTGTTGACGAAACGTTTCTATGGAAATCTTTCGAATCATCAGTGGTAAAAGCAATAAAGCCTCTCCGTGGTTAATGGTCTCTGCTGAGCCTGCGATTTATCTTTTTGGTCGAGTACGATGACTCGAATGCAGTGTAGTGCATTTCTTGGCCCTTTTTTTGTAGCCACGATACATTCAAAGAGCAGCTAGAGAATTTACATTGATATGTAACAAGGAGTAGATTTACAGTGGTATAATTAATGTGAAAGCTCATTTCTTCTTATATCTTGTTATCGAAATCTGAGTTCCCGAAGAAACGAAGAAAAAAATGTTTCACCTTGCGGCATTGCGAAAATCGATAAAAAAAATATGATGAAGGAAAGACAAAAGAGTCTAGCATTCCAGACTCATAACGGTGGTAAATCCGCCTGATATATCAATATAATATATTCATTTTATCCGGAAAGACACGGCGGCAAACGATTGGAACATATCTGAATGTTATTGTTTCCACTTTAGTGATTTTTACCTGGTGTTGAACACTAACACGTAAACAATTATGTACACGTTTTAATTATCTTGCGAGTACTGCCAAGCCAAAAGCTGTTGTTTTGCCCAAATGTCCCATTCAAGACGATTGTAAAAAAATTTCAATCTCATCATCGCTTCCACCTTCCTCCTCCCACTATCAAGCTACATTGTCGTGAATTTGATAACCGTGCAGATCACTGACTTTCCGGATCGTTCAAAATTGGATTGTTTCTAAATGGCAAACTGTGAAAAACACTCGTGTCTATTGCCCTTTTCATACTTACCGTTCGTATAGGCAGACAAAGATTTGGTTTTGCCCTAAGTATCAATTACAAAGATATAACTTTAACCAAATTGATTTATTTGAAATGAAAAGTTTGTTCATTTATTAAAAACTAAGTAGCCTCTCTGAGAAAACGTAAACGCATGATTCTGCTACATGAAGGCAAAGTATACAACAAATCGACGAAGTTTATCATGGAAAAAACAGAAATAGAAAGTTGACAATTTCAAAATTGACTAATCTGCATCATGAACATAAATTTATTGAGATTAAACGATGACCGGAAAATCCTTGACTACAGTGAAATCGTCTTGAATCGTATACGGAGCGTAAACGCCGCAAAATCCACTCAACAAAAGTAATCGAATTATAGGGAAAAATGTTGAGAATCTTTTTTTTTCGTTTGTTGGGCTTATCGCGATTTAACATTTCCTTCGGCGAGGCTGCGGTCTCGCGTAACGCGTGAGCCTCTGCTAGAGACTGATTTTTCGATACGGTGGTATTGCTTCTTTATCTGTATTCTCTTCATATTTCTTCTCCGTCTATTGCGCATTTATTCAAGAGTGATATACATTCAGTGTGAATGGCGAGTGCGAGCGAGGGTTTGCATTGAATAATAAATATTGCGCTGTAAATATATTGGTGAATATGTAAAAAAAAAAAAATCGAAACGGATAAAAATCATAGAATCGTGATTGTCGTAACATCACAGATCTAAATTCAAGTTGCTAGAACCGAGTGCGAATGCAGTGTGAATCGATTATGAGAGCGAGCGAGCGTCTATTACGTGTTTTTATTCCTTGCGAAGGATCGGCGGGGTGACGGTTCTGACAACTCTCTTTTGATTGTAACTTTACCACGCTCAGAAAGTCTACCATGTTACCCATTCCGGGTCGTACTATTATTGTAAAACGGGAAAAACCGATAATCGTGCGTATGAATATTAGACAGCATTCCAACCAAGTTTTCGGAAAATCGTGTATGTAAATCAGGCAGCAGATTCGCAAAATTGAAACAGCCTGTTTCAAGTTTTCATTGAAATTTTTTTAGAAATTATTGCGAGAGCTGGAATTTTTGCCGATGTGTATATAATAAATGTTGGACATTCAACACTGACTAATGAGACACGGTACGCATCTGTCGTAATCATTGGCGACTTTTACATGAAAAAAAAAATTATAATCATTGTACACACATATATAGCCAATGATCCGGAACTCCGTAGTGCTGATTTGAAGAAAAAATTATTTGTTTATATTATAATCAAGAAATTATACGATTAATTCGAGTATTTATAGATATGTTGCAGTCTACATAATTTTATCTTCATTAAATGCTCATTGGTGCTGGTATAAAAAATATGCTTATTTATCCCTACCATATCCCGCTGTAAGAAGGGTGAATACAAACCTCGTAATGTTTCTCCAGACTAGCGTGGCATTTTTTTTTTACTAAAGAGGAATTTGCCTATGCAAACGGCGCCTCGGTACAAAGTTTTAGGACTAACTTTATTTATGTTTTCGAACATGCTCGGGATGTTACAAGTGTTAAAAATTGGACAATGCAAAAAATAATAAAAGTTGCAAGAAAAACAATGAATCTGTGTGAGGAAGAAAAAAATGCTTAAAATTCAAATAAACCGGACGTAAATACATCGTTTTCACATATGTAAGAAGGATATATTTATGAAGAAATTGTAAAACCAAAACATTTTTAGGATCCTCAACAAACTCGACATCTAATGTGCGACCCACATGCAAGAGCAGTGCAGTAATTTTCCTCAAGGTGATAACATATTTTTAGAAATTGTATTATAATTAATTTAAAGTCTGTTCTTATTTTGATGAAATGCTCATTAAATATCGGACAAAAATCTGGCCATCAAATTTTTGGTGCTCTTTCTTTTTCATGATTCAATTCACTATCGTAAAATAAAGAGAAAGCCCAAATGTGAGATTTTTTTCTCATCATTCACAATTTGAATCGTTTACTTTTTTTTTCAACGGAGAATTCAAACTTTTAAATTTAACGTCTTACTGACTTTGATCGAGAAAATCCAACGTACTATTTTTTGTCGGAAATTGTCCAAATTTTCTGAAAAAATATTTATGTTCACACTAGACATTTTCAAGGTCAAAGATTTGAAAAGCTGTTATCGATTATAGACCTCCCGTTTTATTTTGGAAAATTTAGAAAATTTGCAAAGAATACCCAGTTTTTAATTGGTGTAAGTAAAAAATACTACTTTGGATTTTCCTGATCAAATTAAGACGTTAAAATCTAGAGTTAAAATTTCTAGTTGAAAACTAAAGTAGGCGTTTACCATTGACAATAATGAGCAGAAAGTTTTAAATTTGGGCTTTCTCTTTATTTCAATATAGTGAATCAAATTACGAAAAAAAAGAGCACCACACATGTGCGGGCCAGATTTTCGTCCGATATTCCGTGGAAAAGCCCACATGTATTTACGGCGTATGAAAACGGAATTCGCCTTTTTATCGAACATGGATCGCCCTGGCGTAAATTAGATAGTTTTTAATAGTGATTGCAGGTTCCAAAGTTTAGTCATATCGCCTTGAGTATCCAATCTATTAATATTTTTCAAAAGTGCACGGATTGTCCCTCTCCCGATTATCCTAAATCCTCTCATACGCCGCATCCAAGTTCTGTTGATGTTGAAATTTTCTGAGTCCTACTACAAATTAAGCCTTACGAGTACTTGGAGCGTGCGATCCGCTGCATCGTGTTAGTAGAACAATATAAGAAGAAGATCCTAAGGTAAGGATATTGATGACTGCTGGTTTATTGGTTTGTAGATAGTTTATTATACCTGAACAATTGCCTTACTGGAAAGCGACAATGTGTCTCGATGGAATTGCGAGCACACAATCCCCTTACTATTCAACATACAAAATCTTCGAAAAATAAATGATAGTATTAACAGTATCAGAGCACGTATATTCATTAAAAGACACGAAAAATCTGTCGTGATGTTTGCGATTGTAATGTTTATTCAGAAGTTAATATTCCTGTCATACAAATAATCAATTGATGGAAATTAGGTTAAATTATTGAGTGTATGTGTGTGTGTCAAAAAAAAAAGAAGTTTTTTACAGTTCAACCGTTGTCAAAGTAAACCAGGTGTGATTCGCACCTTAAGCAGAAAGACTATCAAGTGCGAAATTTCAATTACAGAATTGAATGTCTCTGGTACTGTAGGACGACGTTTTTGTCAGATTAATAACGTGCCTAAAAACTCGTATACTATATCCGCCGAATTATACATATTTCGATGGTTCTTATTTACAAACCGCGAACATTTAAATTGTATGTATCTATGTATATATATATTTTAAAAACGAAGATTGAAAAAGCGTCCGACCGAGCAGCTAAATACCATTGCATTCAATGTGAACGCTTCCAAGGTCAGCATTTCTTTATTCCGCCGCGCTGAGACTCTTGGACTTCTTCTTTTTCTTCTTTTTAGGACCTTCTTCGACCTCACCGTTGCCTTCAGCCTCGACCTTGACACCGTTCGTCGGTGCTGATTCGCTGTCGCCGTTCGCGTTTCCGTTTTCCTGTGCCTCGCTCTTACGTTTCTTGTCTTTCTTCTTTTTCTTTTTCGGCGATACTTCCTCGGTGTCGTTTTCAGCTTCTGCGGGGAGAATCGCAAGGGACGCTTCTTCGATAGCTTCGTTCATAACATCGATGTTTTTCTTGGGAACGTCACCAGTCTCGTAGAATTTCAGACGATCCTCGACCTGCTGACGAAGTTTTTCGCCGAATATCGTTGAGGGAACATCCGTGAAACAATCGATCCTCGAAGCGATCGAACATTTGTTCGCCAGGTACCTCGATATCCTACCCTTGTTTTTCGTGCCTGCGCGACCTATGAATGTCGAGTGGAAAAGTAGACCGTATTTCGGCGTGTTTCCTTTGGTCTTGAGTGCTCTGAACAAAGCTTTCTCCGCTCCCAATATCTGGACGGTTGACGCCGGATATTTGGCCAAATTCGTCAAGGATCCAGCGTGAGCTATGAGCCTCGCACCCACTTGATCTCCGATTAGTGTCGCCAAGTTCGGCGCGACACCAGCCATTTTTGCACGTAAATATTCCGCTAATCGTTTTCTGTAATCGGCGAGAGCTATCACTCTTCCGGCGAACATTTCGATGTTCAAGAGATCGACGGGACTTATGTCCATTCCCATCGACGACTTGGATGCGTCGATTATCGCCTGCGCCTTTGCACTGTCCATTACCAATTCTTCCAAGGCCTCAAGCTTCTCGGCTGTGAGTTCCTTGCGATTCTTTATCAGTTGTGCTACCTTTGCGTACGTGTAGTTCTCAGGGACGATCTTTACAAGCTCTGGGAAGTGATAGCTGTACCACTCGCTGTAAATTGCATGAATTAGAATTAGCAAGGTCATGTTAACAAACTATTACAAGGTGAACAAATAAGATAACAATTAGCCTTTGGCCAATTTACTAATGTAACTTTAAAAAAAGGATGCTGTTCTTGAAAGGGCGAATCTGTGCTTACGGCAGTTATTTAACCCGTTGAATATGAAGTAATTTTTGGTCATTTTTTGCAATTTAAACTAAGCTTGCACCTTAATTGTGAAATGTATTCATGATTTATTAAATATTAACAATCATTACCTAACCTAAATGTCTCAGATGAAAAGAAATAATTAATTAGTGACTATAATAAGAAGACATATCAAGACTTTGGGGAAATGGATAATTTTTTTTGTTACTTTTGTTAACTGCAAATAGAAATTTCTATTACAATAATCCATGTTTTTAACAAAAAAGAATTTCAACTATTTCCCATTGATTTATATTTTGAGTATTTTCACAAAAATATTGTGAGCACAAATTTCTGTTTCGTTTTGTTGATTTTAGTGTAAATTGTTTTGAAATATACCGTATACGCATGCTGAATGTGTTGACGTCCTTGTCCAGTTGATCCAGGAGGGCAATACTCTGAATGATCATGTTGTCAACACGATTGACATTAAACTTTACTTTAGCTCTGGAATAGCTGTGACCGAGACCCAGCTGGGCCACTCCGGAGCTTTTGGCGGTTAAACCCTTAACCAAATTGTGGAAGTGGTGTCTGATTCCTCTGATTATTTCAGGGACAGCGCCTGTGTGATCGCACTTTATATCCAGGGCTTCGGTGATGCTGGCACCCAGTTTTGGGTCTGCGACGCCAAGCACTACCTTCTCTTTCTTTCCCGCCTTGGGTATGCAGGAATCAAGGAAGAGCTTGAGATCCTCCGGGACGATACCTTCGGAAATGCTGTTGATGCTTTCGAGAGCAGCGAGAGCGGTTTTAAAAGGCGAGAAACCAACGAGCTTAACAACACTGTTAAATCGCGACAAATCTGTGACCGACGCCTCGACCTGAGGAAGCAGCATTCCAACCTCTTCAAACTCCCTGATTGAGAAGATTGCGTAGCCTGCGGCATGCTCGTATAGCACGAAGAGCTTGGCCTGTAAAAACAAGTCATTTCCATTAGTGTTTGAAGTATAAAATGATAAATATACGAATAAATGAATCACGTGCATCGACGCCGAAATGCGGCCACGCTTTGATTGCGCCACTATGCTACACGTATCGATCGACGAATATTGAGTTTTGTTTATAAAACTTGAAAAATATATTCTCACCATTTTGCACACCTTTGCACTTCACAGTTCACTGATTATAGCACTTTAATTATTATTTTTAACACTCAGTTTATCGCATTTTTTCTATAACCAAAGGAAACGCGTTGTGTACGCATGGCCCATGTGCCAGCGGAATAATGTATACCGGAAGTACTACGTGCTCAAGTATGGTAAACTTCGTACAAAATGGATGCTCACAAACTTCCGGCTTCTCTATTTGCCCGGTTGTTTTGAATTTCGGTGGAACCAACTTCTGCGCAGGTCCAAGGCGTGCATTATTAGATCTGTGCTTCCGGAGATGAGTAGGGAGATTGTCAGTGGAGCGATATTCTTGAGGCAACTTTTTATCCGTATTTGCAGCGCCGCCACACTGGAGAGTTGCCGAACTAGACCCATCTTTTTGATTAGTCGAATATATATAGATATACTCGACGTGGAAAAATTGTGCGCTTCCGACCCATCTTTCTGATTGGTCAAGTATATATAGATATACTCTCGACGGGAGAGGTTCGTGCGTTTCCGTAGCGTGCGACCGCGCTTGATCCTTTGCGCCCGTCGCAACGTTGCTGGGACCATGCATTTGAATTTCAGCTCATCGCACGGACTTCGGGATACAGTCTTTGAGCCTTGCTTGAACATATCTTAACCGTATCAATAAAGAATTAAAAATATTCAAGCAAGCTCGGCAGACGTACGCCAGTTCACTCACGCACCGAACGACTTTCTTCCCGTTAATTTTTTTTTTTTTCAGCGTTGATACGTAATTTAATGAATATATCTTCGCAGCAACGAATTTGTTGCTGCGAGGATGTATATATTTTTTTTCCGCGTTCAAGAATTTCGGATAAGCATCTTTGGGTAACGTACATCAACCTATAGAAGTGCACGGTGGTCGTGCGCATGGAGAATCAGTCAGGTAGCCGGAAGGTTAGAAGTTCGAGTCAACGATTAAAATTTTTCTTTTTACAATTTTTTTTTTTTTTCTTAAGACCCGACCTTGCATTGCTCGCATGGGGGTGCGAACAATGCAAGGTCTGAAAAATTTAAATGTTTATTAACCATCAAATTCATATGACGAATCAAAATTACATGTCAGACACAATACAATGTATACGTTTCTCGGAAATCCATTAATGCAACATTGTATGGAGGCAAACTGTAAACAAGTGCGAGCACTCCGGTTCGTCTCGATCATTTGATTTTTTCAAGTGGAGAATGAAGTCAGTTTTGCGTCTCGCAGTTTTTTTCAATTTTTTTTATTCGTAAATATGCCATAAGAGCCCATGTTAAAATGTATGCATAAGAAAATTCATTTTGTGTAAACGATGTAGACGAAAAATCCCAAAAAATGTATGTGAGTTTGTTATGTATTATTAAAAACGCGGTAATTATTTTAGATTTTTCTGGGCATTTTCAATTTTACTGACAAACCTTCTTAAAAAAAAAAAAAAAAATTGTAAAAATAAGAAAGAATTCGCTGACTTGAGGTCGAACCTTCCTGCTACCGGAACCATTCTCCATGCGCACGGCCACCGTAGACTTCTGAAGGTCAATGTACGTTACCCAAAGATGCTTATCCAAAATTCTTGAACGCGGAAAAAAAAAATATATATCCTCGCAGCAACAAATTCGTTGCTGCGAAGATATATTCATTAAATTACGTATCAACGCTGAAAAAAAAAATTAACGGGAAGAAAGTTGTTCGGTGCGTGAGTGAACTGGCGTACGTCTGCCGAGCTTGCTTGAATATTTTTAATTCTTTATTGATACGGTTAAGATATGTTCAAGCAAGGCTCGAAGACTGTATCCTGAAGTCCGTGCGATGAGCTGAAATTCAAATGCATGGTCCCAACAACGTTGCGACGGGCGCAAAGGATCAAGCGCGGTCACAAGCTACGGAAACGCACGAACCTCTCCCGTCGAGAGTGTATCTATATATACTCGACCAATCAGAAAGATGGGTCGAAAGCACACAATTTTTTCCACGTCGAGTATATCTATATAGACTCGACCAATCAAGAATGTGGGCCTGGTTCGATGGCTTTTCACCCAGATGGCGCACCAACGTCGAAATAAAAGTGGAACCGAGATAAGCTAGCTCATTGGCAATCTCCCTAGTAATCTCACGTTAAAAAGACAGCTAATGCAATGTCTCTTGGCGGCGTTCACTAGCTTAGTGGACGCTATGTCCCCCCTCCCCATTTTGTTCGTCGACGACGATTGAATTTGACTTTTGGCATCGCAAAAAAAAAGGGATAAATCTTCGGTGCGTGGATTCCAATAACTTCATCTTGGTCGCAATCGACGAACCGGAAAAAAAAATAGATATGCATGTCCTTTAAAAACACATTAATTCTCTTAACATTTACAGGATACAAAAAAAGGTTTTTAAAGCGACCGAAAACAAGTTGGTCGAGTATAAAAGTCTTGTCGCGTATCGTCATCGTCGTCAGTAAGGTCGGTAGTTGTTGGTAAATAGAATAAATGTACTTGATTCGAGACGCTACCGAGCACAACACGGAAATCATAAACAGAAAAATGACGGTCACAGGACGGTCATTTTTGTGTCAATTGACGAAATCGAAAAATGACGGTCATTGCACATCGCTAGCTACAGGGTCTCTTGATTTGACTCACGGTGATTTGACTGAATGCAACTCTCGAAAGTGCCGACCAATAGTATGCGATCTGCGCACTAAACGGAGCGCAATAGTTCTGCCATGCGCTGTTAACACTATATTTTCCGCGGCAGCAGAATCTTCGGTTTAGCGTCATTCCATCCGAACATCAAGCGAGGTGCGTACAATGCTGCGTATTTGTCGATTTCTTTAATCAGGGAACACTTTAATCAATCTTTACTCAGTTGAATAGTATCATCGTATTATTCCTAGTGCTATCAACATCGTTTAAAACAATAAGAAATTGAATGTCTATATTGACACAAAGGTACAGATGAGATTATTGTTTGTTCGGCATTTGTTTACATTTTTGAAACCACGCCATCATCAGACCCGCCAGTAGAGGAATGAAAGAAAAAAACACCTGTTCCACACTGATGTGAAATTTAAAACGCCCTACAGAAATCAAATATGTTTCCGGTTGAAATATGGGAAGAAATTCTGAAACATGGGGAGGCAAAGGACCTCGTACGATTCAGGAGAGTGTCGAAAACTTGGAACGCAATATGTGAAAAAATTCTCGAGGTATTTATAAAACAGAACATAGATGTATGAAGTTTTAAATATATTCTATTGAAACTTGTTGAACAGCAATACTGTATCATCAGTTTCAAAAGACATTCGGAAATATTACAATTTTCAACATGAAAATTTTATTTTCTTTCTAATACTTGGCGTCGCGACGCTACCGCGTCTCTTGATATGTTTAAAGATTTGTGACACATGTTTTTTTTTGTCATAACAGAGAATATGAATTAACAATGTTGAAAATCCTATGAATCTCTGTTTTTCATAATAGTAATGCCAAATATTCATCAACAAATGGATAAAACCTAACTATACAAGCTTTTGCGAATCTGATTTTTTTTAATAAATTGACTTATTGGTTTTTTCAAATGTTATTTTTACAGAAATTTTTAATAATGTGTAAATATTTCATTCATTTTGATGAACAGTAATACAATTTTCTCTTCCACATAAAGTGTTATGTGTTTTTTAAACAACTTAGAAAAACGAAACATGGAAAATTCTTGAAAATGGGTATTGTAACGTCATTCATTATATTTCAAAGAATCGAATATATCAAGGGACATTAGGGAAAAATTTATTTGGTATAAAAAAAAAATTATAATGTTGCGTGAAATTTTCTGTAACTCGTAATGCCATTGATTTTTTCAGATTTTCCATCCATATCTAGGTTGTCTTGATAGAAATTTTTGTCCATTGAACAATATAACGTCCGAACAGTAATCATTGAATATTTCTAGTTTCAAAAGCCTCTAACTTTGTACACAACTTTTTAACAATCTGAGATTCTCTAACAAATACATTCATAAACTGTTTTTAGAATTTCTCAAACATTAAAATTTAAAAACTATAAAAAATTGTTTAAAAAATTCCAAATGTTCCGGCAAATCTGAAAATATTTCATCTAATAAACAAAACAGTCTTCTGAATGTTATTCATCAGTAACAAAAACTAGGACGCTCCGGTATTTTCTTTTACAAAACATTTAATTCAATGTCTATGTCCAATTTAAATATTCAATTTAAAACAGGATTAAAAATAGAGTTGTTGACTTATTTCAGAGTAATGATATATGGCACAGACAATGCAGAAAAGATATACCTGCTAAGTTCTGCTCTGCACTGCAGGAGCGAGCAGATTTACCAAATATTGATGATGAACAATCCCACAAGAAAGGAATGCAATCTCAATATTGGTATCAGATCTACAAATCTTGGAAAGAATGGCATAAAATAGTTGAAAAGAGGCCATCCATACGAACGATCAAACCTCTGCCTGATTATCGGACTTATGAACGCATTACATGTATCTCGGCACTGGGTAATTTATTTTGTTTTCCACTGTTTTAACGCATTTATCTTTGCATTCATTTCTATTCATTATTAAAAGTGATTCTTTTTTAGTGAGTGTAACCTGTGCGAGATTCAGAGAAAATACGGAGAATCTCGACGGTACAAAGTTCTGAAAAAAATCAATTAGATAGAAGATCCTGAAGAGATTAATCTTGCATAATAATAACTCACAAATATTATTAACAAATATTCATAAATCATCCGGCAAACTAGCTTTTAATTTAAACGTGAATAATTTGTTGATTTTGTTCAAATACGTATGGATACGGCTGGAGCTCCCTATCTCAAAGTCGTTCTTAAGGACAATCCTTTCATCATGGTCTGTTAATTTTGTCGCGCCCCATTGGACTAGCCAATCAAAGCTTTTTTAATTGATCGGCCGGTCAATTAAAAAAACCAGGAGGACGCTATCTCAAATCTGATTAACTTGGTAAGTATTCTTGATCTCTGTAGAAGTTATTTCTTCTGTTTCTTAATTCCCAAACCTTCTCGATGTTTTCGAGTGAAATAACCTTGGATAGATGCCAATACTTCAGTTTTTTCGTGTTGAATTTAATAACTAGTGTTTATCCGATGTTTAGCTAGGGCTGGCTGTGAAAAGTTACCGTTTTTGGTACACCGTTAGTTGTTCTTCAATGCGTGTACTGATTGTCCTCCCGATTTCCTCCTATATACGCTTTGCCGCACCCACACGGCATATTGTATACTTCAGTTGTATCTAGAGTGTCCCGTTTGTCTTTGAAATTTAGCAACATTGGTGATATCTTCATTGGTGGTTAGAAGATTACTTTGACGTTGTGCTCCCTGAGGACTATGCTTAACTTGCCTGTCAAACTTTAAAGATAGGGGAGAAAAACTGTCGTAACTTTTTTTCTCTTGAACTTGTGTTGGTTCCTAAGTATCCTTGTTTGGGTCTTTTTTTCTTAAATTCGTAGATTGTCTGATTGATCTCCCTTTCGTTACATCCATTCTTGATCAATGCCTCTGTTAGTTGTTCATTGATCAGCAATGAATATAACAGAAAAAAGATCAACCAGACAATCCACAAATTCAAAACAATGGCCCAACCAAGGTCACTTCGGAACTAACACAAGATCAAGTGGAAAAAGTTCTCTTCAGATCAAGGGAAAAAGAAAACGATTTTTCTTCTCTACTTCCAAAGTTTGGTAGACAAGTTGAGCAGAGTCCTGAGGAAGCGCAACGTTAAAGTGATCTTCAAACCACCAATGCAGATAGCACAAATGTTGACAAATTCCAAAGACGAATGGAACACTCTAGATACGCCTGGAGTATACAAAGTTCCGTGTGCCTGCTAAGAGAAGGTTATTTCACTCGAAAACATCAAAAAGGTGTGCAAATTAAAAAACACGAATAACCTGAAGAGAGATCAAGGATACGAAATTAACCCGATTTGGGATAACGTCTTCCTGGTTTTTTTAATTGACCGGCCGATCAATTGAAAACGCTCGGATTAGCTGGTCCGCGACAAAATTAATAGACCATGATAAAAGGAATGTACTTAAGGACGACTTCGAGATAGGGAGCTTCAGTAACGGAGCTCTAGCCCTGATGATGCGAACCGTAACGTTCGTAAAACGTCGTCATAATGCTGAACATCACGCGACAACCATCTAGCAGCCTTGTGTTTTGTCGAAATTGTATTTTTTTCCAGTGTTTGAACTATATCTACGAATCTACCTAATCAATCATCGAGATACTCTTTAGGCATAATGGGTGCTTTCATACCAAAAACAAATGTATAATTCGCAAGTTTCTATCCATTTTGAGAAATTGAGAAATCTTCAAAACAACTTTTTCAAACATTACACTAAAATCGTCAAAATTCATACGTACTCCGAAAAATCATCGAATTAATTTAATTTGGAAGACATTCAGTTTAGTGGATAATTTGTTCAACAATATTGTTTTTCTTAAATTTATTATTGACTTTTTAGAATCATTATTATGCAAGATTAATCTTTCTTCTATGTGATTGATGTTTTTCATATTTTAGTTCTATCGAGACTTTCTCTATTCTCTGAATCTCGCGCGGGTAAGTCAAACTGTACTACGAAACGCCTACTTTAGTAATTCGATAATTGCAGGAAATATTATTGCCGTCGGGAGTACAGAGGGCTATATTACTTTTTATGACACAATCCTTAAGGATGTTTTTTACCGGGCTGATCATGCAGAGTCTCTGGAAAATGTGCAGTTGTTTGCGAAAGGTTTGAACATTTACAAAATATTATTTCTCATACATATGACCAAATTTAAAGGCTGTGTAAACTTTATTTTTCTGTTATATAACTATTGTAGATACCTATGTGTTCGCTTGTTCGTTGTCTATCAATGATAGAATCAAATTCTGGAATCTCCAATCAAAGCACGAGGAAGTGGATCTGCGATCCAGAGGATCGATTATAAGGTACGAAAAATATTTGTTGTTCGAATTGGTTAACATTAAAGTTCCATTGATTTCTATGAGTTTTTATTAAATTTACAGTGCTTGTCGTGGAAATTGTTTCGCTATCTATAATGACTACGTGATAAAGTATCGCCTGTGTCGTCGGGATTCCGTAAATCATCGATTACGAGTACCTAACAATATATATATTGAGAATGATGCGCTGAAGTTGTGGTTATTGGAAGAAAAAATCGTGGCTGCTGGAGCCAAGTACGATGTGGTAACGAATTATTGCACGATTCTTTTTTACACGCTTGTATTCATACTAGATTTCAAGAAACATAATCTGTGTTTGTTACCAGTTGGAACTCTACACGAGGACACACAGCCTCACGCAGTCAATTACAGTAGGAGACGTCGCTCTTCGCTGGAGTCGGCCGACACTTAAACCTGACATACAAGTTCGCTACTACCGAATTTTCAAGGGGCATGTTGTCGCTTGCATTGGAGGTAAATTTTGGTGTTATAATTGCCGACTTGTCAGTTTTTGTCAGTAACTCAAATTCATCTCGTTCATTGCATTTGTAAGAGGGATGTGCAATACTCGAATAAAAATGTATTCAAAATACTTTTTGATTTGAATAACTGTCAATAATTCTAAACTAGGACTAATAACACACTTTCTAATAATCATTGTAAGTTTAATTTACTTCGTCATTCACGAAAAATATGATGAACATATAATGTACTTACAATTACGGATAGTTATTCAAAGCAGAATGTATTTTGAATACAATTTCATTGTATTATGCTGCCAATCTCTAAACTGGAACAGCGTTGCTATAAAACCGTCTTATTTATTTTATCAGTATATGGCGAAGTGGGTTTTTCAATCGAAGCCGGTAAATGGAAAATTTACAATCCATTCGAAAATTTCGGCGCTCCGGTGACAACGGTGCTCTTTCACATTGCTTTTCTAGCATTGGGTTTGCAATCAGGTACGTAATTGTTAAAAAGTAGCCCGAATAAGATGAGGATGGACGTTATCGCATAACAAAACGGGACAAGTTTAAAGTTGTAATTTTAAACGCATTTCTGAGGTTGGGTTTCGATGGAGAAATAACTTATTTGGATATTAGAGATACCTCTTCTAATTTACTGTCCGAAACTTTATAGGTGAAGTGTATTTATTTGAAGTCCCAGACGTCGAAGCTCTCCAAAACTTCGATTTCAAAAACAGGAAATTCCGGAAGCTATTGTTGGACACAGAGGCTATCATTTCCCTCAACGTGATTGAATATGAATCAGAGAAATGTATTATTGCGGCAAGCAGTCGAAACGTTCACTTCATACGTCTTAAGTGACGCCCCTACGATATTGGATCGACATAGCATAGATTAAAAGAAAATGTGCTGTGTAATATTAAGGATACTTTAATTCAAGCTATAAATAGAGTTATAGAGATATATAAAGTTCGAAAAACGAATTTTAAAGCCTTCTTCATCTTCTTGCACCTTTAGAGGTGGCTGAAGTTGTCGCACCGATGTGTACGGCCAAAGAAAGACTCTGATCATTGTGTGAGCGGAGAATCGATCTCATTTATTATGGCGTCTTCTCACAGACGCTAAAAACAGGCTCATGAAATTGTAATAGATTTCTATTATAGATAGTGATAAAGAAAGTTTTTATACGTAATAAATACACTGTCGAAATATATGATTTTTGTTTCCTTTATTTATTTAAGTTACTGTACACGAAAATGGCAGTTAAAAAATGTCGTAAAAATATTGGAGGGCCTGCGCGGGTGATAAAATCTCTCAGATGGATAATTTAAACAAAAGCAAATGATCTCAGATTCAGTATGTTAATTGCTATAAAGTATATCATACGATTTTCAATGTATGCAAAAATAACAGCGAAATTGTGGACATTGTTCGAAAAAAAAGTGTTTTTTTTTCCACCGTTTTTGGCAAAAAAATTGTACATATCACGATGTATATAAGTCCTTGATATGCGCTATAGCTATTGTTTCAAAGAATATGGTTGAAATTTCATAAGGATCGGTTTCGTCATTTCAACAGTTGTCAGTTGTCGAAAAACGCCTAAGTTTTTCAGCGTTGATACGTAATTTAATGAATATATCTTCGCAGCAACGAATTTGTTGCTGTGAGGATATATATATATTTTTTCCGCGTTCAAGAATTTCGGATAAGCATCTTTGGGTAACGTACATTAGCTTTCAGATGTGTACGGTCGTCGTGCGCATAGAGAATCATTTTGGTAACCGGAAGGTTCGGAGTTCGAGTCAGCGAATTCTTTCTTATTTTTACAATTTTTTTTTTTTTTTTTTTAAGAAGGTTCGTCAGTAAAATTGAAAATGCCCAGAAAAATCTAAAATAATTACCGCGTTTTTAATAATACATAACAAACTCACATACATTTTTTGGGATTTTTCGTCTACATCGTTTACACAAAATGAATTTTCTTATGCATACATTTTAACATGGGCTCTTATGGCATATTTACGAATAAAAAAAATTGAAAAAAACTGCGAGACGCAAAACTGACTTCATTCTCCACTTGAAAAAATCAAATGATCGAGACGAACCGGAGTGCTCGCACTTGTTTACAGTTTGCCTCCATACAATGTTGCATTAATGGATTTCCGAGAAACGTATACATTGTATTGTGTCTGACATGTAATTTTGATTCGTCATATGAATTTGATGGTTAATAAACATTTAAATTTTTCAGACCTTGCATTGTTCGCACCCCCATGCGAGCAATGCAAGGTCGGGTCTTGAGAAAAAAAAATTGTAAAAAGAAAAATTTTAATCGTTGACTCGAACTTCTAACCTTCCGGCTACCTGACTGATTCTCCATGCGCACGACCACCGTGCACTTCTATAGGTTGATGTGCGTTACCCAAAGATGCTTATCCGAAATTCTTGAACGCGGAAAAAAAATATATACATCCTCGCAGCAACAAATTCGTTGCTGCGAAGATATATTCATTAAATTACGTATCAACGCTGAAAAAAAAAAAAATTAACGGGAAGAAAGTCGTTCGGTGCGTGAGTGAACTGGCGTACGTCTGCCGAGCTTGCTTGAATATTTTTAATTCTTTATTGATACGGTTAAGATATGTTCAAGCAAGGCTCAAAGACTGTATCCCGAAGTCCGTGCGATGAGCTGAAATTCAAATGCATGGTCCCAGCAACGTTGCGACGGGCGCAAAGGATCAAGCGCGGTCGCACGCTACGGAAACGCACGAACCTCTCCCGTCGAGAGTATATCTATATATACTCGACCAATCAGAAAGATGGGTCGGAAACGCACAATTTTTCCACGTCGAGTATATCTATATATATTCGACCAATCAAAAAGATGGGTCTAGTTCGGCACCTCTCCAGTGTGGCGGCGCTGCAAAGACGGAAAAAAAGTTGCCTCAAGAATATCGCTCCACTGGCAATCTCCCTACTCATCTCTGCTGGTGCTTCTTCACTGGCTGTATCGACATGCGCGTTCGGGTCGTCCGGAGCCCACCTAAAGCCTAAAACCAAACCAAGCCAAAACTAAACCGATCTGTGCTTCTATTTGTATCCATTTCGAAGCTGGGCAAAATACATAAAAATACTTAAAATACAAAGTACAAAATACTTTCAGTTTTTAAATATTCCATTATTCAAAATACATTTAAAAGTACCTTTCGAAATACTTTATAAAGAACCGCATAAAATTCAATTCTAGAGGATTGCACATCCATTAGTCGTGGTAGGAATATTTCAATGTTGTATGCCACACTCCATACTTATTCACTTCATGTTTATTCGTTTGTTAATTAAACTAAGTTCGGGAAATAATCGTTTTAGAGACGTTTCCAAGACATTTTCTTGTTACGCTATTGACTTCGCTACTTCAATTGTTAGTTTCTGTATAAAAATAATATCGACGCTATGCTTCTAGCATAAGAAACATCTTTGATAAAATTCAGCTTCATATTTCAAGCTTTTCGCAAATTATGAATGTAAAATACAAATTCGATACCATCGGTAATTAATTAACAATCATTGCTGAATAATACTCCACTTGTGTACCAATTTTAAGGGCAATATCTCGAATATTTGAGAAGCTAAAGCGCGCACAAACATTGTTAAGAATATAAATAAAATTGTGTAGAAAAAAATAAATACATAGATTTTTCCAAAATTCAATAGCGATTATCAGTCTACAATATTCCAACTTCCTAACAATTATTATCCGGATACCTAAAAAATTGTGGGTATTAGTGTACCCAGACATTGTTCAAAAAAATTTTAATCAGGTAAAAACAAAAAACTGCATAGATTTTGAGGAACATCTGAGTAATTTAAGCAAAGCGCATCGACCGTTCAACATGTACGCCGAAGTTCAACTTGACATATCAAGCCGTTCTCAAGTTATGTCAGATAAAGTACATCCAGACATTTTTCCCAAATGTGATTTTTCAATGTTTTAGAACATTCGGAACACATTTACATAAAAATCACATAATAAAAAGTCATGAAAACAAAGCTTCCTGAGCAAACAAAATGATGGAAATCAAAATTGCAATATAAGCTTCCTCACAGTTGTATTGAACCTTTCATAAGCTTTAGTCTTCAGAACATCAATCTTTTTTTTTCCTTCTTCTTAAATGAAAGCTTTCATCGATAACGAACCATTTCGATTACCAGTAAATCATCACACACCGAAATGAATGTTATGCGGAAGGAAAGATAATGTCATATAAAATAGTTAACTTTGTTCATTGTTAACTCGTCAAGACTTCAAAAATCAAGATACATTGTCTGGTCTGATAGCTACAAGTGAACAGATTTGTAGTCTCCAATGTTTATAAACCTTACATCGCTCTGAAAAATCTCAAAGAGATAGTCTTATATATTGTAGTGTATGTCTTCAATGAGCGTGAAAAACTGTTCAAATTTAGATGAATATTTTTAGCGAAAAAAAAGTTAAATCTTGTTGGTGACTCAACGCCAAATCCATAGTAATTGAAGTGCGAGTCCTTGTCGAATAAAGGTACCTTTATGAAGGAGCAAAAAATAACAGCCAGAGATGCAGAAAGAAGAGAAAAAATTCCATCATTAAAAACAGTTTAAAATACAAAAAGTATTTTGTATTTCATAAAGTACTTAAAATACCTGAGACATATTTTAGTATTTAAAATACTCAAAATACATGTTGTATTTTAAATACTGCCTAGCTTTGATCGATTCATTTTATTTCGTTTGCTTCGTGAATAGCTTTGTTTTCGTGAAATTTTTCTTGTACGAGATTTTTATATCCGACTACTTAGAATCACCTCATACATCGAGAAGTGGTTTAGAAAAGATGTATGCGTGTATGCGTATGAGTAATATTGAGACTCAAATACCTAACGCACGGCTTTATCAATCGAGCTGAAGTTTTGCAAAGAGGTGGGACAGGTAGGTCCCTTGTGTAATGTTTGTGATGACTTAAAAAAAATGTTGAACATGAGCTTATTTTATATTCGATTTTGAATCTTTCAGAAAAATGTCTGTTATTTTTCTAGCTCCTGCAAATTAGTAGCTATTGAACTAATTAATTTTATATAATTAAAGTCATGGCTTATTAAGCTTGAATCAGAGAGAATAAGGAGGATAAAAGGCTAAAATGAAAGAAGGATCCGTATTGAATTTGAAATGAATCTATGAATAGGATTAATATTTATAAAAATTCGAAATTTTCGAAAAAGTTACATTTTGCGCTAACTCATGTAAAATATCACCGAATGAATTGAACTTTTCTACAGACTAACGATAGTACTCAGTGTTCCGACGTACCAAATTTCGAAATAATTGGTAAAGCGGTTCGGATTTTGCGGCACTTTGAATATATTAATGAATTTACATTTTGCTATGAATTACGTAGATGTTATTAAACAAGGGTGCAAAGTAGAACATTGCGCATTGCTTCCACATTATTTTACGCTTTGCACAAAGCTTCCACTACGAGCGAGTCATAATTAATTAACATCTTTCCTCTTAGAGGTAAATTGGCTTAAAGCGAAAAATAATGAAGAAGCAATGTGCAAAGTTTTACTATCTATCGCCGTTTTACCGTTCCCTCTGGTTGGCACTACGTTGTATGACCATGCGGCAATTTTCTGTCGATATTCATATTCTTTGCTACTATGTTTCGTTAGTATTTATAAATTTATCATAATCGCCCCACCAGTTTGATATCATGAATGAGAGGTCGCTCCAACTTTGTGCGACTTGTCATTTCTTTTTTTTAATGCCATGAAAACATGGTATAGAAACGGATAGAAACTTTCTTTTAAAATGTGTGATGAAAAGGTGTTGAATAGAATTTTTATTTATCTTCAGAATCCATCATCAGAAGATTGAAACACTACCAAGTAATATGAATTAAATGATAAAAAGGCAAATTTTTGAGCACAAGATTATATGTGTAATATTAACAACATTTCCTTAAATGTAAAGGCTGCTATAAAAAATCCTGTCAATTCTATAGAAAAAGTATTACCCCCAATCAAAAAACAGAATAAGAGCGGACATAAAATAGCCTGATGGACCAGCTCTAAGGAAATTCGCATGGAGTTTCCCTCTGATGAAGTTCAATGATATTTCTTAAACTATAGTTTAATAACATGAGAAGTCGAATATAGACATTCTAGGGTGTAGAATTCCTAATTACTTAAATAAGGTACATAGGTTTCATTACGTCCAAGTATTTATTGAATGATCGCACAAAATGTATAAATTTACAAAATGCTTTATTTCATATTAATAATAAACCGTGAAACATATGTATACTAGTATTTCGTACACAAAGTTATAAATCAAAACCGAAAATTCAGTGCATTTTGTGATAATTAAAACAATTACAAGTTTACAGATATACCGTATAACACCGTAATTCGCTAACGGAAGAACTAAAGATAATTATACATTATCCAATAATGTATGGTTCTTTTACTTTTTTTTAAATGTATACATGGCTTCACATGTGTTGTTCAATTTTTTTACCAAACTTCTTGGTGCAAATACAATATTCCGTTATGGTTAAGAGGTAAACTAAATAATTGATTATGCGAGAAGGTACATGAGAGTAATTAGAATGAAATTTCTTATATTAATAATTTTGGAAAAGAGAAGGTCTTTGACTAAGAGTGTATGTTATTGTTCTGTAATTATGGTCGTTGTTTTGAGTACAAAGCCGCTCCTCTGATTCTATTTTCCAAAAAATTTCTTAAATTATTCGCAGAGAAAGGTAGTAGACAAGTCTCGAAAGAAAGCGTCGTACGTTTCTCGTGGAATTTAATTAACTCTACTCACACGCCTTAATGTTTTCTTGCCAACAAATCAAGAATCGATGAGTGCGTTTATTTCGATAGACTTATCGTTAAAAAAAAAAATATTTTGTTTTTGTGTTACTGTAGTAAATATCGATATGCCACAGAGCGAGAGACTTGCAAGAGCGGGTCAAAGATTATATTGGAATCCAGAAACTCGACGAAAAGTAAACATTGACGATTGGCATTTGGTCAAAACGTCATCCATCATGTCACACTCGTTTGTACCTCCACGCAACGCAGGCGTGAAGATTGTATGACAAAGCGCGATGGAACAATCGAAAAAGGAAAAAAAATATATATATATATATATGTTTATATATTTCACTTCGTTGGACGTTTCGCAATATTGTTGTACGATCAACGATGAAGTGCGGCAGATCTTGCTGAGAATGAAAGCGACAGGAGCTGAAAAAAGAACTCTGCTTCATTACTCGTTAAGATCGTCCTGCGAATTACAGAATATTCGCAACTCTGGTTCAACATATATCTTTACATCCTCACTCCCTCCCTTTGTCTCAGTTATTCGTAAGAGTTATACATAAATACTATGAAAGCTATGTCTACATACTATCGCGGATAGAAACGCATTAGAAACAGTATAAAATGGACATCATCATAATCATCATCTCTCTCCCTCACTTTCTCATTCCTCCAACGCCTACTCTACAAGATCATATTGATGTTATTACTCCTTTTTTATCCTTTCTGATTTCTTACAATCATCTTCGTATTTTTTAGCATATCGGGTTATTTTTCTTTTTTCCAGAAGTACACAGTATACAGTAGCTTGAGAATTAAAATAGGGGTGTGCAGAGTGACTACTGATAAGGCTCGAGGGCCGTCCAACATCAGTCTTTCTTGCCAGCTCGCATAGTATCCAAATTTTTTTTTTTTTCGTCGTCATGCGGTCGATGATGTTCGTGTTCACTCAATGGTTACACGCGGCATTAGCATGCCTCGTCTATTCAGCCAGATTCTGGAATAGAGAACACAATTATTAATGTACATAATCGACTTGAAGCAACGTAAAAGCTCGAGTTTACGAAACCTGTTTATTTCTATTGACAAACATTTTTGGTATAATTGGCTAAATAATTTCATCATTTCGCGAACAATTCTCTGCAGTTTATAATAAAATTATGTACAGATATCGTTATAATTGTAATTTAAAAAATTGGCGCAAATCCACGCAAATTCCGATGAGCAAATAGGTGAATATAGTAGATAAGTTGAAAAATAAACGGAGGACCACAACTTTTAAAACTCCACAGAAATGGTAACTCAAAGTTAGCACTTATTTTACAAGTGCAATATTTTCCAACCGTCTTAACATAGAAATAACTGAGTCGAGTTGGTAGATTACTCACCCTATACCAGTGCCAATGAGCAGCGAGACGATATTCGATAGGAACATTGCATACAGTATTTCTTTCGAAAATAGACCAATCTTGCCCATTTTTGCTGTGCGAATGCTATAAGTCTTCTTTTTTGTCATGCCCAGGGGATGTTTGAACTTCCAACCTCTGAAACAATAAAAAGTTTGATGATCAATTTTAAAAAAAACGTCTCGGCATCAACCGACGCGATATCGATCTGTGACGCAAATTCGAAACACTAGAGTGCGTCGGAGTTTCGATAGTGTGCGTCGCAGATGTAGTAAGATATAATTCTGATTCACGAAGCTGTCGTAAACGCGAACTGATAACGAAGCTGAAGAAATCCTTTCGATCGAGTTTCTCCGTCTTCAAACAATGACAACGTGATGCGATTTGAAATTGTCTTGTTTTGATACTCAACAGACATTTGATATGCAGGTGTGATGTCAGTAGTAAACACGCTTTGTAGTTGTTTTGGTTTGATCATTAAATTCGTTGGAAATCAACGCTTTTTTGCACTATTTGTCAAGTTTTCAAGAAAAAAATTAGGTTTTTTCCACGACGTTATGAAGAATCTGTAGCTTATAGAGTTTATCTTCCGTCAAAAAAGGATACTTCTTAATATCGTGATATTTATAATAAACAATTGTATTTAAGAAATGTAAGAAAATGTTTTGTGTGTTATGGTTTAGAAACTCGCCCCGAGTAAGATTCTAAACGTCAAAAATAGTGTGATATATAAGTTTCATGATTTTTTAAATCGTTACATCCTTCAGTTGGTTGACCTTATTCAACCAAACGATGTATTTGGGTCTTACATCGATATTTTCTTTACTTACTTTGGCGGTGCTTGGTCGGGACGCGAGCTCCACTCGTCATACATCCATTCCGTACATCCTCTCTCCAACAGCTCTGCTTCCTGAAAAGATAAAAGATAATAGGAAAAGTACGTTAGTATCGACTGTCTTATTAGGTACACGAGAGTATTCACGTAACATCGTAATGAAAGGAAGTGAAAGCGTTACGGTTCTCCAGGTTCTCACACAAAGTTACACATACTCGAATTACCTTTGCTACTATTTGATTCAGATACGGTTAATTTTATATATAGGTTTATCGATAGATCGTTAAACCGGTCTTCTAAGTCTCGTAACAATTTACTGGCACCTGTTAGAAGTTCTAGAAATAGGTCAACGACTAAAGCGTAATTTATCTTGCGCTACGTGCCTAATAATATTTTATTTTAGATCAACGTACTACAATAGATTCCTAATGAAACGTGTGCTTGGTCTGTGCGTCATTCGGTGTCCCGCATGCGTATTTACTGGAATAATGGAAGGGGAAGAAACCCGCACAGTTTGGATTGTTTATAAAACGAATGTCGTAGATTATTACAATCATAAATTGTTCTGGGACTGTTTTTAATAATTTGTAAATATGTCAAAGACAAAAGATTATATTATACAGGAATGATGGAAATATCTTAAAAATAGATATACAAATACCCCAAGAAAAAACCAAACCGGAAAGTCGTAAACAGTTGAAAAAATCACACATTATTCTACACCTGATTTTCGGTATCAGTAAATCTAAGAAATATCCATGATTGGTTTTGATGAAATAAAAGAGATTAAGGTGAAAATTTGCCACAAAGAAGACAAGCAGTAAGTTCAAACCGTCATTAATAGTATCGACCATTCTACGACCAATTTCCATAATCCCAAAATTTCAACAAACTTGATGAGTTCAAGTTTAACGATACTGAACCAGATTAAGAAATAAGCAGCCACGAAATTGCTCTGATGAAGAAAGCAAGCTTGAAATTCAGTCACGCATAACAATCGGCGATTGGTGTGCGCCTGTAATCTCCACAGATGAGTAATCTCGCTACGATAAGACTAAAGACAAACTGAGACTTTGTTGTGTCGGAACAAAAGAAGACACTCGCATCGTCACAGCTGTTGAACGATTCTCACAATCTCCTGCAAAACACTTGCAAGTCTGAGCGACAAGGGAATGCGAACGAGATCAGAATAATGTACATAGTGTACAAAGAGACATTGGATAGTCGATTAGGCGGACGAAAATGTAAGGAAATACGGTGGAGGAACGGAGCAATCTTTGTACAATGTAAATACTACGCGGTGCCGCTCAATGTCCCGTGCAGTCACTGGCTATCGGCCAAAACAAAAATTATAGGAGAACATCCCGACAGTCTACCAGACTATCATCCAACCGCAGAATAGAGCTACATGTCGAGTCAAGGGGAGATGGAAAATGACGCACACAGTCGTGCGACTTACTTAGTCGCTAAGTGCATATAGAATGCGGTGTAACCGCAATTGTAAACACTTGCGGGAGTCGATAATCTTCCGGTTCAGGGTCAACGAAGGCAGAGGCAGGAACGTGTTGCATCGCGGAATCTCCCGCACAGGAATAGGATCGTCAAACTTATTTTAAAATCCTCGTATTCTGACAATCAAGAATTATTTTCCTGGAAATATAATAATCGTACTAAAACAATAATTATATTGAATTATTATTATTATTATTAATATTGTTATCGTTAATGTTGAAGACCCCAATGAATCAAGCAACTCTCCTCGACTCTTCTACTCTATTCGGAAAAAATACAGACTTTGGAACATCCGATGAAACGGCTGACAATGATTTCTTGACTAATTTGTGTGGCGAGATATAATTTCGACGAAAAATCATTTGGTCGAATGATGAAATTCGCGAACTCTTGCGGGAGCGAGATCTTTTTGTTCTATGGAGAGATAATTTGAGATTTTTTTTAAACAATATAAATATATTAATTAATTTTTTCAATTCCATGACAGTACAACGTTTTTTTTTTTCAAGTATTTGAAATCAATGATTCGGTTTGTGATTTATGACTGAGCGATAGACGCTGTATGGTGCAAACACACTCCAGAAAAAGTTAAAACGAAAACTTAAAAAATTTGTCGTATCAATAATAATTAAGCAATTTTAATTAGATAGAATTTTTATTGGAGAAATTATTCTTTAACATAAGTTTCTAAAATTGAGGTATTCCTTTTTAAATATCATATAGTCATAGGAAAAGAATGATCGTATCACATTCTTGTATATGATTTGGCCAAGATATTAATTCATATATGTTATGAATACCAAATAATTTTCAAATATTTTCAAGCGATGCATTGAATCGTTACGGCAGAAGTGCCTTGTTTTTTTTTAGATTAGTAATCTAAATGTTTTTTTGTTCGACTAGAAACCGTCCTTTGCAGCTTTATCTTTAGGACATGATATCAAAACGTCGAAGTAGAATTTTTGATGCCCGACGGTGGAACGCAAACAACGAATCAGAATTATTGCGACTTGACCTACCCAACATCTAAAAGTCGCTCGGCAGTTGATAATATATGCAAGCTTCTATATATAGCCAACGAGTTTTCTTGCAAAAATATTGTTCACCTCTTCGATTCGTAAGCATGAGATAAAAGACGACGAAACCGGTTCTGATGGGTAAACAGACTGATGAAAAATATTATTCATTAGTTGCACATAGAAGTAAAACGAATCCATCAGTTTCTCTGGATTAAATAGAAGCGGATACTTTAGGACACCAAATACTCCTTAAGAGGATTTCCAACCTAAAGTGTTAAGTTACTCAAAACTGGACAGCTGATCTTTTGAGCTTACTGTGACTCATCGGGATGCACAGGAAGTAAATGCGGTGGAATGTGGAACAAGTAGTGGAGCAAAACACGACGTAGTGTTCGAAAAGGACCCGACAGTGACGTAGAAATTTATTGCGCCTCGCGTTGAAACCTCTACGTGACTATTTCTGGCAGAATTTCGAGCTCGATAGGTCACTTCGCGTTTGGCAAAGTTTATCGGTCTCTCTGCGAACTTATGTTGCATTTTATGCATCCCGATCACGCGTAACGCGCATTTAAGAGATCTAAATAGTCAATAATAAATATTTTTCTACAGAACTTTTTTTCTACATAAAAAGAATTTCTCGTTTTCCTCAGATACCCACAAAAACATTTTGACAATTTTACAAGACATCTCTGATCAATCACTAGACTTACATTTTTATTTACACAAAATACTTTTGCACTTTTTTTTGGAGAATTAGACATAGATATTTTATTTAAAAATGTAGATTTGTAAGTAAAATTAACGAAAAAAAACTGAAGGTTGTGAATGAAATCTTCTTGTTGAAAGTGAATTCCTGTTTATCCAATCTCTACTGTGTGATGATTCAACCCTAATTTCTTCCATTTTATCAGTCTTTTTTATTTAAATGATTTCATTACAGCCAACTTCTCAACATACTGATTAACTACTTTAAGTTTAATATCGGTCAATCGAAAGAAAAATCAAAATGTGTTTGCCACAGTGTATGTAAGGATGACTTAAGCGATAAGCATGACGAATCTTGAATAGGCACGTATATAGAACGTCAGTCGATGCAACTCTATCGAACGACCGTAGTAGCTAATTCTATTCAATGGATTCAGCATAACTGAGCGAAACAGCAGATAGCATCAATTATTCTATAGTATACGTATTGTATAGTAACAGTATCTATCAGAAACGCGGTGTGTCAACTTTTGTTTTCCCCGCTTTAAGTCGAAAAAAAAATTTGTGGAGAATTCGTCGTTTAAAAAATCGCTTTTACCCAAATGATCACTTGTCTATTTTCACAGCTCATGTTCAGTAAGTATCTTCAAGTGACAAAGTGGTATTCCAGCGTTTGCTTGAAAAATGAATTAATAAACTCATTTGATAAATTGAGTTGATATTAACCGACAGAAACAAGTTGTGAGCAACACCAATTTCAAAATCAATAATAGTTCGATTGTGGTTGATTTTCTGGGCCCATCAACCATTTTGAATAAATTAGTCCATGAATGTAAATTGAAAATTCAGTAAGTCCTCCATAGATGAGAAAATATAACTTCACCGAATACTTCTAACGTGATGAAAAATATGTCGTTTAGAAAAGAATCCTAAATAACCTTGAACAAGGCTGTTGATCGTAGAGAGTAGTCAAACATGTCTGTAAAAAATCACATAAGGCTCTATACAATCTCATTAGAACGTTTTTTCTTCGTTCATTTAAATATAATATTAATAATTGATCGTAAAAGATATTTGATCATATCGACACTTTGAGGTGTTGTTAAACGTTTAGTTATCGAGGCATTCCTTCAATAACAACCAAGGAAGATACTTATCTTCGAAAATCCAAAGAGTCAACAAATAACAAAAACCAAAGTTAACAGCTGTTTGCAAACGATATAATTGACGAGGTCAAGATTTTATCAGAAGCGATAAACGATTATCTCGCTATACATGTTAGCATAGATAGTCATCTTTTGATACTCCCAAATACGCTCTTTTTGTTTCCTCCGTCGATCATTGATGTTTTATCAAATATTTGACGAAAGAGTTCATACATAATTTTACATTTTTCACTTTATGTTAGGCCCTTAAAAACCTGTACCTTCAATGAGCTTTGGCCGTTACTGTTGCCGATTTCATGTACTATTTTTTTTATGAGATACGGTGGGACAAAAAACATTCAACGGACTGAGTATAATTGAGAAAACGCAGCGATGTGCGTTGCAGCGAAATTTTGTCGACTGTCTGTAAATGAATAAATTCCAATAAAAATAAACGCAGCAGGTAGATGGACACAATCTAAGAACTATAAGAAAGTTCTTGACACGTGTAGCCCGCACGTGTCCCTGAAGCTGTTGCGGTGCAATGATCGACAATGTTTCATTGCATTCTTTCAGTGTTGAATATTGTCTGCCTATATAGGATCACAATCGAAGGGTATTTCGAAGAGCCCGTTGACGAGGATGCCCATATCGAATCGGAGCAGCTCCCACGCTGGTGAGAGAGCTCGCGAGTCGGCGCGACTCGAGCTAAATCGAGAATGGATGTTCCGACGCATGGCGTGAGGCCGTACGGGCTCTGGGATTGGACGATGGATACTACGACGCGTCGTTTCGATGCTCGCCAACGTTACTCGTCGTCTTCTCGGCCACCTTTTCCTGCTTCTTCCTCTCGCTGCTTCATCTCCCATTGCGTTCTTCCTCGTTTGTCTTCGCTTCTCTCGCCTACAAACTTGTTTGCACTTATGTACTCCTGCGATCGTGGATGTCGAGAACCTCCACGTGGCCCCTACGTCTCATTGACGAAACGCAGCAAAAACGCGGCGCGCCTCGTCGCTCATAGTCGTTGCTTCGCTGTTCCGCTATCACTTGCATTGTCATTGCACCTTACAGTTTTCCCCGGTTCACCGTCTTCTGTTCATGCACGTGGTAGCGATTTCATCGTTCGAAGAGAAGCGTGCTTTACGCGAGTTGTATCTCTGTAACTCGCACCGTTTTTTTTTTTTCAGGCTCATAGTGGCCAGTAAATCGCGGTCATACAATTCTCATAATTTTCTAGGTTTACTCGTTAAAATTTCAAAACTCACGATGACGCTGAAAGTGGCGAAAAGATTGACGGCGCTATCATAGGCAATAAATGGCTTTGAAATCTATTTTTGGTTTCCATTCCTATTCAATTGGCAACAAAGTTTTAATCGATTTTCAATCAAATTGACCAAGTTATCCACGAATCTCTTCTATGTATTAACAAAAAGTCCGTTGTTAGTTCATATTTTTTCAATAAAAAAAAATTAAACTTCATAAAACTTTGCACTATGTGTAAAATCTCGACATTCTTTTCTCAATACCCGTATTAAAAATAAGTATTGAAAATTGACCTGTAATTTGGAATAAATCCTTCGGATAGTGCCTCAAGAATAGTAACTTGATGCCAGCGTTTTTCCTGTTATTTTCAGTGTCATAGTGACGTTAATTGAAGTGCACCATTTAAGACGGCTCGAGATAATACATATTTCATATATTTTACATAAAATGCAACAAGTTCTTTCAACCGACCTTATAATATGCATCAGATTAAATTGACTACAGACATTGTCGAACGAATCTCAATTTAAAAAATATTGGGCTGATAAAAATATTTCCAGCGCGAAAAAAATTCCTGTCGTTTCCAGATTTCCCAGTTGGAGTGTCTGTCCCTCTCTCATGCGCAAAAAACGAATGCTTCGTTCTTCAAGAAACTCTCAACGCCATAAAAGTCACGTGAGTCCGTTGGGATCGCGAGAGACCGGTTCCACCGAAGGTATCGCTGTCTCGAAGCTCAGAAGGGGAACGGCCAGATCAAATATTGCTAACAATGTAGTTGAAGTCTACTACGACTCTGGGAAGTGCGGGGAGATACCGATATGCGGTTGACCGCAGCCAATGAACTAGACACACGCATAATCAATATTGACTGAAAATTCCTAGCGTTCTCCGTTTCGCTGCGTTTCTAAGTGGCCTAGTGCAGTCAGAGAAGCGAATGTTTCGCGACAAGTCGGCCTTGGGGCGCCTGAGGACTTCTGGACATACAGAAAGGCCCTCTGAGGGGCTTACCGAGGGAACTCTCTGATTACAGCTTAACTTTCCAGCTACACTCGAGACTCGTGAAGAGCTACGGCCAACAAGTTCCCCAACGAGTTTGTCGCGTGAGCCTTCGCGGCAACTCTACGCATTATTGACCGGTTGGTTGCACGCCAGTCGAGTTATTCGCCTTGTTTTGCGCTGTTCCCGGCTACACGACAAAACGGCGTTTCACGGCGTAATACAAGTCGAGAGAACGAGTACAACTCGTGCGAATGAGTACAGCGGGTTAACCCGGTGGTGAGTAAGCGAAGAAACAGCAGTCGGTGTAATCGATAGCTCGGAATCAACTATGAGGACGGAATTGCCGTGTTGATCGATCGGTAACGACGAACCACTAAGGCCACGATACCGCAGTCACTGATAAAGCCATTTGTGGATCGATCTCCTCGAGAAATCGTTGGATATGCTAGAAGCGAATCTTCGCACATCGATTCTCACTGGCTCGTTGAGGGCTGATGTTTTTGCGGCATTGCACAAGGTCACGAAGCGAATAATATACATATAAGCACAACGAGGTATATAGGTAAAGAGTACAGGCCGATGACGCATGGGAAACGTTTCTCACGTCGTCACGACAGTAGAGGATGATATTGCGAGAAAATTTAACGACATCTCAGAGATCGTACACCTTTTGATCAGAAAGAGCATTCCATTTGATGTTTTTCATTAAGAACGGACTTTGTTGACCGTCCGTTATAATTCAACTGCTATTACACTCGAAATTGTATACTTCAATACTAGGGAAAATAAACTTTCGTAGCGGGTATGGATTTGTAGTTTAAGTTCTACGTAGGTGCTACAAAAAAGTTTTTTCTTCGTGCTGTTGGAAATTACTATTTGTTTAGCACGTTTTATGAGGTGGCCCGAGCTTCGAACTTATGCGGAGATTTAACGTAAACCATATGCAAAGAAGTCTTAGCAGAGTAACAGAGAACGATTTTTAATTCGTCACAGCTTGAAATATAATGCCAAGATTACCTCCGAGTGTTATACGATAATTTTTTTAATATGGCGGTTCCAGAAATTGTAGCTCACGCGAACTATGAATGGAAATGAGAAAAAAAAATTACTTGAATTTAGTTTAGAATAACAGACGAGGTGAGGACTGTAATATGTTGGAACTAGAAAGATTGTATTTAAGGGATATTGTCTCTCAGGCAGTGAATAGTAAAATAATTTAATTTCTTGGTCCATGATCCCAGATTTCGAAAATGTGTGCGAATTTCCGAACGATATGCGGAAAGTAACCTCGAAAGTTAAAAAAAAAATCGGTATTAGAGAATTAGCCGTTGTATCTATTACAAGCAAAGCAAAGATTTATCTAAGTATAATATAAATTATTATGACAATGTTTTTATATTTAAAACAAAATCATAAAAAATTTATATCGAGGATTGATGAGCATTGATATCTAGATTCTAAAACTGGAAGTATCAATGTGGGTGTCAAAAGATTAAAATTATCATCACAAATAAAGTTTATCAAGGGATAGCTATTGTATCAGGCTTAAGACCGCTGTTATTAGTCGAAGCCCGATAAATTCAGCCTCACAAACACGCTTAAATATTTCATTATTTGCCTCCACAAAATTGAAAGCGCGCTCTTCGTAATGAAGATAAGTTCTCGTAACTAGATATGCTGTAACGAAAACCGGTCTCGATTCTAACGTAAACAATCTTTCATCCACGATGCAGTGGCGCTATCGATGTACCGATGTTCTTGAAAAGCGAAAGTCCAACACTTTTCGCACCGGCAAATGTTGCAAAATACATTATTCAATAATTGCTAGCGGCTATTGGAATTTCTCGCGCAGCTCGAGATTCCGTGGATTTAAAAACGCGGTATCTCGCGTGAACTGACCTTGGTGCAACTGTAGTTTATGTAAACTCCTCTGAGATCATCCTCGGTTGATAGTTCCGTGTTCGGACTGTTCGGCGGGCTCTTCGGGCTGAAACAAAAAGCAATTTTGTTAGACTACTTGACTCGCTGTAAATCGTATTCAGTGCAAACACGCCCACGCGTCTCGCGTGCTCCCGAATCCCCGTCGTTGCGGAGAGAAATTGGACTCGACGAAACACGGTATAAACGTTATCTATGCGCCATATGGAGAATCGCCACTTCGACAGAGGCAGAAAAAAGCACACTAGAGCTCTTAAACATCGCGGCTCAGCTGAGTATTTGAAATATTACTGCGAATTCCAGAATGCGGGCGTCATGTTTCTCGTATTCAATAACTTTCTCCTATCAAAATAAAATGATATGTAAAATGTCAAAAACTTTGTGTTGAGTGTTTTTTTTTTTTTTTTCAAACAATAATAAGAGCTACATAAATTGAATAAGAAAAGCTATCAAGTTCGACGATAAAAATTTAAGTACTACCTTATTCAATGAAGATCGTTTTGTCTTTAGTATATTGAATTATGTAAATAAAATTTTTATAAATTTGGTATTTCGGTCGTAATGTAAACTAAATATCTCCATTCGAATGTACATGAAAAATTAATTCAAAAGCAACTCGATGAGCATTCTGTCGAACGTTTTCTTGTCTGAACCGAATCTGCTACAATGGAATGGAATTCAGAGGCAGACGGTCCGCGTAAAAGTGATTCTACAGATTCCTTGGAATTTCTGTACCCTTAGTCATCGTTGCACTTAAGAAAATTTCAAGCGCATTTGCAAAGAAAGCCAGCGTAGAACCCACCTGTCCCTCGGAGTGTCTCGCCGCGAGGAGGCGAGGGAATGCCTAGCCGAAGATTGTGTTGAATCCCTTTGGGCTTCTCTGAGAAGTCGCAGGTATTCCTCGCCGCCGCTGCTGAATGGTAACGGTGTGACCCTATCCGCAGGCGTGGGATTGACTTCTACCCAGGACTCTGTACCTCAAAAAAAAAAGAACCAAAGAAATTGTTTAAAATTATTGTTACATCGATGCATTTTTTTCAAAAGCTTATTTTTATTTTTTTTCGTTCGTCCTTCACAAAGGAAATTAGCATGACGAATCGAGCGTGCAACATTTCGGGCTTGCCTGAGTCGACAAACAAGCCACGCTCAGCTTGCCACGTGCTTCGCCGAGCGCGGAGCTCATATTGTTTCACGACAAGCGTCCAAGCAGTCGGTTTTCCGGTCGCATTATCGCATCAAATTTAAATGAAATTGTTTTCAAGGAAATTATTACGGCCCTAATCAAAATAAGGAAGTCTTTACAGCGTTGTTTTGTTGTCGTTGTAAAAAAAAGCTACAATCCTTCACATTGTACTTTATTTGTGTTATATTTGCATTTCTCTTATCGCATTAGTTTATTTAGTTTAATGAGAATTTCCTTTGTACTTTGTTTTAAATATTTACGGTATTTATTTTTTTAATCCCGCGTTAAGAAAGAAATGAGAATATTAATAGGCAATACAACATCGATACCAAATTGATTTTGCTGATGCCCTCGAAAAGGGTAACATGTCGTTGCTGATTCAGCAAGTTCGATAACCCAGTAATGAGGTAATAACTAGGGAAGTTTGCTGCGGAGAGAATTCAATGCGAAGCGCGCGGTTTAACGGCCGTGTAAGGTATACGAGTGAAGTCATCAATGCGAATTCTCGCTGAAAGCTACAGTCTCGAGTGAATAACCGCCAGCATCAATAATAGTGTTACAGTGACGATAGTTTGCGCGCTTATATTCAACGTTTTCGCCAACACAGTATAGCGCTATGAATCATGCATCGTACCGCTGGCACTTAACTAATGGAGTGAACTGATTACAACAATATTCAGCGCGGTGCACGTGCTTATTACTTTAATTTTTCTCCAACGCTCGCTTTATTTCTTCTTTTTTTTAATAATAATAATTAATAGATTCAAGCGACTGAAATGTAAATGATCTTGAAAAATACAACTTTGTCCAAAGACAAATAGGGAGAGATAATTTCGCGAAAATACTACTGATGGGAAAGAGTCAGGATTACGTATATTTCAGGGACTGTGTTACAATAATATTCAGCGCGTTGCACAGTTATGGTATATAAAATTTCAGCAAATTTTTACTCATTTTTTTTGCCACGTGTCTATCGTTTTCATTTTTTTCCAAGGCTTGCTATTTTTTTTCCAGCTGATGTATTTATGGTAGATAAATTCAAGTGACAGAAATGTAAATAATCTTTGAGAATACAAATTTGTTTGAAGAAAATTAGACCGAGATAAACTAACAAAACAAAAAATACTATGGAGAAGAGCCGGCATTACGTGTATTCCAGGGACTACGTCAAGATAAACATCCGGGAATTAAGGCGTCTGGTGGATTTGAACAGAGAATACTTTAGTTGGCTCATGAAAAACGCACTCTGTGAGCTTAATGGTTGCTACTGTGGATCAAGAAATACCGGGAACACGAATGAGACGGCCGAAAATATAAGAAGCGACAAATCGAACAAACAATTTGTCTAATTTTTTTTTTTGTTAGAATGGAGAGGAACTTGAAATTCAACGGGTGTCAAGCTGAACAGGGAGCATGCCTGTAAAAGTGCATATATAGTTCGTTAAAGATTAGTAGCGATAAACTGACACTAATAACAATATGTATAACAATAGCGTAAGCGAACGAAGCTCATAACCTGGTCACGAAGGCCGCTTTAGCACATAATACAGAGGTATTGTTTGAAATGCAGTGCATACTACGGATAGTGCAACAAAAATTTCCGTTGTTTAAAGATAATAAATAGAGTGACTACATTAAATAAAAATATACATGACTTATCCAATACTGCGAAGCAAAGATATAGTAGGAATATAAGCGAAATCATATTGCGCAACTTTTATCCAATTTTCGGCGAACAAGCCCTGAAAGGGCTTGAACGGTATAACGATTCACACATTCTCATGTTTATATTGTCATTAAAATATAATAAAAACAGTTTGAGGAAGTAATGATAAAATTGTTAGGCGAGGTCGAGAATGGCTCTGCGGCTGAATAAAGCTCAAGTGGCAACGACTAGAGTAAGATACGAGGTGAGATAAGAGAATTCCGGAAATAACGGTGTGATGAGGAAGCGCATAACCGTGTACAATTCTAGAGCGTCGAAGTGGTACTCTAGACTTGAAAAGAGCTTCGTTAATACGTCGAAAAATGAAAAGCATTACACGTTTATCATCCCTCAATGAGGCTGACACGATTATCCTGCACACTTATGTATGTAACGCGGTTTATAGTTGAATGAGCTACCGGGCCGACGTGACTGCTCGCGGTCCTCTAACTCGCCTAAAAATAGACGCGTAATGACCCCATCTCTCTATTCCTCTCTACTCGGGTCCACTACGAAGCTTCGCTCGACCGCCCGCCTAACACACACATGCTTTGCAACGTGTTGGATCTGGACGATCGATAAACCGTGGCTAATCAAGGCCACGGATTTTTCTGAAGTGGACCTGCAGCGACCAGGATGTGTTTGTCTTCGTCTCGGGGACAATAACACAATGCAGAGACAATTTCGAACATGCTTTTCCAAAACTGACGAATAATAGTTCATATTTATTTTCATTATTGATAATTTAATTTATTCATTGATTCATAATGAATGTTTATTAATTTTATTAATTTGAGATTTGTGTAGTATCTGAGAATATAATTTTATTGTACAAGCACCAAGTAACAATTTTTTCATAACAATACATTACGAAAACAGAACAAATTATAATTAATCGTTTTATAGACCTTATCAAATTTTTCATGATAAAGAATGAACTCAAACTTGAGATGCCACCAGACTACGTCGATTGCACCCTATATAACTGGCCTTTATTGACTTTAGACTGATATAAGATTATGGTTTACGACAGCTTTAATTTATTACTTTATACTGATTTATGCTGATTTCAATTTATATCAGATTCTATCAGTGACACAAAGTGCAAGCAAATACAAAATCATTATTGTAAACTAAATAACTAGTATCTGTAACTGGGACTGAATTTAGTCACGAAAAAACAATTAAATAGAAAAAATGAATGCATCAACGAAAATTGAGTTTGATACGTTTATTGATTCCACGTAACTGCGGAGTCTTGATTAACTCCTCGTAAAAAAATGCAGAGCGATACGATAACGAGTTAATGAGCGGAAAAATAGAGATCAAGTAGGTATAAACTCTTACGTGACTCGCGTAATGCTTTTCGTGCTGTAAGTCACGTAGTCAATGGGCAATGGTTTTAAAGATGGAGGGAGAAAGAGAGAGAAGACAAGGGAAAGACGATATCCTTCGATCAAAGGTTCGTTCTCTCATTTTTCCTCAGAACTACTACTCGACTCTCAGTCCAAGTGAAAGATCCAGGGAATGCGAAAGATCATGGGAAATACATTCGATTAATTATTTAAATAACACGGGCGAATTTATTTCTACTCACAAGTACCAAGTTATCACGGTAAATAAGCATTTCAGTTTGTCGTATTCTGATGAACAGTATTTTTATCGTTGGATACTAGATATATAGCAGAGCCCCGAAGGTCGTTCTTATATACGTGACGGCTTCAACGTCGAAAGTCTCTGACTCCGGTCACGTAGATCCTTTTATTTTCTTTGTGTAAATGGGTGTGTACGTGGCCAACACATAGTGTGCATCTTCGTGGTTCCTTTGTATCTTAGTCTCTCAGAGAACGTAGCCGTCAATATGTACCGTTATAGCAATTTCTTGAGCTTGCGTTAGTGTCAACGTCAATTGATTTTACAAAGTCACTTTTGCTTTTATAAAGTCTCTAATGCACCGGGGCGGATATTTTAGCAGAGAGTTACAAAGATGGTTAACAATATGTACCTCGTTGAGGATAAGCAATATTTTTCTATCAGTAATTTGGCTATTGTATGGCCACTTCTACTTCACTGCCACTTCCACACTTCCTTATACCGGAAACTTTGATTTCGTAAACAAATTTCTTTTTAATGTCAATTATCTGGAACTCAAGAACCGTTCAACCGATTGAGCTAAAGTTTGACACGCAAGTGAAGCAGCAGCCCGTCTTTGACTGTTACTTTTTTTTTCAAAATATATGCAGATGTTTTACTTTGACAGCTTCCAGAATTGTTCAAAATACGGACGTACGCGCTCTAGCTGTGGTAAAATTGGTGATATCTTACTAAACAATTCTTTATAAGATACTCTTTATGTTGTTTGGTATTGAATTTGACCGAAATCGGATGATTGGTTCGGATTTTATAGTTCTTAAATTTTCGAAAAATTCACGTGGTTGCCCAAACTTTAGCAAAAGATGAGAGAAACTAACTCGAATTTTATACATGTAATCGATACCACTTAGCGATAAGTCGTACATAGTTCCGTCATAATCTGCGATGTGGTGATAGTTCTCAGAATTTTACGTTTTATTTTAAAAGAAAAGCTGCAAAGTAGAACTTTTTGCAAATTGCTCCCTTATTATTGTTCGTTTTTTTTTACAAAGCTTCCTCTTTGAGAAACCCAAAATCGATTAACATACTTCCTCATAAAAGTAACGTTGCAAAAAAAAAAACACAAATAATAAAGAAGCAATTTGCAAATTTTTACTTTGCAACTTCTTGTTATTGTTGTCGGTCTAAAATATGGTAAAAAAGTAATGATTCAATGAAAATATATTGACAATGCTTGGTGAGAAAAATTGAATGCAATTAATAATATTCAATAGAACTCAACTTTTAATTTATCTGCAATGATTGTGAATATACTTTTCGATGAATGCCAATATTTATT
Source organism: Tromatobia lineatoria (assembly GCA_949699805.1). NCBI lineage: Eukaryota > Metazoa > Arthropoda > Insecta > Hymenoptera > Ichneumonidae > Tromatobia > Tromatobia lineatoria. The sequence goes on from OX453034.1 coordinate 12,612,924, forward strand.
GGACGTAATAATTTATCACCGAATATTTACGATTCTACATTTTCTATAACAGAATATTTAAAGCTGGTATAGAGAGCGATATAATTGGAAACTGAACGTCGTTTTTTGATGATTAAAAATTTGGTAATTTAAAAAAATGATATTTAAGGATTTTTGTGCAATTTGTCACAATATACATTCGACAAAGAAAAATAAAGAAACACTTCGTTTCAACGCTTATCTCTAAGCGCAGTCCCTATGACAAAGCGCAAGAGAATAAACGTCTACCCAACTGGATACCATTACATTCTTTGTCTAAAAGGCGTTCATTACTCGTCGTACGTTTATGCAATCACGCTAACACGACAAGTTATCTCGCTTCTTGAGCTTCATCTCGAGTCGTCTAGACTCTAATTCAATTTAGAACGAATTCTTTATTTCAACTGCTTTGAAATAAAGCTTTGTTTGACATCTCTAACAAACGCTTGACCAAGTTTAGTCACTTGTTGAGACAACCTACGGTTGAATTATCTAATCAGTTAGTTACCCAGAGTAATTAGTTGTAGCTGCAGCTCAACGAACGACTAAATTAATTCTACTAACCCAAACCTTTAACACCGTGCATATGCGTATGATGCCTTTTGAGTAAAACTGCTACTACAACTTATTTGCACAAATTATAATAAGCTTGGCAATTATTGTGTAACGACTATTGTTAGATCATATAATTATTTTTTGTTTGCATTTAATTTTTCAAAGCAGTAAAGAAGAGTTACTAAGTAGCTAGTAACCATTTATGATAACTTGAGAAATATAGAGAGTGTACAAAGGAATATAGAACTATAAATAAAGCACAAAAGGATATATAATATGGATTATTCTCTCAGTGGATGCATGAAAATTAAATTTTATTTCACGCAATTTGGTAAAATAATATTTACAGTGGAAAATTGTCATTTTGTATAGTTATCCGAATTCTTCAAAAACGAGTAAACTGCTTGAGATAGACAACTTTCTAGGTTTGGCCGACCATTCAGTAGGTTGAATGGAGGAAGTAATTTCCTAAGAAATATGCAACTATTCTGTGCATATATGTATAATATTTTATGTATATTTGAGAAACCTACTTTTACAAGTAAATTTAATGGTAGCATCTTGCCAATTTTCAGGACCGTCACAAAGGCAATCACGAAAAAAAGAATAGACTTTTTTGTTGTACGCCGATACGGAAGCTCAGCTTACATTGGCACTATTTCTTTCGGAGGAAATCCCAGCTGGGGTATCCCTGACTTGGATCACGTAGATCTTCTATAAATAGATGCACAGCTGCATTCTTATAACATTATGCATCTTCATTGCCGAGTGCGCCAGAAAGCCAATTTAACTGAGACAGAGACGGAAGCGTGACGAGGGAGTAAATAGAGACTGAGTGCTTTGTCCTCCGACTTTCTTTCTCCGAACTGAAATAAGACCATCGAATGCAGAATTAAGTGGATAATTTCCCTCGGTCCTATCTCAGATAGACCATTGTGAGTTCTCATCGTTTAAATTTACCACGTGTCCATATCACCTTAAGAATATTTGTATCATAGCCAGTTTCCATTTGTTAGCGTTGAATATCATCTAGTTTGTAGCAATAAGGACCTCATTTACTGTTTTTTTTAAATCCGTTATTATAGTCACAGACTTTTTTTAACAACGTCTTTACATTTATGCATTTCTGCGATACAAATTAACGACGCCCACCTCAATTAAATGTAGCAATATTCTGCGTCAGTTTCGTAACAAAGTACTTCCTGGTTCAAGTATAGAAATATACTTGGCGTTGAGATTGCGCCGTGTCTCTTGATATAGGATTTAGTGGGAATTAAATGGATTTTTCAGAGAATTAGATCTACTGATATACACTCACTAGTTAAAATTTGTCTATCAGTTTCATTTAAAAGTTGCAATAAGTAGAACAAACAAAAATTGTAAATGGCACTTACAGAATACGTATTAGTATTTTAAAAGATATCTCATAACCCTTTGTTAGGCGACCTTAACATAATATCTCAGAATTATTATTTTTAATATTGAAAATTGTTGGCGCTTCATTCTCCGATATTCCTCACCTGAATAAACCATTATTGCATTTTATCTGTTTTCATCTTAGCCACGCAGCTGACTGCGCTTTGTGAGATTTCCATCTTACTAAGTGGCTAAAACTTTTGGCGCACCCTCTCCTGGCGGACCCTTGCATCTTGCCACAAGTATCCTTAAGATAACTCTTTATCTCTTTTATTCTTACTCGCTACACTCGACTGTATGCTCAATATTTTTCCGAGAAGGTCGTTGACGCAAAATCTCCTACCAAACAGCGACAAGCTAAGCGAACAAACGGAAAAATCTCCACAGTTAAAATTTGTTGAATTCAGTACACAAAATTAAAACGAAATTTAAAAAATACAATACAATACAATACAAATACAATACAAATAAGTTGAAAAAAATTGCTACTTTTTTATTTAATGGTTTTCTTGAATATATATTTTATTTGGGTGACTTTAAAATAATATCTTAAGTTTATTCTTTTCAATGTAGAAACATATTGACGGTTTATCCATCGATATTCGTCGACCAAAATAATAATATTTCCTGTCTGTTCTTTCTAACTCAGTCATGCACTTCTATCTTACAAAGTGACTAACTCTCTTGACGCAGCCTCTCAAGCACCGTGCCACAAATATCCATAAGATAACTCTCAATCTCTCTCATTTCTTTTTGCTTCACTACACACTGTACATATACTCAATACTTTTCTGCGAAGGCCCTCGACGCAGAATCTCCCACGAGACGATGGAGAGCGACGAGAACCAACGGGATAGCACGTGCTCATTCGCGTTCATAGCTTTTTCTATCCTTCTTCTTTTCCGCACAAGTTCATGGCTCTGGGGGGTTCGCGGCCTATCGCGGCGACGCCTTTATCCTCCGCCGGGAATTTCTTATCTCCCTTTCGCGATAGTTACTGTATCGACATTCGTTATCCGTATTTTTTTCCAGGCTTTTTTTCACTCCCGCGCTATTTTTCTATTTTCATCTTCAATATCAATGATAAAAATGATAGCGGTGTGTATGCCTCTGCATCTCGTGTCTGCATGTACATACGGACGGATAACATATGTCCTTGTTTCCACTTTATATTACCAATTAAATAATCTCGTCACTAGAGTTGTGAGTTACCGGAATTTCGAGTTTAAAAAGTATTTAGTTCTGTATTAATAACCCGTACTTAATATTCATGTACGTTAACTGAAGGAGAATTCAATCTCATCTACTTTGCCATTTTGAACAAGTTATTGTAAGCAAATATATTTATTGAAAAAATTATTTGCAATTTAACAATGCATTAATTTTTATTTAATTGTTTACAATATTTACATCTTTCGTTGAGAGTACTGTAAGCCAAGTTTTCCGTCTTTTCAGTTTATTTAAGATACATAAAATGAAAGCTATTCTCGTTGAAAAAAAATTATCAAGGATCGTAAAGACAACGAAGTGTTTGCCATTTTTGCAGGAAGTTTTGAACTTTACGTCTCCTTGATAACATCAAAAGGCCAATCAGTAAGCATTTAGCACAAAAGCGCAGACAGGTAAAACGCATTGAATCTATTTCAAAAATGTAAATTTAGTGGAAGTCCTGAAAATTACATTCTTTCATCTTTCGTTGTCGCGCGTTTTTCTATAAATCAGACTGAACTCATCAAGTATTTCTTAGCTGGATATGAAATCACACAGATTCAACAGTTAAAGACCCAAAAGGAGGTCAACGACCATCGCTGTCTCGCAGGTTTTTGTTATATTTAAGAAATCGTACCACACTCTTACTTTCACAGGAAATATATCGGATTAAATCAAAAGTAAAGGGAACGGAATAACGCCAGATTGAATGCGGATATAAGCACAAGCAAATTACAACAAACGCAGAAGGTAAAAGTGAAATGCTTTGATGTGACTATTCCGTTCTATATTTGTTAGTTCTTTTTTGTAATATTTTCATTTTCCCCCATCTGCAGGCATTAAGCCTATTACAGGGTCGACCAGGGTCGGCTAGGGTCAGTAGCCATTATATTCCCCCTGGGGGCCTGCTCCGGATCAGTAACCAGGCCCCCATGCGGTCGCATCCCACTTCGCTCCTATATCGCATTCGCCATAGCATTTCTGCTGAAGGGTTAGGAAAATTGCGGAAAGACCTACGCCGGTATAGCCGGTCTCGAATTCGCCTCACGGCACCGAAGCTACGTCACGTTTCGTCGGAATGTAAACACGGACTACAACTGTATAAGTGTGACTCCCACAGGTACCTGTCTGTGTCTCACGTATACATCTGGAGCTTCATCGCGTCCGGGTTTTTATTTTCGACGAAATCAACGGCACCGAAAATCGAACCGCGACCTACGGAGCCTCTGCTTAGAGGCCAGTACACTAACCACTAAACGGTCGCACCGGTTTATATTTGTAAGTTATAATTTCGTTTATAATTCAAAGGGTGTCAAGTGGAATTTAGCGTGTGATAAATGCAACAATTGTATAAGATGTATGTGGAGATGTGCTACGCGAAATGATTACGAGAATATGAAAAGCTAAAGAAACTTTAGAATAATAATGTGTTAATATAATGTTTGTTTATGTAAAAATGTAGTCGAACGAAATAAAACACTACATTTGCCCAAATGTACCATTTCAACGGATGATGCATACATTTTTTGTTCAAGGCAGATTTATTCGTCATGTCCATATCTCTAGGGAAATTGTCGGTTTTTTTTGTGATATAACATTTGCCAATGATATCTGCATCTTTTCGCCGTGGCCTAGCTTTACCGTCTCAACCGTTAACAGAATTATTTTTCCGACGCAGATTTATACGTTTTGCCCATATCTTTAAGCAATTTTTTCAGGGCTTTTCATTGTATTTTGAAATTTGTCAACGTTATTTGCAATTTTTCAACATTGAGAAATTTTGAAAAACAATTTTTTTAAAAGCTGAAAAATTGTCTAGAGATATGGGTATAACGAATGAACTTACCTTGGAAAAATGACAATTGCATTAACGGTTAAGACTGTACTGCGTGAGTTAAGAAAATGAAGGAAAAAAAACGACCGTCAATTTTTCAATAACATCGACAGTAACAAAAACTCAAACAATTGCTTCGAGATATGGGCAAGACAAATAAATCTGCTTTGGAAAAAATTCTTGCATCAACCGTTATGACGGTACATTTGGGCAAACGAAAAAAAAACGCGAAATTTCAGACGAAAATGGCCGCTACTTCCCAAATATTTGTAGGAAAAAAAAAAATGTGCTCGTAGATAATGGTAAGAAGCGAAATCCTGCCTAGGGAAAACATTTTCTCCGCAGCGTTACATACTTCCGGCCGATTAAATTGTAAGTTTTGCAGATGCAGAAAACTTTAGTCATTAAATACGAATCGTATAGTCATCGACAAACAAATGCATCGAGGCTTTATTTTAGGAATATGAGTTTTGGAGAATCTAACGCTTAATTAACAAGTTTAAAACTGGGATCATGGAGATTATCAATCGTTCTCCGGAAATCTGACGTAACTGACCACCGATTTTAATTGCATACATGTTTAATAGCATATAATGCATGCAACAGTAATTGCAATGCGTTTCGAAAATGTATTTCTTTATATAAAAATGTACTCAAGTGAGATAATGCAAACATTGTACAACACCAAAAGGAAAACGATCCGAATATTGGAATGTTCCGATGAAAAAATGCCTAATTCAGCTAGCGTAAAATTCGGTTGCATATCCGGCGACCAAAAATGCATTGTCCCCGCATTCTGCCAAAATTCACCGGTTACATACAAATTATATAGTCATCGACAAGTACATGCATCCAGGTTTTATTTCAGGCGTATAAACTTTCCAAAACCACACGTTACAAGAACAAATTAAAGACTGGAATCATCAAGATTATCAATCCGTTTCCGGAAATCTGACGAAACTTACCATTGATTTTAATAGCATGCATGTTTAATAGCCCATGATACACGCAACAGTAGCTGCAACGCGAGCGAAAACATTTGAACGCGCGAAATAAGAAAGACGCTGAACGATGCGCGCTGCATCGTGTTTTTTTTATTTTTTATAATAGTTTTCAGGTTTCCAGCGCAAAAATACAATGAAAAGTAGACACAACGAAAAATTGAGCAACATCTCGTACGAGATGCGCGTTGTCATCGCGCGAAAACTGCTATTGCGACGCAAAAGGGATATACGTAGGTCGGCTGGTTTGTTTACGTGCCGAGGCAAGCCACGCGAAATGGCCGCTACGTCAGTATGACAGCTGGTGACTAGCAGCGGGCAACGGACCCGTCCCATTGCTGCACGAATTATTTCACCGATTTCTTACAATGCTCAAATACTTAAAGAAATAGTGACCAAGTCATAATAACTCACCACCGAGATCGTCCGACGTAAACTTCGCCGTAGACGACATGGCGCACACCGAATTTTATGCACGTCGGGTTCCCCCGAAAAAAATAAACAAAAAAAAACAGCGGACGTCGAAGACGCGGTTATGCGATTCTGGGGACTCGTATGCAAAAAGTAAACGCGTTATAATTCGGATAACAAACTCGTGCGATTGGTCGATCACGCTATGTCCTTGTGGTAGAAAATTATAATGCGGTTGGCTTTGAAACACTAGCCACCTCAGAGCAGAGCCGAAAGCGAGACGCACTTGCCACGAATTATCGCGATAAAATGCTAGCTACTCCGGGGACGTTGCTTTGTTTTGATGAAACGTCAACACACGCACGTCAGACGACTCGACCAATCGCATCGCACGTGCTACAATCTCAATAGACTGCGCGGCTCAAGTTGCGCATCGTTGACTCTCGAGTCAAGCGCTTGACTCTCGGATTCGCAGGTCAACCAACCTACGATCTCAAATTCGTTATCTTTTGCAGACAGATTAATTCTGGCTCGTCAAGACGATGTGCTACATATTGTCTGTCTCTCTCAGATTTTCACACATGCGAGAGAGATAGCTGAATCGTCTCGAAGTGTTATTCTTCGCCCCGGATGATTTTTTCGAATATATGTCGAGAGGTAATGACTGCAGAAACATTCATTGTGGCCAATGAACAACGTCTTACAGTTTTTGTTACCGACCGAGCATTATCTTAAGGTGATTTGTTACAACGCTTCTGTCGTTCTCTCTTCTTTTTCTGCGACGACGAATAGCGTTGCCTCTGTCGCGCTTATGGTGACTCAGTCAGTGTAAGCACATCACCTTAAGGGTACATGGACGTGATGAAGCTCCAGATGTATGCGTGAGACACACACAGGTAACTGTGGGGGTCACACGTATACAGCTGTAGTCTGTCTTTACATTCTCGACGAAAATCGTGAGGTAGCTCCGGTGCCGTGAGGCGAAATCGAGACCGGCTATATCGGCATAAGGTTTTTCCGCAATGTTTTCCTATGCCCTTAGCAGAAATGTTATGGCAAATGCGATATAGAGGGGGAAGTCGGATGAGGCCGCATGGGGGCCTGGTTACTGATCCGGACCAGGCCCTCAGGGGGGCCCGGACCCGGGCCGACCCTGTAATAGGCGTGATGCCTGCAGACGGGGGCAAATGCGAAATAAAAAAAAACAACGTAACCTTAAGGTATTGTTTTTTTTCTATTATTTTTTTTATGGGGATATTTCTTCCGTATGCATTATTCAGGCTCTTACGTAACCCGCTCCCCTTTCCCCGTTTCTACATAGAGTTTTGTCTCCCTAGAGTGTTGTCCGCAGCCACTCATTCTAATGCACTACTGTATCGCATTTGCACGAGGGCTCAGGTAAACTGCGGAAAACCTGGCCGACACAGGCGGCTTTATTTTTACAGAGTTTCTACCGTATTTAGAATACGTTGGAAACTCAGAAAAACTGCATCCTGCTTAACAATTTACGCGCGAACCGGTGCGCGGCTAAGCGACCACCCATCCAAGTTATGGCCGCAAACAATGCTGCTTAACTCTGGGGACCGTTGAAGCCACACATCGACCGCGCGTCCACTGCTGTTGGTTTGATTTTTTTCTAATCCGTATATTTAAAGCAGACAAGAATTTTCCATGGTGATATTGGAAATATACACACTATAAACATGACCATCAAAATTTCTGCATCTTCAAAAAAAAACTTTGTCACGTTGTAGCGCCGTGACATTAGTTCTAAGAGGAAAATGTCTCCGGACTTTTTTGTTCCTTTTTCAATTCCCTGATAGCGGAGATTTTTGAAAAAAAAATTGGTGCAATTAAGACGATCTGTGCAAATTGAAAACTTTGTCACGCTGCATCTTTTCCGTTTTGGCTCGGAGAGAAAAGTTTGTAGGGGACATATTCTTTCTTTTCTCATTTTGAAGTGGCGGTTATTCGTACTTTTGAAGTGACGGTTATTTGTGAGTAGTTATTTGGACTTTTGTCTTTGTCCACGTTTCCTGACTAGAATATTGATCAAGAGCAAAAATGCCGTAGGACTTTTTTTGTAGAACTCATGATTATCTAGTGGCGGGTTCCACCGGATTTTTTTTTTTCGGCGAGAAATTTTTTTTTTTGCCATTGCAAAACGTTTGGCTCGCGATATCTTGGCCAGATCACCTCCTAGAGAAAAAATATATCTGCCTTTTTGGTTTTTTTAAATTATCTAGTAGCGGGATCGGCCGAATTTTTTTTAAGGGCGAAGAAATTTTTTTTTGCCATTTTAAGATTTCGGAAAAATTTCTTTGCTCTAAAAAAAAATATCCGCCGGACCCCGCCACTAGATAATCGAAAAAAGGAACAGAAAAGGCAGATGTGTTTTTTCTCGGAGGTGATCTAGCCGAGATATCGCGGTCCGAAGTTTTTAAATGGCGAAAAAAAAAAATATTTCTTTGCCCAAAAAAAAAAAATCCGGCGGAACCCGCCACTAGATAATCGAAAAAGGAACAGAAAAGGCAGATATGTTTTTTTTCTAGGAGGCGATCTAGCCTCCTAAAAAAAAAATTTCTTCGCCCTTAAAAAAAATCTGGCGGAACCCGCCACTAGATAATCGAAAGAGGAACTGCAAAGGCAGATATGTTTTTTTATCTAGGAGGTGATTTAGCCAAGGTATCGCGGTCCAAAGTTTTTAAATGGCAAAAAAAAATTTTTCTTTGCCTTTAAAAAAAAATCCGGCGGAACTCGCCACTAGATAATCATGGGTCCTACAAAAAAGTCCCACGGCATTTTTGCTCTTGATCAATATTCTAGTCAGGAAACGTGGACAAAGACAAAAGTCCAAATAACTACTCACAAATAACCGTCACTTCAAAAGTACGAATAACCGCCACTTCAAAATGAGAAACGAAAGAAGATGTCTCCTACAAACTTTTCTCTCCGAGTCAAAACGGAAAAGATGCAGCGTGACAAAGTTTTCAATTTGCACAGATCGTCTTAATTTCACACAAATTTTTTTTTCAAAAATCTCCGCCATCGGGGAATTGAAAAAGGAACAAAAAAGTCCGGAGACCTTTTCCTCTCAGAACTAATGTCACGGCGCTACAACGTGACAAGCTTTTTTTTTGAAGATGCAGAAATTTTAATGGTCATCTATAAACCAATTTATAAAGAAGTGGAAAACCCGAATGGCCCTACTCAAGCGTCGGTTAAGGTACTTAACTAAAATGAGGGCTCCTAAGCTGTACCAATAATTGTTATAGCGCGAAAGATGAAAAAACTTCTGCTATGACTACAGAAAAATGCCAGAAAAACTGAAGAACTTATGATAGATCTCGCCAAGCGGACAGCTTTCTTGTTTATCACCAATAACTAAACACTAAGAGTAATTACAATATATACACTTCAGTTATCAAAACTTAGTTTAATAATTGGAGTCTGATACGGATTTAATGAATACTTTTTGCGACTGTATTTTCGATTAACAACGTTTTATAAAATATTTCCGCGATTCAGTCACCAAAATCGTTCTGTGTTGTTTCAATGAGTATCTATACTATCTTTATCAGGAATGGGAAGGATGTGGAGGAGCCAAGCGATTTATTTTTTTGTCGTAAATAATTAGCTAGTGCACTGCGGGTGTTTTTTTCTTAAGGTATATTAAGGTTTCTTAAGGTATGTGACACCAAGTGTTCACCGTTGCTGAAGAGTGAGAGAGAACGACAAAAGCGTGTATTACATCACGTGAAAGATGATGTGCTACACATCGTCTCCTCCCCTTAGATTGACATGAGCGCGAGTGAGATAGCTGAAAACTCCTGAAGTTATATATTTCAAAGAAAAGACGAGAAGTACTGACTGCAGAATGCTAAGACGCAATCAGTACGTACTTCACGTTTTTTTGCCAGGAACATCATTTGTGGTAACAAACGCATCACAGTTTTTGTTACCGACCGACTATACCGAGCGCTTTCCATAATAATACTTCGTATTGCACACTCCAGACGGGAAAACAGTTTACCGACAACGATCTAGGCTTTCGCTATCCTTAGCATGTTTTTGTTGTCGTTTGGTACAGCGAAAAACGAGACGTTGTTGATCGGAAGGTTCACCGGCCCTTGCATTGGCGTAGAAACTTTGGAGAACATCCGTCCGAAGGATATTTATATACGTATATGTACATATACATATATATATATATATATAGGCGTGTTTCTTATTATTCGCCTTATTGCTTCACTCGTTAATATCTCATTGTTGCGTGTTTTTTTAATTGATTAAATATTATTGTTCGCTCCACAAGCATTTAGGCACATTAATAAAGATTGTCCAATGTGTGTAGCATATTTTGCATACCTTATTGTCGTCAACGTTCGGCGTTAACGGAAGCAAACAATAATGAGACGTATTTGCATAAACAAAGTCTCCGTTCTTTTTACTTCCTTATCTCAACACCGCTAAGCTCTCTATTGGATAAAGGCGATTCACCGTGGCGACGGTTAAACGATGTACCTGTCGACACATGAATTTGATATTTCGGCGCCAATGAATTCGTACGAGAAGTTAAAGCGCGATAACGGTGGCAGCACTGAATAGCCTCGCATCTCTCACCAACCCTAATTTGTGTTTTACAACGCGCATTTAACTCATTAACTGCGTAAATCGTATTTAATATACGGTGGAATCGTCAACGTCAGTTTTATTGTGAGGTATGTGTACATAATGTTGTAAAAATAGTAAAAATTCGGTGTACTATGGCCGTGTGCAATCAACAGTGCTAGAGAGGATGTGGCTGCGATTAACAATACTGTTGCACTACGCGATCGCTGCGAGGCGACGAGGCGACGAATGAAAAATGGTTGCCCTCGGGTGATCTGTCAATCCTGTTCCCTGTCATTTATTTTGATCACTATGAGTCGCTAGACGCAAAGTCCTTAAATTCTTAGTGGGATCGTTATTTAGGCACAAAATTCGCGGTTATCGAGACTTTCGCTTTATTCACCAAAGTACGAGACGCGACGGATACTGCGCGCTCTGCCATATGTAAGACATTTTTCGTACCAGCTAACAGTGCGAGAGCGTTCACAGCACGTCTCGTTTTCTCTTTCAAGGTGATTCGAGAGGCCCAAGGTTGAATTTTTCGGCTTCATACCTTACGAAGCGTGTACTCTACCGACGCGGTTTACATCTTTCGACCCTGGATTCCAAGTTATTCTATTCTCGTTTGTAGGTTGGTGTCGTACATACGTCGCATACGAAATAAGATCCCCACGTATACAAATACTTGGTACACTCAAACCGATCCTTGTTTTTGCCGTTTTTTTTCGCTTTGCTTATTTCAAACTTCTTCCAATAATATTGCCCCACAGCCACGAGTTATCGAGGTATTTTGCGCGCCACGAACAGTCGCAGGTCTGACGTGAGACAATAACGATCGTGCTCCGAAAAATTTCGGGGCTCAAAGCTTCAGTTATTAGATATACATCCGCACACGGCGTTTACCCGTCACTTCCATCTCCTGCGATTCAATTTTTTTTTTTTTTTTTCTAAAAAGTTAATAATTAACTTAAACAATGTGTTATAGTGGAATACACAAAGCTGGCATGAAGATGAAGATCCCGAATAGTGGCTCTGGGAACGGGTACTATGGACACGAAAGCGGAGTCATAGCTTATCTAGACAATGACGAACCTGAAGTTGACATTCAACCTGTGTCGGACAGCGACTTTTCAGAGTATATGTGGATGGAAAATGAAGAGGAGTTCGATAAAGAGGTAAGAATTATTTTTGGAGGTAGGAAAAGATGGAAGAATCCAATACTGCTAAAAATTTTTTAAAATTAATGCACTGCCCTGGATGACTTTTTCTTATATTTATTGTATTCAAAATTCAATTTAAAATGCAAGTGTATTGTAAAATTAGAGTAATATGTAAATATAACATTTATAATGTTGAAAATATAAAATACAATAGTTTTGATCACTGTATTCATTTATCGAATGTTATTCGTGTGGTACCTGTAATACGTTTTTAATATATTACATTGATTTCTTTTTTTTATTCACATTTCCCCCTGTCTACAGGCAATATGCTTATTACCAGGTCAGCCTTAGCCAGACCCCCATGTGGGTGCATCCTACTTGCCCCTCTTTATCGCGTTTGCTATAGAATTTCTGCGAGAGACATCGCGAAATTGCGGAAAAAATCTATGCCTTTATCGCCGGTCTCGTGTTCGCCTCACGGCACCGGACCTATGTCACGTTTCGTCGAAGATGTAAACACGGACTACAGCTGTATACATATGACCTCCACAGGTACTTGTGTGCGACTCGCGTATACATCTGGAGCTTCATCGCGTCCGTGTTTATGTTTTCAACGAAAATCGATGACACTGGGCATCGACCGACCGATGCCCTTGACTAGAGGCCAATACGCTAATAATTAGATCACCGTGCCGCTTATATTAAATTGATTTTAATGAAGGTATTTTAATGAATATAGCTTACGCAAAATTTGACAAGATTTTCCAACTATGCAGGTTCTGGAGCAACTCGAAGAGGAGGAATTGATGGAGGAGTGTCTAGAAGCAATGTTAGAAGAAGAAAGGCAACACCACCGAAATCAAACATCCACGGCCTGGTGTAACGCTGCAAATGGCACGGATAGCGGTAACGAATTGTGTCAGCAACTCGGCAGCTTAAGAGTTCAAGGGGACCTTGCAAAACAGGTAATGTAGACAATTTACTTAACAAATCTGTTGGTTTTCATTAAAATCTTCGATTTTTATTACAAATTACGACACTAAAGCGATGATATTCCATTAAAATCAATTTTATAGATTGTTGTTGGACTTTTCCACGAAAATGAATAAGTGACAGTGAGATTAAAAATTTTTTCAGAGCACGTTGAACCCCGACGCGGCCGAATTCGTCCCATCCTTTAAGACGACAGTAACGCCAGTAAGTACGACACCGGAGATAACAAGTGAATCATCGTAGAGGCCCTCTTCATTATCATTTACAGCAGATAAAATTGGGCCGCTGAGTCGGCCAGAATCAAACGACCGGAAAAACACACACTCGCTCACACAGTTTCTGAAGAACGAATTTTCTCTGACCGAAGAGACACCCGTTAGCTGCTTGCATGCCCCAGCGACACTACGTGCAACTAGGAATGAACGACTGCTGAAAGGATAGGATTAACGACAAAGCGTAAAAAAAATTTACAAAAAGTAACAAAAAAATTCAAAAAAACTAACGACATCTTTACATTAATATCTCGCTACAAAATAACGTTAGATTATTATAGTTTTAAATGAGCTCTCGTGTGTGTTATTTCATATAATTTATCAAGAGGTAACGGAAGTAGGCGAGGCGCGAGAAAAGAAATTGCTCGAAGCACAGAAGCACGCAACAAGTTGTGAATGGATAATTCCGTTGTGCATACACACCTTTGCTCCACGCTTTTAATTTTCGATCGAATTTATTCGAAGCGCCGCACGGACGCAATGTAGATAGAAAAAGAAGAAAAAGAAAGAAACAGGGAACCATGCTTATTGTTTTTGACTACTATTTTAGAATGAAATCGTTATACTCGTGTACTTAAGATGAACTACAGGCAGATGGGATGAATTTTTGTATCTGGTGAATGCATTGCATGATCCAAAGACCCACCAAGCCCCCTCAAACATTGTTGCCTTGAGTTACTAACGCACTTCTTAATCTTGTTTTTTTCTTCTTCGATTTGATCTCTTTTTGCATCAATTTTTGCAGCTTTTATCATCTATATTAACTTCGCGATGCTCGCTAGATCTCTTGTCTATTACAACTGTTAAGTGGAGGTATTAAAGAAAGAAAAAAAGGATATATATGATGTGTAGAAACGGATTTTGAGGCAAACGGTTGGCTTAAATTTCAACTAGACTTGAAAGATCTCAACTGAAAGTCTTACTAAGGCTGTGAGGGACTCTCTTGGCAATTCTTCGTGTATCGACGATGAGGGTCTTTCGATTGCTCCTTACGCACTTCCAAGAACGATTTCTATACGATTTAACCACAAAAAAAGAAAAAAAAATCAATATGTGTAGATCTTAGGAAATAGAAGAGTATTTGACTATCGGATTAAATTGAAAAGAACAAAAACAACAAAAAAAAACCACTAGTATAAATAATAATGAAAGCGAAGAGTTTAAACATTTTTTCTGGAATCGTAATTAACTGTTCTTACCTCGATCGCTCTGAAGCGGGCTATTCTCCTCACGACTTAGCAATCATGTTAACATGTTCTTAGGTCTTCCACTTGAATTTTTTCATCTCATATTATTATCGTTTGTATTCGTAAATATTATTGATCGGTTATACGCATGAAATTGAAAAAAGATATATATTCATATACATTTAAAAGTACGTACCTACGAGCGTACGTATCATTCGAGATTGTGGTTGTGATCGAAGCATGCTAGTGCCACTTTCCTATTGATTGTATAAAGTTTCCGTTTTTTTCTATCAGTTTGCTTCGATTTTCTATACAAAATATATCTATACACACGCATACACATTCGGAGTCGTTGGATACTCTTCATTGCTCGTGAATGTAGAATCTATTTTATAATGCGAATAACATTTCTGCCAGAGCCCAGGACGAGCGTAGATGTAAGGATATGATGACAGAGATAACAAAAATATATATATGTATATGAAAATACCGATTAGTTTGCGAGAATTTAAATTTGTTCAATTCGTCGATGATATTGCTTCGCGTCTGCTGAAATTTAATTGCTAATCTCTTCTATAGCTATTATTATCTGCCTATTCATCTTAGACTTAATTCTTCAAATTTGTACCATAAAATTACGATATAAACTTGACATTAGGTTTGTAAAATTACTGTGGTTAGAGCTTGAATATTTAGTAAAAGCACCGGGAAAAAGCTGTGCGGGGTGCGTGATTGTCGTAAGATTATTGATTAATATTAAATAGCTTCCGAAACGAGAATGTATTATAATTACAATCATGTGTATCGTTTATATATACGTTTAATCTATGTTAATATCGGGGTGTCGTTGGAGAAGCCGCAATCAACTATAAGAGGACGTGATTAGGGTACATCACCAATTTGTGAAAAATCAATTGAATCACTCGGTAAAGAAAAATAAGAAAGTAAATTTTTTCTCCCATCTTCGAGAAAAAATGGCAATTATTTTCTGTTGTTATTCATAAAAAATAATCTCTAGCGACGAAAATTGAGAGTTGTCGGTAATAAATAAAAAACATTTTTGTTGTTTATTGAGGTGCCCTTGAAATTTTACCGCTAGAGATTTTGTTCGAGAAACAGCAGCAAATTAGTTTCAATTGTGTTTGAAGGTGGAAGACGTAGTAATATTTCAACTTTTCTGCAATACGTTTTTTAATTGAATTTTCAAAAATCGATGACATCTTATTGTTAACGAACTGTTTTTTTTTTGTTGGACCGTTTAAAATAAGAATAGATTCAACGAATATGTGCGGAGTTTATGCACAATTGATTCTGGAATATTCCTCGCTATTGTCAAGGGCGCTTTCACGAACAGTTTCTTTTTTTCTTATTCATTGTTTAAGTTTGAAGTTTGTCATTTCTGTGAATGCGCTACAATGATTATGGATCGAAAATACAGCAGAGTGTCATCTTACCTGCGGCATTTAGAAACAAAAGCGCATTGCGATTTTCAATTACACACGAGATTTGTTGTTTTCCCTCAGACATAACTGTACGAATTCTGTACGTGGCCATGGACCGAAACTGGACGCTGCTCGAACAATGTATCGGAATATTCAATTTGTATATTATTATTATTATTAAAGGAGAGATACTTGATCTGAAATGCACCACAAATATGTACAAAACCGTAAAAAAAAAACAATCGGCATACTAAGATCAAGTATCGATCGATCAGCAATTTTAAAATCGACAAAAAAAATGATGTTCGAGTGACCGATTATTAACTCGTGAATGCATAATATTTGTTTTATTTCATTATGAATTATTGTAACGTTGTTTGTTTACGTCGGTAAATTTTCAGCATTTGTGATTACTTTCACATCACCTCATTTCTTTTATATAGCATTTAACATTGTAGCATCAAAATATAATACAGTATATGTATTGTATACAAGTTTTTTCATATCTTTACCTATATTCCCTCCTGATAGTTGAAGTGGGAACGATGCAACAACCTAAACCAGAATGTTTATCCCAAACCCTTAAATTTGTATCAATCGTTTTGATATTAAACATTAGAACTTATAGTTTTTCCACTTCGCATTTACTTTCCGTGACAATTTCGCCGAATTGAAGTTGTAATATGTTGTCTTCGATATTTTTTTACATTCTCCAGATGCTTAGATACCGTATTCAAGGATTCGTAGACCAATTTTTATCAGATTTTTAGAAGGAGGTTTCATTCTGGGTACTACCATAGAGAAAGACACGCATTAACACAATTTTTTTGTGGGATTGGTAATCACGTGTAAAAGTTTATTTCCCAACCCAATATTTTATTACACATAGTTTACAGCGGGATGGCATTACGTTAAGTTTGGAAATAGTATGGAATTCTTTTTGGCTTCGCCGTTGCAATTGCATTCAACGCATTTATAGTTTCAATCGCATCGCTCAGTAATCAGCGATTTTCGACGAAGCAAATGAGGATATTACAGAAGAACCACATTCAACGAATTCTAGGTCGAAGCTAGTAGAAAGGTAAAAATATGGATTATAAATACTTTCAATAACCGTATATTTGTGATTCTCTCAAACTTTCGAAAGTAACAGGGCGATGAAGGAAGGTATCTTCATCCGGAAAAATAAAAGAGAAAGCATCACCTTATATTTGGCAGCGCATCGACGACAATCGCATTCTTAACGCTATGATTAGGTAGTATGTGTATTGTGATACCTACTGATTCGGAGTACATGTTTGCTACTTGTGAAACGAAAACGCAATTTATGCATAACCCAACGTAAAGAATATTTTAATCGAGGTGATACACAGATCTCAAATATCGATTTATACATTCTCTAGTGTGCAACTTGTGAAAAATAAACAAAACTCATCGTGAAATAATAATAATTTATGCGCAGGGAATGGTTAATCGGAAATATGCTAAGTGTAACAGATATTTATTTAATTTTTTTTTATCCGATACTTTTTCTTACACCGAAAATTCGTGTTCTGAGCCAAAAGTTGGCATCAATAGTTTCTACAATAGGCGGAAAATCCGGATCTCGGAAATTTCACTCAGTTCTCAATTTTATATTTATTTGCAAATACAATACGCAGATATATTGCGTACGTAATTTCTTGCACGGAACGGTCGCAATTCAATCTTTTCGTCTTGTTTAATCCACTCGCGTGGGTCTTTTTTTTTCTTTTTTTATTGTATATTACTGTGTTATCAATATTGTTAATCACGCGTTGCGCTTTTATACTCTATTGCTATTTACTATTCACTTAATCGCTTAAATCTCAATTACACTATAAATAAAATACTAAATCTCTATTCACACTGCCAAATGTTGTCTTTAGAGAACACCATACAGTTTGTATCGACGGTCAAGTTTGTGAGTCAACTTCTTTTTTTTCGAGGGAAGGAAACGAATGATATGTGAGATACAAGAGGGCCCGCGGTAAAAATCGATATAAAACCCGATAGAAACCTGTAGAAACGAATTGGTATAGGCCTCGCTACGGAGGATTGTTCGGCCAAAAAGAGGTAGAATATAAATAATTAATTCGAACAGCAGATACAAAATTTATCCGCAAAATGGTTCGAATGAGTCTTAGTGCATTGAGTAAAATTGATTCTGGAACTCTTATCGTCCGCCTGTTAGCCCGTGTGCCAATTTTAAATCGGTGTTGCCATTCAGTCCTTTTTTCACATGATTATTCATCGTGCGCAAAAAATGCACGTTCAGTGTCTCGAAAACTATATATTTAAAAAAAGATAAGTGACTTTTTCGTCACAATACCCAAATATAGAACATTTATTGTTGGGGACAAAATCATTTTTTTGTTTTTATAATATAAAACGACTTTCTAAATAATCTTTACCCATAAATATAAAATTATATTTACTTATATACATTTACTTCGAATACTTTGATCAGCAGTCTCTTGATTAAGATGCAAATACTGCACGCAAATTATAGTAAGTTCGTTCGCTGCTGTTTAAAGTAACGTTGAATACATAGATTGTTATTTTAAAAACGTGAACGACGCGTCGCAATAAACGACTGAAGTTCGCGATTTAGAGGGATAATCGAGCAATTTCCGTTTGTTTTTTCTTTCCTTTTTGTTTAACGGGTCTTTCTCACATTCTTTGTTGCAATAGTTAATAGTTGATTGACCACGAAAATTCGTAAATTGAGAGACAAAAATATTGAACAATCGTCAGATTTCGGGCTTTGAAATACCGATTGAATATTAAAAACGAGCTGGTTCTCAAAGATCGCTCGAATATACAAGATTATCAAAGAAGACGCCAAATATGACGATACAAATATTACCATATAAGCTTCAACGAAACACCACCAACATTGTACGAGATGACAATTTGCCATTTTTACGCCCCTCACGATCTTCGTAGATTACTTCTCAATGAAGAAGCAACATCTTGTTCTATGACGTTTCAAAGTATGGATTCGACTAGGCAAGAGCTTGCTCCAATAATTCGCAGAAAGAAAGATTCGAGTTGACAGCAGTGATTTGCCAATGGATTGTCATTGTTCAATGGCATTAATCGGTATTAATTTTCCATTGGGAAATCGCCAGTGAGCGTTAACCTCGTCCTTACGCGAATCCGCGGAAAATGGAGCCGTCTGCGCGTCTAACTTTGTATTACAATACCATTAATTAAGCTGATCCCGTATCGAGGTACAGTTTTCATTAAAATCCTTAAACGCTCTCTGTTGGGCTCTGGAACTCTGAGAGCGCGTGAATAGGATTTTGGATCTTCTTTTGTGAACCCTTACGTACCTTCGCTCGAACTTCCTCGGGTCTTTCGGGACGTACCAGAGGTTTCTTTTCCGGAGCTTTCATTTTCCAAACGACGATTGGTGACTGCAAACGAAAAATTAAACATTTTTCAAATCGCACTTTTTCATTTTTTACGTGAAGCGACATTTTGCTCCCATAAAATTAAAATGTTCGTAGGATTCTTTATAAAATTGCGCAATTTCCGAAATATATTCTGAATTGTTTTTTGGTGTCTTAAAAATATTTCTTTAGAAATAACTACTGCCATAATAATACAATAGGACGTTAACAGTTAAAGGGTCAACGGAAGGCTCGGGTCACGTGACCTTTGAAGCACGAATTAATAAGTGCGAGTGGGGGAAGGCGATGAATTTCAAATACCTTAGGAACTGGGCCGAAATCACCATAGATTTAAAAAAAAATGCGTTGAAAGTTTTCAGATGGATCGTAGATTTTGAGCCGTCGCTTAAGGAGCGCATCGACGAAACCAAAATCGATCGCAAATGGTTCCTGCTTCATACAACATTAAATTTTTCCATTTTTTTACGATCATAGACTCATTTCAACTTAATTCCGCGGTTTAGGGCTTTTGACTTAGAACCAACATACATCAAGCGCATAAAAAAAGCCTGGATTTATTGTATTACGTTGATACTCACATACTATTTGATCCATGAGAAGCGAATGACAAAGTAATCAAGTTAAAAGCGATTAGCAGGTACAATACGGATTTTCACCTAACAAATTCGAGCGTTACTGGAAGTAAGAAAATCAATGTAGCAGTACTCACGGTTACGTTAGATTGCCTCGGGTATTTCGTGGAAGCGACGTATGAAGCCTTGACCGTGAGCACGACAGCGTTCATCAAATTTTTGGCAGCCTGAATGAGGGAAGTAGCGCTGTCCAAACCGGAAACTATCAGTTCACCGCTGATATTTTGCACATCAGCCTTAACTTTGCTTGTGATATTCATTTGATGACAGTATAGAGCGATACGTTGCAAATAAGCGAGCAAATCCTTCTTGGTCGAGCTTTCGGGACATTGGTCGGCGATTTGTCGTGTTAACTTGTCGAGTTTCGTTCCAGCCTCGGAAATCTTTTTAGCTGCAGTGATTACATCCATCGTAGTCTTCAAAGGACCTCGTCCACGCGTGAAATCCGTCATTTCCATCATAATCATACACATGTGTTTCGCGAGTACGATTATATCGTTACCCGCGTCGTCCCACTTAGCGACTTCCTTGTCGAACTTTAGCTTTTCGCTTCTGAAGAATTCCACCTGTTGGAGAATCTTTTGTTTGTCCTCTTCGGGCATTTTGCGCATTGCTTCGCGAGCCGTCGTTATTCCGCTTATCTCTGGGTACTCGTCGACTCCGTGCTCACCAGTTTGAGCGCTCGATTTGCTGCGTGTCTCCAGAGTGTACTGCTCGTCGAGCTCCACGTCTTCGGGATCGAGATCCTCGTCAGCCTGTAACGATTAGTTGCAAAATACGTAAATACATCTTGATTTAACAAAATGATTTAAATAAAATCTATAATCTCCATAGAAAGTAACAAAATTTCGGATATAGTTTAAAAAAACACTAGTGCACGGAAAAACTTGGGAAACACAACACCTAAATTCGGTGCTGAAAATAGTCTTGATACTCGTTTTTATAAATCGAAATATGAAGTTTGTCTAAATGTATATACTGAAATTTCGGTAATCCTTGTCCATCGTGGTGAAAAGTTTAAGTCCAATAGATTCACGGATGTGATGACTACAATTTCTTTTCGAAAATGTTAGTCTAATAAAAACTCAAAGAAATTTTATTTATCGTTTTAATGGAAAATGTTAGTCTAATAAAATCTCGAAGGAATTTTATTTATCGTTTTAATGGAAGCAAATTATAAAGTATAAGGATTTCCCTTCTCTACTAATTTCCGTTTACTTGATAATTTAGACATACTTTTTCAAATATGATTTTAGGTTGAGCCATAATACTTTCAGCCCCCAGACATTAAAAATTCGTTTTCAATATTGAAAATAAAGCTTTGTTGATGTAGAATCGGAAGGATACAACCTTTAGAATTGTTAAAATGCACAGAATATGCAGTACTCACCCGATTCATGAGCACGGCGCGTCTAATTTCTCGCACGCCATCGAAAACTAGCCTCGAAGCGTCAATAAAGTCGTTTTCATCAATATCCTTAGCCGGATTACTGCCAAGAGCATCGACGGCAACTTCGACCCTTTGTGCAAACTTGGGCATAACTTGATCGCGCAAAACTTTGACGGCTTCCAGAACTCTTTTGGTGTAAATACAGGGTTCGTAATTATCCATTTCCGCTTGAACCACGTTGCAAACTCTCGCGGAACGTCCTCTAATCGCGCCGGCAGTTCTGTCGAGAGTATCGGCGTCGCCTTCTTGCAGCGCCAAAACGCATTTGTTGACATCCTCGAGAATGTGATTTTCGGACACTGCGAGAAAATCGTCGATAGTCGTGATGTCGTCGACGGCTTCGGTGAGAACGCGAACTTGATTTTCCCAAGCTTGACGGAACACTTCCATATTGTCAAGAGCGACTTTTGAGCGTGGACGAGCTGCCAATACGCGAGCTGCATTTATAACTTGAGGGCACAGATTTTCGATCTGCGCAGCAGCGTAACGCACCATTTTCACGCCGTCCTCGTTTCCTGACATGCTGCACACCAGATTCGCTACCTGAAAATTTTTGAAGAATTCTCAGCAGGTTCCGAATACTCCTTGACCTTTCTGGAAGTTTAGCCCTCCAACAGCCAGAAGAACTTTTGAAATTACTGTTGCAAATAATTGGAAAGACTCGACAAATACAGAGATTACGGCGACATATACGATGTTTTGATTTCTCGAACGATAAATGCATTTACAGTTAAAAATGTTCAGAGTGGATTCTTGAAAAGTGTCATTTTCTCAATATTTTTATTCTGGAAAGTATCTAACGGTGATGAATTTTTGTTCAACCAAAAAGGAGGCGCTAAATGCGTTTTTTTTACCTCAACGAGTTTATTAGCATGTTCGGTGAAGACCAGTGCATATTCCTCGACCTCTTTTTCGCGTCCATTTCGAGCAGCCTCGATAAGAACGAGAAGCGGGACACTCGTCTCGAGGAAACTGTCGGAAACATGATCGACAACGGCTTTTCGTAGCTGCCTGCGTAAATCCCGAGTCTTTTGGCACATGTGATCAATGGCTCGTTCAAGGCCCTCGGATTGCTCCTTCACGCCCATCTGTTAAGTAACATCAATTTCCTTATTAGATTGATAAAAAACATGTAAAACGATATGTAGTTCGGTGCAAGTTTGTTATAAAATGCTGTTCATACGGCTTAAGTTCATGGAGCGGTGAAATCTACTAGTTAGTCAATTCCAAGCGTTAATCGAATATACTACCTAATTCTTATTTATATCTTGTGGAAATATTACCTCAAGGTTTCGAGGAAATCAGACTAGCAGTGTAATTATTAATTGGTTACAAGGCGTGAGCTCAGTGCATTCTCGCATTTAGGGCGAACAAATCTTTACCTACTACTAGAATCACTAAATTAATCTTGCGTTATTCATACAATATCGAGATTAATTTATAATCTATCACAAGAGGAATCGTTAATTCTAGAAGTAATTAAAAGCTCGAAGGCCTGACCGTGTCTACATCTTCCGTATAAGAGGTTGACATCTCGCTCCATTTCGTATCTTGGTATAGTTGTTAATACACAGACCATTTAAATCACCGTATTTGATCACGTAATGATTAACAATATGGTGTAAACAATTATAGTACAATCAATTCTATAATTATTATTGTATGATAATAACACCCTGTCGAACTTACGGAATATATTTGTGCGTTTCAACAACAACAACAACAAAAATTTATTTAGAATTCAATTTCTCGAAAAAAAATGGGAATAAATTGCAATCTTGCAGAACCCCATTTTTTAAAACATATAATTTATTAGTTCTCAGTGTCCCGAAGAACACGGTAGAACAATGGTGAGGAACACTCAAGAACATATTAACGTGATATTCCGGGTGATTATATTGTTTTAGCACTTATTTAAAGTTTTAAACATGTTGTTGTAAACGGTACAGACAATCGTTGCAAAATAATAAGTATCAAGTTCCACAATGTCATAATTGTTTATTTATCGGAAACATGGAGTGTACAGTTCTGATCGCAAGTCCTCTTATATGATCGTCGAGCGAAAAAAGAATTCGAACTGTTGAGCCAAAAGTTATAAGCCAGCGCTATGTTCGACAGAAAGACGCCTCTGCGCCGGGTTAAATAACAGGTGAAGCATATGTAAGTACACAGTATGCGCGCACACACCGTGTCAAAATTTCACTGGTGCGTCGGTTAATAATTCAGATGAATAAGGCAAAGAAAGAGCTATTTAGATAATCTGAGAAGACGGTCAATCAGCCTCCTTAGCGGTCATTGCTGACCGTCAAATAATAGTTGAAAATTAGAAACGAAAGTAACAAAAATACAGGAGCACACACAGGGATTTTATTCAAATATTTACCCTTTTCCCACCCCTGGCGAGCTGTAACTGCCGTCACCGAACAAAAACAAATAAGTCAATAAAAGTGAGAAGGTTTCGGAGAGTGTCGCGTTGTGGTGATGCTTAAATTCATCGTAATAACTATAAAACCTAAGGAATAATTCGACGCGTGTCTAAACTGTAAATTATTGACGAGAAATGAATGTTGTTAGGAGGAATGGGCACCAAATGCATCTTAAAAACCGCTTAAACCACTATTGTCGAATAATAAATGTGGTGAAAAATTTTCCGGGAAATAAACATGGTATCTTCTGAAAATTGACTTGCATTTGATGAAACCGTCTTGTTCACGGTCTAAGAGTAAAATTAATAAAATAAATACGAATTTCAGGGAAATAGTTCCGAACTTTTTAATTATTTCGAACTTTTTTAAACAACCTTTCAGTTTCCACAGAATAGTTATTTTTACGGTTTTTAATTCCCATGGTAATTCTCATTCTCAGAATAGTTTATCAGCAATTTGACATTGTGCTGCTAAACTATCCTATGCTTTGTACTAGTCACATCAGTATTCAATATATCGCAGTTTATTTATAGTCCAACAGATTTATGAACTCCATTCATTAAGTGATACGTGGATAGTTAGTACGGAAGATTAAACAGAATCGCACCTCTTTTGCAATTAAAGTACATCAGCTTTTCCAAATTCATTACAGTGAATAGTATATCATGCCACTAGGCAGCGAAAGTAGACTATGTCCAACTTGGAGACTCCCCTGTCCAAGTTGGGGACTCTCTTTCACTCCCGAGTGGCGTATACTATTTTTCACCATATCTGCAGGGGAAAGTTCGAATTACGTAAAACCCCTAGGACGGTAATTCGAACTTTGCGCGCAGGTATGGTGAAAAATATATTTTTTATTGAGTAGCGTTTACATAAGATGCGTATCATTTCATATTTAATGCAGAAAACGTTTGAAAAAACGTTCAAAAGTATTTTTAACTCATCTGACCAGTGCAAAGTTTTTCGAAACATATTTAATCGTTGAGAATAATGTAAAAAAAAACTCTACTCACGTTGTTCATGTATTCACTCAGCAAATCCTGTAGAGCCTGCCTAACGGCGTTACACTCGGCGACAATGCGTTCCCTCCGTTCATCACGAGTACAAGAAGAGTCGGCCATGAGAGCTGCACCGCTAATGATGCTCTCGAGTCGTTCCTCGAGGCTCGGGCGAGTGCGAACCTCGTTGTAAGCGAGCGGAGACATGACCATCCTCTCATCAAAATCGTCGAGGGCAGCGGCCAACTCGCCGGGTCCATCGTAAGGATGTTGTCCATCCGTTGGCGTTTTTCCTTGAGCCACGTCATTTATCGTATTGACTGCTTCGCAAACTTGCTTGAGCACGTAATCGCGATTTGCCTTCGCAGCCGCTAATTCTGGATGACGAACGTAGACTTTCGAAGCGGTCAATAGCATTGTCGAGTGTTTCTTGAGCACGGCGCGAGCGGCCGCAAGATCATCACGTAACTGAGGATCTTTCAATTCTTGCTGCCGCTTTGCAGCCTGATTCATCAGCTCCGTAGCATTTCTGCCAAATTGTTTAATGTTTTCCAGCAGCTCGCCTTGAGAAGACGCATTCTTTAACTTCTTCAGATCATCCTCTACCACATAAAGCGACTTCAGAAGCAAATGAACGTCAACCATGTCTGCCAGGATCAGGAGACGAGTCACAGCCGACAATAGATTTCTTGCAGCACGGACCATGTTTCCACGCTTGAGAGATGAGCAAGGATCCTCTGAGAATTCCCTGTTGATAGATGAGTATTGTTAACGAAGTTTGACTCCTATAATTTTGTTGTGTCTAACAAATAAATTTTTATTACGGTAAAAAAGAAGCTGCAGCTGTTGGCAATAATTCACAATCATGAAAATATTTCAAATCGTTGTCATTTTAAAAATTCATATCCGTAAAAGGAATGGGATTCACTTGCACTTCTTTACAAGTGAGTAACAAAAAACCATTTAATACATTGACTTATTCTTAGAATGATTCTCTTCATTTATTCAAGCAGACATTTATAGGTTTGCCACTTCTATAAACTGCAACTGAAATAATACTGCTGATGTTAAACATAATTCATGGCAACTCTTAAATCAATCGAAACCATAGATTTTTCTTTATAATAGATCCATATTAAATTATATGAATTCAGTAAATTAAGTTTGCTAATAAATCACGTCTCATGATAAAGATGAATATGTGTACTTTAGATCAAAAATTAATTTCACTGCCTGATTGTCTATTTTTATATCATAAAAAAGTTATTAATTTATTACCTTGCAGCGATGCTCATAGCAGCACCAGTCTTTCTGACCTCCTCAACAGCACAGAGCATCTCAGCGGTTATATCAGGATTTTCATAAGCAATCTGTTCTCCCTTTTCAATAAAATTAGCGGTAGCTTTTTCAACTGTGCCAACGAGTGCACTAGCCCTTTTCGATTTGCCCTTTTTCTTCTTGCTGGGGCCTTTGGTGTTGACCAAAGTGGTGACTTGGAGCACCAGCGGCTCCAGCGTCTTCTCCACTGACATTGTGCGAATCTCCAAATTTTTTGGGTCCCATTTCAGAGTTATTGGTCCAAAGTGATCCGACATTTTCGAATAATTGTTATGAAACGTTTTTCTACAAACAATGCATAGAAGCAATGTCAAATGAGCAAAGGAATGTCGACAGTGAAAAAGCGTTACATCGCGAGAGTGGGAGGTGTCACTTACAGGTTCGTATTACAGTGAAAGGACACTAAAGCTAATTATTAGCCGGATATCGACGTTACGACTATAGCACATAGAACCGAACGAATCAAATGCCTTCTATAAATAGCATACGTATTTGTAATTAAAAATCAATCGAAACTCCGGAGAGTCTTCGACACGAATCTCCAACTTGACAGCAGGTTAGCGTGAGAGTGAAGTCTCGCCTCTCTGAGTCATCGAGAGATTCGACTATTTTTTAAACAATGCGTCATGCTAAGTAAACTCGATGAAACGCCTTAAAAAAGTGCTTCAACGCATGAATTAATAGGATTGATCTACGGCAGAGGACAATCGTGCTCTGATATTACCAAAGATTGTCAAAGGTATAACGCCTACAACTGTCCTCCCTGCGATAGTAGTAATAACTACCACAACGACGATGGCAAACAATGGGTTATCTCGTAAAACTTTATTACCACGTACCTTCATGTAACGAAGAGTAACCGCTACCAAAGAATACCTTACACGTTTTCACGACACTTCAATCGATCTCACGCTCTCAACAACGATGCATTTCCATCAATAGCGCAAAAAAATGTTTCACCGCCCGTGTACGAAGCTTGACGCCGTTCCCGATCCGATTTATCACCAAACCTTTCATTCATGACGTCATTATTTCCGCTAGGGGATGAAAGTGGGGCGCGTTCAGGGACAATCGCTGTACATAGTGTATCTCGAGTTAAGACGGCGGAAGAGAATTTGTGTTAGCGTGTACGTGTGTTTGGGGCTAACCGGAAATAGACGTTTAGGCGACGCGCGGTAATTCCGAATTGAAATTTTGTGGGTACATTTGGGTGACAATATTTTGAGCTCTGTTTGTTTTCCTCTTTCCTTAGTCCCATCCCAAAATTCTCATATTTTGAATAAATAATTCGTGTGAAAGTTGCGGCGTGTTAAAAGATATTTAGAGGTCGCTCAGAGCAATCGAAAATATCAATATTTTCCGAAAATCTATTTCTGAATTTTTTACTCAAAAATTCTCATCTCACAATTATTGTTTTCATTGAATAGAAATTAAACTATCGAAAACCCTAGCCACTCAAAAAATAATTAGAGGTTGCTCACTAGACTCAGAAGTTTTAGTAACTTTCACGACAAAATATGAAATTTTTTTTTATCTCTCTCACTGAAAATTATTATTTTCGGTGTCTCCCAAAGAGTGTCAAGAATGTTCTTCCCGATCAAACAATATCGGAAAGAATAAAGCAATAACGGTCGCTTATTGCTTTATTCTTTCCAGTTGGGAAAAAAAAGATAAAAGTATATACATGCTCAATTCCTGTCATCGACGGGAATTGAGCGAATGGCCCTGAAGATATCTGCATTCACCTTCGACACGACGTGGCGCCCTTAATTTTCATCGCACGAGTATGAACAAGGGCTTATTTTTTTCGTCTCGAAATTCTCTAGATGCCGTTATTTTTAGTTTTTTTTTATCGACCTTTGATTGAGTGATATAAGCAAGAAAGTGCAGATGTAACCTTTGACATGCCGCAGCGGCCTTAATTTCCATCGTACAGAAGTCAACCAGGGCTTCACTTCTTTGTCTTAAAATTCTCTAAATGCCACTATTTTTGGATTTTTTTTATCGTTAAAATTGCACATGTGACCTTTGACACGGCATAGCACCCTTAATTTTAATCGTACGACATTCATACTGGGCTTAATTTTTTCGCCTTAAAATTATCTCGATGCCGTTATTTTTAGATTTTTTTTATTGACTTTTTCTTTGGTGCATCAGCAAAAAAAGCGCAGATCTAACGTTTGACACTGTGTAACACTCTTAATTTTCGTCGTAAGACATTCACACTAGACTCAACGTTTTTGTCTTAAAGTTCTCTAGATGCCGTTATTTTTTGATTTTTTTTTTATAAAACTTTTATTTGGTGACATAAACAGAAAAAGTGTACTTGTAGCATTTACACGATGCAGCACCCTTAATTTTTATCGTACGATATTCGTACTGAGCATAACTTTTTCATCCGAAAATTTTCTAGATGCCGTTATTTTTCGATTTTTTTTATCGACCTTTCATTCGGTGATATCAGCAAAAAAGTGTAGCTGGAACATTTGACACGGCATAACACCCTTAATTTTCGTCGTAAGACATTCAAACTGGGCTTTATTTTTGTTGTTGAAAAGACGAAAAAATTAAGCCCAGTATGCATGTCTTACGACGAAAATTAAGGGTGTTATGCTGTGGCAAATGTTCCATCTACACTGTTTTGCTGATGTCACCGAATGAAAGGTCGATAGAAAAAAATGTAAAAATAACGGCATCGAGATAATTTCAAGACAACAAAATGAAGCCCAGTATGAATGTCTTACGACGAAAATTAAGAGTGTTATGCCGTGTCAAATGTTCCATCTACACTTTTTTGCTGATATCACCGAATGAAAGGTCGATAAAAAAAATCGAAAAATAACGGCATCTAGAGAATTTTCGGATGAAAAAGTTATGCTCAGTACGAATATCGTACGATAAAAATTAAGGGTGCTGCATCGTGTAAATGCTACAAGTACACTTTTTCTGTTTATGTCACCAAATAAAAGTTTTATAAAAAAAAAATCAAAAAATAACGGCATCTAGAGAACTTTAAGACAAAAACGTTGAGTCTAGTGTGAATGTCTTACGACGAAAATTAAGAGTGTTACACAGTGTCAAACGTTAGATCTGCGCTTTTTTTGCTGATGCACCAAAGAAAAAGTCAATAAAAAAAATCTAAAAATAACGGCATCGAGATAATTTTAAGGCGAAAAAATTAAGCCCAGTATGAATGTCGTACGATTAAAATTAAGGGTGCTATGCCGTGTCAAAGGTCACATGTGCAATTTTAACGATAAAAAAAATCCAAAAATAGTGGCATTTAGAGAATTTTAAGACAAAGAAGTGAAGCCCTGGTTGACTTCTGTACGATGGAAATTAAGGCCGCTGCGGCATGTCAAAGGTTACATCTGCACTTTCTTGCTTATATCACTCAATCAAAGGTCGATAAAAAAAAACTAAAAATAACGGCATCTAGAGAATTTCGAGACGAAAAAAATAAGCCCTTGTTCATACTCGTGCGATGAAAATTAAGGGCGTCACGTCGTGTCGAAGGTGAATGCAGATATCTTCAGGGCCATATTGAGCGACGGTTCAGGTGAAAGTAGGGGGATCGTTCTCGGAAAAGATACAAGTTATACAGAAGGTGTACTACAAGGGAAAACTCTGCCCGCTGTTGTTTATCCTGTACTTAGCCGAAATTGAAAGTTTCATGCGAAAAAGAGTGTTGGGAAATGAGAAAAAGAGTCTTGTCGGACTACATACTGATGGGAGGACTGATGTTATCATGCTGCTATATGCAGATGACGTAATCATCCTGTCGCACTCACAAATTGACCTACAAAATAAAATAGCTGCCTTCGAGGATTACTGGCATTTGAATGATCTCACGGTCAATACAAGCAAAACCAAAGTTATGATCTTTCGCAATGCGGCCAAAGCGAGAAACGAGCGTAAACTGAACTTCACATTTAATGGTGAAAGTCTACAGATTGTTAGAAACTATACATACTTAGGTGTGACGATTACTAATTCTACGTTGGGATTAACTGCTGCAAAGGGAGCGATTGAAAAAGCTAAAATGGTCAATGCGACGGTGATCTTAATTATTACAAGAGCAAAATGCGACTCTTGGCAAAGCATTGATAAAGTTTATGAGTGTATAATTAATGCAACTCTACTATACGCTGTCCCGACATGGGGTCTTCGGTACTTGGAAACACTGGAAATTGCACAAACAAACTTCTTCAAGAGATTATTATCCCTTCTAAGGAATACAGTCGCTCCAAGGTGGCAGTGGTTGCACTTTAAAATATCTGAAATTTTCTTATCAGAGTTTTAAAGAAGAATGACTCGAGTCTGCCCAAAATATGCTTCCTCCGGTTACTACA
Source organism: Tromatobia lineatoria (assembly GCA_949699805.1). Taxonomy (NCBI): domain Eukaryota; kingdom Metazoa; phylum Arthropoda; class Insecta; order Hymenoptera; family Ichneumonidae; genus Tromatobia; species Tromatobia lineatoria. Next base: position 12,643,669 of record OX453034.1, read on the forward strand.
CCTATCCAACGGGTCCAAACGTAAATGTTAAATATAACTTTGCTGCACAACTGCGCGAACTTCTGGATAAAATCGAGTGTGCTGATGTAATGCAGGACTGCGCTGTTGAGGCCTGGGAGTGCAGAATTGACGAAATTATACGTAAATACGAATCTCTGTGCAAAGCAAAAGTCTTAGAGGATTGGATGAAATTGAATAGTAAATTACCGATTCCAAGGCAACTTCAAGACTCGACGGCGGGCTATTTAACGTCGCGATGCGCCATGGCGTTTAAAAAAAATGAAAGCACAAGTACGTTTAGCTAATGAGTTTAATTGTAGACTCACGTGGAATGGAATAACCTATAGACTGGCACCTATGGAGTTATGTACCGTATGTAATTTAAATGCGCCTGAGACTCTTGAGCACGTAATCACGCACTGTCCGGTCTACGACTACTATAGAAGTAAATACATTAAGAAATACCTAACAGAAAACTGTAATATGATGTCATTACTGGAAAATCCACAAAAAACCGCGACAAAAGCGCTATTTTATTTTATGACAGCGGCCTTAGCGTTTAAAGCAATGATTTTAAATGAGTAAATTTCTTTAGGCAATATGATTCAAGATTGAAACCCGCTAGTCAATAATATGAAAACTAGTAAGCTGTAACTAGTTCCTTAAGGTACATCCATAAGTAAGAGGAAAAAGAATAATGTAAAAAATATTGTAAGTGTTACCCCAAAAGGCAAATAATAAATACATACATACATATACATACAATTCTCGTCATCTTAGAAATATACTTTTTATTTTCATAAAATAAAGCTAGCTTTAACCGTTAAAAAAATGATATGGAAAAAATTAAAGTTTTTTTAAAACTTTACTAATAATTATATATTATAATCAATTAATTATATATTATACGCTAAATATTGTTGTAAGCACGCAGAAAAATTTGAGAAGTAAAAAATTGAAATTTGCAAATGTGGTTCCTCTCTTTTGATTGTTTAAAAAAAACTTATACTCTGTCTTCTGCAATGGTCCGAAAATTGTCGGATTATTTTTCCGTGACTTATTTTATATTTAGCTTATTGTGGCGCGTGGATTTTTCACAAAAAAATATTGTGTAATTACCGTCCAAATTATATTTTCTTCCTTACGTCATCTTTGAGTCATCAAAGCTAAAATGGCATCATTTGGACGGTAATTAACCGAATAATTTCGCGTCTCAGATGCTCATCTTTTGGACCTGCACTTGGTACTAACAGAGGTTGGAAAAACTATTTTTTCTTTCTACTAACATTTATTAATGTTTTCTTTTCATTGATTATTCACACAATTCTAATTTGTGGAAGCTAATGTTGCGTATATTTTGGAATACTGTTTCCGCTTAGCTCCAAAATAAAACTACCAATCAACTCGCGTCACCGCTTTCGCCGCTATTGAGAAATTCTGTAATCGTTGGTCTACGCCCGAACCACCGATTGAACAGGCGCGCGTCTGGGGGAAATGAATTTTGAAAAAATTCGATTCTTCTTTCTCGCTCGCCGAAATAATGAATATCGATGCTTGATGCAATTTGAGGTAATTTTCATCTAGTTATCTGACTGTATTTCGCGAGACTTAACAATACTGCGGTTAATCGGTTGCAGCATAACCATTCGGGATTGACGAATCGTACAGTAGAAGTTCCGTGGCAAAGTGCCACGGCTCTGCGCGACTCGCCATCGTTCTTCGTACCAGTGGAAGGTGAAATTCGTTGATTAGGCGCTCGCCGAAGATCGCCTGCTTCCTGCTTGTTTATACTATTTCCAACGAATTCTGAGATAACTGCAAAGGACATACGATTATCTGAATAACATTTCAACAAAGCAACAGATTGTGTCAAGGAAAGTGTTGGAACTATCTAATTGTCAGAGTAATCGAAGCATAGGTAAGTCAAAACTCACCAGACGAGGACGCTCCAAAGTGCGAACATAACCTTCGCACAGTCGAGAATTTCACGGTTCCGAAAACCGCGCATTTGTTGCTACAATTTTGTTGTATAGAACATTCGCAAAGTGGCAAAGTAAAATTTACATTATTTCAATTTTCAGGTACCTGCAAGTATTGTGAGTTACTATTGGAATGTTCATGGAAAAGAAAATACCATGTTGGTAGTACAACACACAGGCAGGAATATGTAGAATAACAAACCGTAATTGCGGTTCAGCTTCGCTATCAGCTTACTGTAAGAATTATGGATTGAATACATTTTTCTTTGCTCTTCTATCATTATGAAAGATAGCAAAATTGCAAGATGTGGAAAGGATACATTTTTAGAGCAATAATGAGCAGTTGTGTAATGCGACGGCTGTAACTGCTCAAGATACGTTTTTTCTCATATTCATCGAGCATGAAAATCAAGATAACCATCAAAAGATGCCACATCCGTGCGTAGTATGTGGGCGTTCTCGCATGAACCCCAATAATCGGGAGGAGGAGTACATGTTTTTTGGTTTTCCTGTAAACTATGATTCAAGATGCAAAAAATGGTTGGAATTCTGCTGTAGAGAGGATCTCTACAAGCTGACAAAAAAGCAATTGCTGCAGCGTATGGTGTGTTCCAAACATTTTGAGAGAAAGGACTTTCTCAACGAGTATCAGGATAGATTGAATTGCACGGCAGTACCGTCGATATACGATCCCAAACAGAGTTTGTACAATATAACTTGCGTTTTGTGCGGCCGATCGAGAAGAGACCCGCCCGCTCCCGATTACGATGGTACAACTTTTCATCATTTTCCCGGGGAAGAATTTCGCTGCTTGAAGTGGCTGGATTTTGTCGGTATTGATTCTTACTACAGACTCACGAGAAAGGAGATTTTGTTTTGCTACATATGCTCAAAGCATTTTGATAAATCGCAGTTTTTAAGTGGCTACAAAGGTCGTCTTAACGATCAAGCCGTGCCGAATATTCGCTCACCCGACAAAGCGAACTGCATCGAATCCGTGAAGATGGAAAGACAATTGGACCCCAAAGCCTTTCACGTTATCGAGAAATCCAAAAGATTCGAACCTCTTTCCACCGCCGCACTCGAGAGCCAAGCTTGCGCGGCTTGCGGACGATCCAGAGCAGATCCTCGCAACAAAATCGAGCGATACAAGTTTCATCCTTTTCCCGCTTACGAAATTGGCCGATGTTTGCGATGGTGTCAATTTCTCGGTCGTGAGGATTTGCTCAAAATGTCGCCGAATCAAATAAGGAAACTTGTACTATGCTCCAAACATTTTCTCACCGGGCAGAGCTTCCACAAAGTCGGGCCCTGCGACGCTGTGCCAACGATAAAAGAAGTTAGTTCAGCGTCTGTCGAAGAAACCGTTGAGCCGCAAATTATCCAAATTCAACAGGAGGAAACGGAGGTCGGTCAGTGTACGGTAAAAATACCGAAACGCCAGGATCTTCAGAGGCCATTAGTTTCCAGCAAAAAGCCAAAAGTCGAAAATAAACCCGCACCGCTCGCGAAAAAACGCGGACGGTCCAGAAGACCGACTTCTATTAATATCCCTAAAGTGGACACGCTGAACATCGAGAATCGTATCAGAAAGTTGCCGCTGCCACCGGCGAATTGGAAAATACAGATTGGAAACAATCAGTTTCAACCGCTCACTATCGCTAACGCTAATAATACGAACACGATAACGACAGATGGAAAAAAAGTGATCTTGCCGTTTACGGGAAATATATCGAATCTCGGAGCGCCGATTCCGGTTCACAGTTTATCGAGCATTCCGCCGGGTTTCTTGATAAAGATTAATTTGCCAGAACAGACGCCAAAGCCGGTGAAGGTACCGCGAAAACCGAGGCGAAGGGGTAAAGAAGTGAAGGAAACAGACGCTGAAGTGGCTGCGGAAGATGCGAAGCCGGTGAAACGACGACGCAAGAAAAAAGTCGATGAATCGTCGCCTTTTCAGGTCATACAAAAATCGAACGATTTAACAACTCATCAAAATCTCTGCCAGTTGATTACGTTGCCGGCTCAGCCACAAGTTATTAACGAGCTGATAGTAGAAAAAACGCCCAAAGAAGAAATTGTAGAGGAAGACGATATTGCGCACGACATGATTGAAATACTTGATGAAGAGTTCGCTACGATGGAACACGACGACATTCCTTCCGGCGAAGCCATCGACGTATACGAGGAAATAGAGACGATCGAAGAAATTCCGCATGAAGACAACGTAAGAACTCATGGAAAACGGACGAGAATGAGTTCGCGAGCTCGAAGAACGTTATTACCTATTAGAACTGAAGTCAGATACTTTCTGCACAAGCTCAAGCCTCACATGCGAAGGCTACCGAGAAAAACCCGAGCGCAGCTAAAACTCTCGATCGTCAATATGGTGATTGATCGTTTGTAAAAAATAAAGAAGAAAAGCTTCTCAAGGTATCATTTAGCCAGTGAAATCTAAATTAATTGGATAAATCACAATTTTGGAGAAGCGTTTTCCTTGCAATTAAGGAGAGTGGAACGCTTCACACTAGACAAGACAATGCTACATCTTTAAGAGCTTTTTTTTGTGATTTTTGGTACTTTAATGGAATTCATTCGGTGGATTTTCTGATCATTCATATGATTATGAGGTGATGTGCGACAGGTCGTCCGCCTTTTTTAAACTGCTATACGAGTGAGAGAGATAGTTTCATTTTTTTAAGTAAATTGCCTCAACGCGTTTTTTTTTTTAAAAGAGTAGAACGGTTGACTTAAGAATTCCGGGACGCAGACAATCATTCTTTTCTGTTGTCCAAAAATTGTGGTCGAGAAAAACGTTTCATAATTTTTGTTACCGACAGAGCAGGTGATGTACTATACCGACTAACTTACCTTGATGGCAAGTGAGAAAATACCATTGACGGTCGTATCAACATCGGAAACTGTAATCGTCGAACCTGGTTAATATTTTGAACAAAAAGCAAATTAACTTCCATTTCGTCTGTCGACTTTGCAGTGAAATTTCATTGGAACCTGTTTAAAATATTAATCAAGCCTGAGTAGAAAAACGATTGCAGATTCGGATATATACTGAAATTGGTAACGGTACCAAAATTTGGCAATGTATTGGTGTACGACAATGCAATATACGCAATGAGCTATTGCGAATCATGATTAAATCAATACCATTTTGTTAGACTCGGCAAAGAAACATCTTTTCGAAATCAAGCAAAAACGTCTTTATTTTATTTTACTTTCATGCTTATAGATGTTTTGCAAAATCAAGAGTAGATGTTTTTATCAAATAATTTTTTTAAATATGGAATTAAATCACCAAAAAACATTTGACTAGTGTGGAGCGCTTCTAAAGACACAGTGAGATTTATATGAGTGTAAGAGAGACGGCGTTAAGACGGTTCACGCCGGAGTGGGAGAGAAATACTTAGATTATGCTTCAAATCGTCTTAAAAGTACGCGTGATGAAAAATATTTTTATTAAATATATGAGTATCAGATCACCAAGTGATTAGAGCGACCAAAACGTTAAATACCGAAACTCACGCTTTGCGATTCAGCAAAGCGTTGTGTGCGATTATTCTGACTAATTCTCAACGAAAAGGTTATCGACACAATCGAGTCCCTTTGGATATGAATTTTGTTATCTTTCAATCGAACATTATATTTCCTCGAAACCAGATTTTTTCTGTAGGACGAGTTTTATTGATGTTTCAATGTATATATCCGTACATTTCGAATATATTTATAAATACATGTAATTAGCAATTAAGTTATTATCAAATCAAATACAAATTGTTTCGTTATGAAAGAGAAATGATAATGCATCTGCGTATGAGAGTGAAAAAGTAAAAACTTTATCAATATGAGTTGTGTAAAATAAAATTGAATATATATTGTTTGCATATTATTCATTTAATAGTTGTTTGGTGTTCTGTCCTCTCAATTTCTTTTTCAATACGCGTGACGCCCGCTGGTAAGAGTGTACGACTGCGCCCAAGTTGAGAAGCATCCTTTGACTGAAGGAAATTTCGTTTCTGGCTCGTCAGTCATTTCTACGGGAGTTATGTGCGAACCAATGTCCCAGTCGATATCTTTGCGCTTAACAGGTCGTCCTCGATGCGGCAGCATATCAGTTAATACGGAAATATCGGCGGATTGAGTATTTTGGAAGGTTCGATGACGATAGCTCGTATTTGGGCGCAGTTGCCTGCAAATGTTTTGGATTTAGCAAAAATTTCAGTAGCATCGTGAACGGACGTAGCCGGAAATTATTGGCAAAACGTATTTAATGTAATGTAAACATGATACTTCTGAATTATTTTGTCGGTTAAATTAATTCAACATAAAATTTGGAATATTGTTAATTTACAACAAAAAAACTGCAAAATTGAACTTTGCAAATTGCTTCCTCATTATTATTGATTTTCTTTCTCACGAAGCTACCTTCATGAGGGAATGTGTTAATTGAATTTGGTTTCCTCATAGAGAAAGCTTTTTTGAAAAAAGCAAAAATAATAAGGAAGGAATTTTCAAAGTTCAATTTCGCAGCCTTTTTTAAAATCAAAGTTCAATTTATAGAACATTTATGAAACAAATTATAAAACTGTGTACCTATTACTCTGCATACTACTGATTTCATGTATAAAATTTGAGTTTGCTATTTTATGTTTTGCCAAACTTATAGCAAAAACAGGAATTTTTGAAAAATACAAAACACCATAAAATCGAAACCGTTCTCTCGATTTCGGTCAAATTCAATACCGAACAACATTAACAGTACGTGCGCGTCTGAAGAATTATTTAGCAAAATATCTCCATTTTTACGAAAGCTAAAGCACGCACGTTATTTTTTGAAAAAATTCAAAAAGCTATAAAATGAACATAATTGCACAGATTTCGAAAAAATGCATCAGTCAAAGATGGACTGCTGCTTCACTTGTGTACTAAATTTTACTTTAATCGGTTGAATGGTTCTCGAGTTACAAGTGATTAAATTTTCAAACTCCTGGACACACACACATATGGGGGACTCCCGCTGGTTTCGACCTGGGTCTAACCCTCGACCTCTCAGATTTTGTTCAAAGTTTTTCCTGGTATTGTTTCAACTCTCAAAAGTGCTCGGAATTCTTTTCAGATTTTTTTTTCATATTTGAATTTGTTATAATTTTTCAAAATGGAGATATTCTACACTGAGAGAAAAGCATATCGTTTATGTAACGATTTCGTATGGTAAAACGAATATAGGAGGGCTGACAATGTTTTATGGTTGAAGCGATGATAATAAACGGTTCAATAAACGATATTTGCAAAGTTATTGGAAACAAACGTTGAAATCGTATATGCAACAAAACGGCATATTTGGAACTATTAGAATAGTTTTTGAAACTATTATCATGTTGATAATTACTACTATAATTGTATTTGCTATGACCATAAAATATAGACGTTCCTCCTGGGAATTATAGTTTATGGTTAGATTATGGTCAGTCTAACTATATTATTTTTAGAATTACCAGATTTTTCTCTCAGTGTAAGCCACAATTTAAAAATCTGCCAATATTCGGAAAAATTACGTATCAGATATAAAAGTTTTTAAGCTTAGAGTCTAGATGAGTCGACTCTTGCTTCTATTTTTTCAGAATTTTCCTCAAAACAAGAACCTTTGCAAACAAATCAAGTACAAGCTAGAACACTGCTGTGGGTAAAACATTTTTAGATATGAGGCATTCCACATGACTTCGGTCACCCATCAAAAGAAAAAATTCGAAAAAATGTCCAATAATCAGATTCAGTGATTACATATTTCAAATTGCGATAATGTATGAACTTTGCACGGTTCCAAAAAAAAAAAGACTAAAAATGAAGGATTTTCATACACAATTGGCAACAATTTTTTCGATGTCACTTTCCGAAGTCCTTTTCGCAAAAAAAATATATATTTCCATTAATTTTGTTAGATTTATAGGTTAGATGAAAAATAGATATATTATAAACCCTGAACCTGATTTTTGAACATTTTTTCGAAGTTTTTTTTTTGGGTGGCTGGAGTCATGTGGAATGCATCATATATGAAACACGGTTTCTCGGCAGGGGACCGACTCTACACCTCCAAAGTCTACACAAAGATAGGTCTACACAAAAAGTCGACACAGAAAGACTGTACACGCAGACAGCTCGACACCGAAAACTCGACACCAAAAACTCTGCACGAAAAACTCGACACCGAAAAGTCAACGCGAAAAACTCGACACGCCGAAAAGTCGGCACAAAAAACTCGACACCGAAAAGTCGGCACGAAAAACTTGACACCGAAAAGTCGACACTTTGATCGATTTTGGGGAATTTTAAGGCCCTAACCAATGTGAAATTCTCCGTTAATTACAATTTTTATTTCACTCTGTGGGCAAATCGCGATTGCGCAAGCGAAGCGTGCGTGAAACTTTGTTTACACACGTCGTGAAATAAAAATAGGTACGATACTCGCGCGAAATAGTATATTACACTACAAGAGCAGAAAGTTTAAGATTCCTGCACAAGTCAAAAAAAGTTTTGTCGCACTAGTATGATACTATCGTTCAAGGGGATATCTGAATAGATCATACTTTGTTTCAAATGAAAAAAGTAATGTATTTCTGGGTTTTCAGTGAAAAATATCACGATTTTTAAAAACATAACATATTCGTTGTCTGCTGGCAAAAATACATCGAAATAGTGGGTTAAAAATAAAATAAAACTACGTTTTACGCACCGAATAAAATAAAAATTGTAATTAACGGAAAATTTCACATCGGATAGGGCCTTAAAATTCCCCAAAATCGATCGAAGTGTCGACTTTTCGGTGTTGAGTTTTTCGTGCTGAGTTTTCGGTGTCGAGTTTTTTGTGCCGACTTTTCGGCGTGTCGAGTTTTTCGCGTTGACTTTTCGGTGTCGAGTTTTTCGTGCAGAGTTTTTGGTGTCGAGTTTTCGGTGTCGAGCTGTCTGCGTGTACAGTCTTTCTGTGTCGACTCTTTGTGTAGACCTATCTTTGTGTAGACTTGGGAGGTGTAGAGTCGGTCCCCTGCCGGTTTCTCAATACGTCATCGCAATTTGAAGATATATGATGAAGCCTAAACTAAAACACTTGATAATAATGATGTTGGTGCACAAATTATTTATAGATAGTGGAGAATCTCGGCACCATCGAGTCGTCGTAAATTTTTGACCTCCCCCATCATTTCGGGTATTTGAAATCGTTCGAAACATTGCTGAAGCCCACATTTACCTTACGCCGTCCTTGAATGCAATGCGTGTAACAAATGTAACGATAGAAAATTATGTCGCATCTTTCAAATTAAATTCACACAAAATTTTAAAATGTAATTTTCTAAACATTTGGACTTGCGGATTCTTTGCAAACTCAAAACTTTCGTGTGAAACACCCGAAATAATATTGGGCCTAGAATGAATAAAAATAATATAAAATTTTCGTATTCACGGTTTTCGTTCCCTCTATTGAATTTTGTTTTTTTTTTTTAAATAATAAGAAGTAAAACAAATCGGAAAAATTCTCGAAAGAATTGTCCATATCAAAATATTCGATATTTAACGCTCCTCTGCTTTCATATTTCTAAGACTACAGTAAGAAAAAAATTATTGTGTATTAAAACAATAATAATAGAGACGCGAGGGTCGACCGGCTTTGGCTTAAAAACTTTTATATCTGATACGAGATTCCTAAGAATTTTTTGTGATTTCTAAAGTGTGGCTAACTACATATTCATTTAAAAAAATTGTAAGCAGTTCGAAATTAACAATAAAATCTGAACAAAATTTCAAACTCTTTTGAGAGTTGAGACAATATGCAAAAAATTGTGGCCGAAATCCAAGAGGTTGAGGGTCGAAACTAGCGGGAATTTCCCATATACATATCGACGATTTTTTTACACTATTTTTCTCGATGTTCTGGAGTATTCCGAGTCTTCTGACATAAAAATCGCTACGAAAAAAAATTTTCATGCAAAAAAAGCTTCCTTTGTGAGGAAGCAAAAATATTGTTAACTCTTTTTTTTTTTTTTAGAAATATTAGGCACCGTTATTTTATACATTTCCAATCACTTCGTTGAGAATACCATGCTTAGGAAGGAATATACACTGCAATAGAAGTACATCTCATGAATTACAGTGCCGAATAACATTGGAATGTGATATATCATACTTCGCTGATACGAGGTTTGTATTCATAGGTATCCATGCTTTGGCCACGTTACTTTGGGATATCTTTTCAGGCTTTTCAATAACATGATGAAGAAGAACGGGTTTCGTTGGATTCACATTCCGTTCTGCCTTTTGAAGAACCCAGCAAACCTCAGCAGATGCGATTGGCTCTGCATTCCAATAGAATTCTGTACATTATTATAAAATATTGCGAGATTGCGGCATCATACCTTCAAAATGAATCTGTCGAGAGCTCTTAGCATTCAGTGTTCCGACCGCATTGCTTACAAATTTATCAACTATCTTTCTATACTCTTCGCAACGACATAAAATGCCAAGGGGATGGTCAATGCATTCGTTTTCAGCAAATGAACCGCTCTTCTTTATTAACTTCATATTTATGGCAGCTGCTCACTTTCCTTTTTTCTTCAGAGTCTCACTGTCATTCTTCTGTCAGCTTACGTCATGTCAAGGGTGATAACAAAATCAAAACAATTATGAATAGGTCTTTTGGAGATGTGGACATTTGAAAAGTTGCTTCCTCAGAATGTATTCGCCACATTAAGTACTAAATTTTTGTAAACATTTTTATGAATATTTTTTTGAAATATAAAAATATCTTTCATAGCCTTGATTGTTTTTTTAATGTTAAAATAAATACTAATAGTGGAACAATGTTAATTTTTTAGTAGATTCAATTGTTATTGGACATTTTCACCAACATTTTGTAGTAGATGTTATCAGTGCATGAACTAATAACAGCTACGACACAATGTTAGTGAAAATGTGTTCGAGAGCATATTTTCGCCATATTTTCGTAGTATGGACTATGAAATATGATTTTCCGTATATTTCGAGAATAAAGACCTAATCGTAAAGTGTCCAGGCATTGGTACATTCATTTGGCGTGTTGGCGGAACTCAAGAGCGAGAATTTAGCAACCCTTGCAAATTTATGATGTGACTATAAACTAAAAAAAAGTCTTCGCAATTTTTTTCTCGCAATATAACCCGTGCATATAAACCGGGTTCACAAAGGAGAGTTAAACATCCCTTGTACATTGACAGTACGATTGTAAAAAAAAAAATCCTTACAGTTTTCTCACAATATAACGTGTGCCTATCGGTAGGGCTCAAGAATCAGCATCAACCCTTGTAGTTACGCAGCTTACCTGAGAGTAGAGAGAATCCTTTGAATGCCTCTCGTCTCTCATAAACAGTCGTAAAATTCGCAATTGCTTTGGTCGAAGACGAAATTATACGGATGGAGTTATTGGAGTCTATACGACACTAACTTTGCATTTTCGCTTCAACAACAATTTTTAAAACCATTCCGCAGATTGGCACAGGAAAAATTGCCGATACGAGACAAGACGAAGAAATACTACTAGAACAGAAAATAACGGAAAAAGCGAATGCACGGCAGATCTTTGCAAACTGCTTCCTCATTACTTTTTATCTTTAGCAAAGTCGCCTCTATGAAGAAGTTTACTTATTTCGTTTTTGGCGTTCTTATAGAGGAGCCGTTTGATTCAGTACGAAAAGTTGATACGTAGCAAGGATGAATGTTATTTTTCCTGTGTAAACAATTTTAATCGATATGTTAAAATTTCGTCTGAATCAGACGAAATAACAGATATATATCGAATCGAAATTTTCTCGGAAAGTTCGAACTAACGTAAAACCCGAACCCCTTAACTGATCATCACCAAATTTGGTACATAGTAAGGCTGAATATTATTTCCCCGGTGTACAAAAATTCAGTCGATTTGTTAGAATTTTACCTTGATTACAGTGAAATGAAAATTCTTCGTGAATTTCCAAAAATTTCATAAAAACCAAACCGCTTCACCGAATTAGCTTGATATTTATTTTAGAGATCGCATCACTTTGTTGAATTTCAATACGCAGTTTCATCATCAAATCTGAACAATTTTACCGATCTTTACCACAATCGATGTCTACTGTAAATAGATTTTAATTTCACCTTGCAGAAGATTTAAGGAGGTGTGGTCGGAGTCAACTTCAATGAGAACAAAAACAAAGATTTTTCAGAAATTCCAGATTCTATAAAACTAAAACCGCTTTATGGATTTCGCTTAAATTCAATACCGATCGTAACTTTTCATTGCTTTATTTGTCAAGAACTAGCACTCATTAGCTAAAAAGTTGCGGAAGTTAGGGAACATACAGACATTTTTCGAAATATTATAGGTCTTATAAAATGTGAAGAAAAAGAATCGTAAATATATACATAGAAGGAGCATTGATCCTTTACCAGTGTACCAAATTTCAGCTTGATTGATAGAGCCGTTTTGGAGATACAGCGGTTTGAACTTTCCAGGCATTTGATGGATTTTTATCCAATCGTGCCTATTAATTTTTTTGGACTATTTTATGCCCATCTTTTCAAGGCTTATTTTCCCGTTGATTCCCATACTATCTTCGTTCTTTTTCTCACTGTCAGTCTCCACCCTCAATTCTGGCTTTTTTATACTCTCATATGCGCTGCAAGTTTTTTTTTCGCCGCGACTCGCTTTCCTGGAGTGCTCGACTGAACCTATAACGACTATACCCAACGTCGTTGCACCTGTTATCCCTACTTCTGCTTGCTGGCCCCTTTTTTTGCGTCCTTCTTCGCACGGAAACTATTCTGGATGACGGGATAGCAGAGTATAAAATACAAAACGCAAACTTTCTCCACAGACGCGACCACCGATGTTATAACATCAAGCAGAGCGAAATCCCGGTTATCCGGCGAAGGATCTGGCGCTGTTTCGGGTCTGCAAAAGGAAGAAGAAAAGACAAAAGGTTGTGATGCGGGAAGAACGAGCGGTTCGAAACGAAAAAAAGAGCGGGTCTCGATTCGCATAACGGGACTCTCTTCATCGCGTGCATACCTTCCAGTTTTGTTTTGTTATTCCTTTTTGTTTTATTCTTCGCCCTACTCACGAAAAATCCCATTCATAAAATGCGCCATACTATACGATTTGTGGGGCGCACGCGTAGAATTGAATTGGAAATTACAAAGGGTTGGAGGATGTTGTTAATTTTTTTTAAACGGTTTTAAAGTTAAACAATTTTCTCAAGAACCGTAGTTCACTATTAAAAAAAAATTATTATGCGATTAACTATATAATGAATGCTAAGTTTGGTAAGTAAGTGATAGAAGCTTCAATAAATCCCGCTATTAATATGTTATTCCAAACTGAGGACAAATAAATAACACCAATTTTATGCGACCACTGGTATCGAATCCATATTAGATATATAAATAGATGTTTTTATACTGCTTAGAAAAAGTATAACATGAAGTTGCTTATAGCAAGAGGTTTACAATTTACGAGCCTAATATACACCATTTTTATTTATTGTATAGATACTTTTTTATTCGTACTATTTCTTCAGTGATTTTTGATATACTAGATGTTTTGTTTGAAGGTACTGTTTAAGTTAGCTACAACTCGTTAGGAGAAAACGCCTTGAGCATAATACCTAATGAGTAAGATTTTTATATATTGCTTTCTAAACGGTTCGAGGATGGTGGATGGTACATCAAGCGTTCTCCGTCAATTCAGCCACTTTTTGGGACCTTTTTCGATCTGCTCCATAATTAGATATATCAAAGTATCACTGGAAAGGACTCTATATGAATTGTTTTAGATTTTTGTGAATAATATTTAAGAAAAAGTCTTTTTCCTTCAAGTGCAAATATCTCGGAAACTTGAAGTTACTGAAAAATAATGTCCTTACACAAAAGTTGTTAGCTACTTTTTGGTAGCTTGCGAGTGGACTGTTTGAAATATTTTCATATTTCGGTGACAATGATTTTTTACCGAAAAATGGCGGTGTGTGTGTGTGTGTGTGTGTGTTCGTTCGTTCCAGCACCGAAAATTCAATTCTTCATATCTCACGAACGGCACGATTGATCGAGCTTAAATTTGGCACGCGACTAGAGTATTGACTCCACTGTAATTGAAGTGACTTTTAATTCAATTTATCGATGTACCTGTACAGATCTTATAGAATTTTTAATTTTTCAAACAAATGTCGTGACCACTCTAACTTTCGTAAAAGTTCGCCAATTTAGCTAAATAGTTATTTATAAATAAAGACACGTTAAATTATGTTTTCTTATTGAATTTCAGCGAAACCGGTAAAGCGGTTCCGATTTTAAAGAATTTTGAATTTTTCGAAAAAAAAAATATCCGTTTCTCTTTCGTTTTTCAGTAACTTTAAAATTCCGCGATATTGGAACCTGAAGAAATTGCATTTTCTGCAATATCATTCACATAGAGACCGTGTCGGCACGGTGCTGTCAGTTGCTTTCAAATGAGACGGTACGGCGTCGCAGTCGGCGTTACACCGTTGAAAAACAACACTGAGAAAAATGAGTAGTTGTGATTACCAATAATTGGTTGGAGCTACCAATATGTTCGTCAGCGTTACCAATACTATGGTCGCTTTAAGCAATTATTGGTAATCACAACTACTCATTTTTCTCAGTGAATAGGTAAAATTACTACACAGTACAGGAAGCTCGTTTACAGAAACGGGAATAGAAAATTTACTACACGTGTATAAAGTTAAATTAATGTACTATTCTTCTAAATTTATTACGTTCGTAGTTATCATATAAAGTTTGCTTAATTCGTTACAAAAGACGTATTAATTAATGCACAAGATACAAAATATGCTATGCCAGTCCTACTTTAAATATCTGTTATCTTTAATTTTGCAACACTCTAATCCACTGTTAAACATATCTAAAGTAAAATTACGACACGAGTGTCAGGTAAAAATTGATATACAATTCTCCTGAATTCGATACAAAAGTCGTTTTAGTTAATTCGCAGGCTCCTAAATTCGTTAATGAAATCGAATTTTTAATATGAGTTAACTTTAATTTTACCATACGTACATTGAATTTTCATTTTATTTCGTACATGAAATTGAATTTTTTTCTATCGGGTCTTCCTTAAGTACGTCAACTGGCTTTTACTATCCCCCATTTAATTGCTCGGGACCCTTTTCGAGTGTTGTCCGCAGCCACTCTTCCTAATGCACTACTGTATCGCATTTGTGCGAGGGCTCAGGGAAACTGCGGAAAACCTGCCGGGTACAAGCGGTTTTATTTTTACTGAGCTTCTACTGTATTAGAATATCTTAGAAATTCAGAAAAACTGCCTCCCGCTCAACAATTTACGCGCGAACCAATGCGCGGCTAAGCGGTCACCCATCCAAGTTATGGCCGCAAACATTGCTGCTTAACTCCGAGGACCGCCGAAGCCACACACCGAACGCGCGTCCACTGCTATCGGTCCATTAGATTGAATTTTATACACGTGTTTAGTAAAAAAATGCATTACACAGGTTTAGTATAAACTACTATACACTATATGAATTTTCGAAATATTTTTTACAGTATAAGTAAGCACTGTGCCCGCACGGTATCAACACGTTTCCCAGTGTCACGATGCATCGAATCCCAAAGGACACTTATGCAGGATCAGCACTTCTTGCCGAGACATTTGAAAGCAATTAACGGCACTGTGCCATCACGAGGCGCCGTATTGTGATGCCTGAGCGGTCTCACCATAAACCTTAATGGTTATCTAGGCAAATATGAAGGAGATCGGAAAGGGTAAAAAAAAAATGTGGCTGCATTTTCGACAGAAAATGCTTCATTTATCGAATCGATATTTAAAATGTACAGTTAAAAAATATTGCCAGCTGTGTATAACTATCACGCATCTCCGGACCGATCCAACGGTTTGCTTACTCCGGAGTAAGCAAATGGTTTCCTTTCTCACGAAGATACGTGAAACGGTATTACGATTGCTAAAGGAAAATCATGGCTGATCTAGCGAGGGTGGGTTGAAGTTTATTTCTCTCCCGATGAACGGTCTCTGCAAGGGCAATTCCCATGCTCGCACCCTATCCCTTAGATTTAATAATCTTCAGCTTTTCACGAAGCTGAGAAAGATAAATGGAACGGTATATGACTATGCACCCGCATATACGTGTAGTTAAGCGAAACGACGTATGGAACTCGTCCATCGCGAGTCCCATGTGTGTTGGTCGTGCATCGAATTTCAGTGCCAATGCAGCTTCTCAAAACGTGTGCGCATGTGTGTTCGTGTGTGTGGTTTTCTTTTTTCTTCGTTGTTCTGCCAGAAGAACATATTACGAAGTTGTTACGGCCAAAGTTCGTTCGCACTCTAAACCTAATTCCGTCGGTCCCGCAGCGAAGCGAGTTTAGTGGCCTACACGACGTTCTGAAAAAAAAAATGCCTTTTCTCAGAGGTCGAGCGAGCGCGAAAGAGAGACAGACGAAATACGAGAAAATGCGAGACATTGGCCACGCACACTAGTCACATATCGTTAGACGCACAATGAATAGATAGCCACATCGGGACTAGACGCCGATGCCAAGCCGTCGTCGTGCTTTCGTGCTGATGCAGTTTTAGGACCACATGTTATGCACTCGTGTGGCAACATCGCGGCCCTACATTCCACGTGATCGAGGGACCGGTTTGCGGGTTGGCTGGCCTGAAAACTAACGCTCCTTCTAACGCAGATAAGCCCACGCCCTTTCATAGGGTTGCTAGCCTCTAACATCTAGCGTTCGACTCGCTCTCTCTCTCGCCGCTTTTTCGGTCACTCACTCACCCGCTCTCCCCTCACTCCTCCACACAAACGCTCTCCTCTTTTTTATTGCAACCGGTAGACACGCACGGTCGAGAGCCCGGTGACCGGGAGATTTTTCGGGCGTAACGCAGCTCGAGTTTTTCCAACGTCAAAAATTCTCGCAACCTGAACACACACCGCATTGCTATGCAGCGAGGTTATAACCCTGCACCACACGTTGCTAGGCAAAAGCGAATAAATTGCCAGCATGCTGGGCCCATTTTCAGCCACCACTTAATTTTCTCTGCGGCTTCACACGATGTCGAATTAGTTTTTCGGCATTTCTACCATTTTTAATTCACCAATGTACTGCGTTTGGAGAAAGTTTTTCACTTTCTATGATGCGAATAATTAGAGTTATGATACTTTAAGAAAAAAAAACTCATTCTAATGACGATAAACATATTTGTTCTCAAAGTTCTAATTTTGCTTTTTCATAGAGGAAGTTTAGTTTTCATGAAAAAAAAAAAAAAATTTCGAAATTTTTATGTCAACACTCAAAATTGTATCAAACATCGAGAAAAGTGGTTTGAAAAAAGTGTTCGCATGCAGAGCTTTAAAATTTCAAACATCTGTATCGTTCGAGAACCGCTTCACCAAATGAGCTAAAACTTGGCATACATGTCAAGCAGCACTTCATCTTTGGCCGTAACAATTTTTTACGAAATGTATGCAAACATTTTTTTCTTATGTGTTTTTGAAATTGTTCAAAAAAGGACATGCGCGCTCAAGCTTTCATAAAATTGATAATGTTTTCCTGAATAATTCTTCATAATTGCGGGTACTTGTAACGATCTTTAGTATTGAATTTGACCGATGTCGGAAAGCGGTTCAGATTTTAGTGTTTTGAAAATTTCGGAAAATCACGTTTTTGCCCTAACTTTGGCAGAACATGACACAACGAACTCAAATTGCATACATGAAATTGGTACTATCTAAAGATAATTAGTACATAGTTATGTCATAATATGCAGCATCGTTCAAATTTGTCAGAATTTTAAGTTTTGGACAAATTATGTTATTGTGATAATCTTAACAAAACATAAGATACCGACGTCAATATACATAAAATCAGTAGTATTCAGTATTCAGCAGTAATAGGTACACAGTTTCGTTGTAATTTGATATGTGGTGTACGTTTTTCAGGAATTTAACTTTGATAAAAAATAAAGCTGCAAAGTTAAACTTTTCAAATTGCTTCCTCATTTTTTTTTCTTTTCCTTACAAAGCTTCCACTATATAAGGAAGCCAAAATCGATCAACATACTTACTCGTAGAGGTAGCTTTTGAGAAAAACCAATACTAATGACGAAGCAATTTGCAAAGTTCAAGTTTGCAGCTTTGTTCATTTTCTGTTCTTGAATGAACCTAATTAATTGGAAGTACTGGATGCGATGACGGGTACGCCGAATATAATATTCGCCGCATCTCTTTATAGTACATAATACATTTATATATGAACTTATCTTCTTGAAATCGCAATAATGTTATACCTGCAGGAAACCTATTCGGGTACTCGAAAAAAAATCTGAAAAGATTAAAGTGGCCTCCACTGAAGGTGTACTTTGGCATTGAAAAAGGTACAATTAAATCCGAGAGGAGAGGAAAAATTATGAGGAGGACTTTGAAACACTATACCTGGACTTTACAGCTTATTGCGGTTTACGCTTACTTTTGTCTATAGTTACGGTGTTTTAGTTAAATTGGACTATAGTGGAGGGACCGACCATATACATAATAAGTTACTCAGTGGTCGAGTTTGCCTATTGTCCGACTATACCTCCGGCGGGTATTGTAATTGTCTCTCACGCCTCAGGAAAACAAGCAGCATCCTATAACACTCTTTTCTTCCTCTGTGTAGTTATATTTAGTCAAGATTATTGCCTCTCGTCGTAATGCATTGGTCTGGTTTTGAACTTGAATGTAGGTGCAATAATATTCTATATTGACGCACATTACATTGCACTCTTTTCTTCCTCTTTATATTTATGTTAGCAGAGGCCATCGCTGTTCGGCGCAAATAAATTGCGCATGTATTGGACTTGATAATGTTATTATTATAAGCGCTAAGTTACAGCTTGAAGAACGTGCTAATGTTATTATTGTTTCAGCAGGTTCGAAAAATGAATTATTTTTATTGATTAAGAATTCCACATTGAGATTTTCGTAACGCGTGTAAAAAAGGATACTGTCGATCAAAAAGATTTATTTAGCATACGATAGCATGTATTTATCATATATATGCCTTATTTGCAATCAATTTTTGATTTGATTGTAATTAAAAAGATATAGACTTTGGTCGATAGCCGATTGGTAATACGTGATAAAAAGTGTTAAATATTTATTTATGTAATGTAATCTGTTAAGAATGAAAACTCGTCCCACGTCAATGATGCTCATACCACTTATACTAAAAAAATACTCGAATAAATCTGGAATTTTGCATAAGCTAAGAAAAATCACACTTTTTTTCGCGTTAAGTTCAATGCGGTGATTTTTATAGGTAAGAAAAATAATTAATCGTTACCGGTAATTAAAGTTAGCTATAGTAAAAATGGATGGTAATAACTTGATGTGACTGTAAACATAATCCCATTGACCGAATTGTGTTTATCGTGTCATAGTAAGCAGCAAAGACGCGGAAAGCGGACGCAATGAAATGCCTCGCACACCTGAGCGACTTGGCTTCGGCTGCTCTCACGAAAGTTCTCGTAGGGATTATAGGTACCTGTTGTCCCTTTATTATAAGATTTCGATGGCTGTGTTCGTTGCTTTGGTTCGTCCCGGATTATGCACACTTACAGACAGTGCATTGTACTTTCTTTTGGGAATGTTAGCTGAAAAAAGTTGTTATGAATAATTTAATGACTTTGATTACAAATCACGGATTATATATGAAATATCGTAAACATTTCGATGTCATGTTCATTGCCTCCTGATTGTAATTTCATTAATGGTCGTATTTTTATTGTATTTAGTGCGACTGATGTGTTGATAAGAAATTGTCTAGAATTTTCTTGGTGATAGCTTGCTATTACATGGCAGATTAATGTGATTTTGTGTTACAGGCTGCAATGGATATTTTTGTTGATGAGGATTCCTTTATCCTGAGGAGCCAATATTAATTTTCCGATCACTCTCACTAGAATGTTTTGAGCATCTTTTTGAACATTTTTCCAACATAAATAATTATTGATTTTTATTTACTACAGTCTGTATTAATTTGACGCATATATTATTTGCGTTGGAAATTGTTGGAGTGTTTAGTATTCATTTACAGCGAACAGTAATATAATTTTTCGATTCCTAATATGCACTTGCACGTAATCGCTTTTGCATATTATCAGCTATACGTGACTTTTCTCCTATTTTTGTATGATATCATGCAAGGAGTTTATGTTCTGCAAATTCGAAGACAAAGAAGAAGAATGTGAGTCTGCTGGTATAAATAGTAGATGAGGAATCCAGCCCATTACTATTGCAGCCGAGTTGGTAGTGATTTTTTTATTCATTGTCTAGTCTAGTTAAAGAGGAGTCAAAAACGCTTCGGAAATGGCTAACGCTCTCTACTTATTTGCGTTCATAGTGTTTTATAACGATTTGATCAGAGCTACAGTAATTCGGAACTCCTACTGCAACTTAAAAGCTTGTGGAGGGCCGTACCATACTTTTTGTAAATATCCCGTAAGTGTATTATTTGTTTTTAATCACAACTTTTCTTAAAATATCTATAACAAGGATTATTGGAATGATGAAATGGGCCCCAACCAATAATTCGAATGATTAACTAACTATGTAAAAGCAATCCTCAAACTTATCCTTTCAAATTTACTGTTGAGATCTCCAAAGGTTGAAATATCTGGTAACAGATATGACGAAAAAAAAATTCGTTTGTTTAATTGGCCATTTTCAGACTTATTAATTATATTCACTTATTGTGGTCGATTATTTATATTTACATGTACCACGAACATTTGAAGTCTTAATAGTAATTTATTTTTACTAGATCTTTGAAGGGTATTTCCGATTTTTTTATTTATTGGTAATGTCAACCGACCAATTAGTAATGCCAACCAAACTACGTCTGACACTCCAACCATTTAAGGCCGTTGTGCTTTTAAGTCAAAATGCTACCACTGTCACGGAAATTATGGCGAGTGTACATTACCTCTTTGCAAATAGTCTGGTGAAATTTTAATAATGATGAATACCACCGTTTAGGGAAAAATAATCGCAAACTTTGCAACATACTGCAGTACCGTTGTAGGGAATTCTGGTAATTCCGCCGTATTTACGTTATGACGGATCAGAAAATGCTACTACATACATAAATGAAATATGTAAAGCTGAGGTAATAATCGCTTAAGAGTTTTTGGCACCTTTGGAAAACTCTCAGTCGTCTTTGCTCGGAAATGAAATACGCGGCTGGCTCGCTCGCACATTCGGAGAAAAATCTGGTAAATTAAAAAAAAAAAATTGTTACACCGACAATAAACGAACTATGAAGTATAATTTCGAAGGGCGACGTCTCTATTCTACACTGAGAAAAAAATCGTTAAAATCAACAAAACGTGGGTTGCCGGCAGCGAAAAGCATATTTTGGCGATGGGACAAAATATTTAGCAATTTTGATCGAAACATCTATTAATAGTATCACCAGCCGCTTCGATCAATTGAATATTTCTTTCGATCAAACAAATATTTATTTCGCCGCCCGCAAGCGCACGTTTTGTTGGTTCTAACAATTTTTTTTCTCAGTGTGACTTTCGGACATAGGATATATTTTTTTGCGGGAGGCTCAACGAAGGGTCTGGGAGGTTTAGTAGTAGGCTTAACGAAGGGTCTGGGAGATTTGGTCGTAGGCTTAACGAAGGGCTTGGAAGATTATGCCGTAGGCTCAATGGAGGGCCGGATAGACTTAACGGAGGGTCTGGGAGGTTTGATGGTAGGTTCTATGAGGGTTTTTCAGAGTCTGCATCACCCTCCGTGACCCTCCGTTAAGTCGAGATGTCTACTTTCTGTCATTTGCGGAGTGTGGTAGGGTGAAATTCATATGTTCATTTATGCGCAGTACCCTCCCTGCACCCTGCAAACTGTCTTCTTTCACCCTCCGGACTACTCTTGTAGATTTTAGTTATTTTAGGACACAAGGAGGGTTAAAATTTCGGCTCGGGAGAGCCCTTTAAGTTCTATGCCTTGTAAGAATGGTTTCGGTGTCACCATTTTTAAATTTTTCTCGATAATATTTATTCTAATAATAATATTTATTATTTATATATATTATTTATATAGAAGTTGATAACTTCTTCTCTTTGTTTTTGTTCGATCGAAAAAAATGGTCAAACATCGCTTCTTTAGGCTGTCACAGTGGTGTTACCCTTAAGAGCCACACTGATGTGGTGTTATTGTCCTATTGCAGCCCTTCCAGACGAGTAAAAAATGCGGCAAAGTCATTTCCTCCACTCTGAATGCAGATGAAATTCACGAATTACTCGATGTTCATAACAAGTACAGACAACTTGTAGCTAGCGGAAACGAAAACCGTGGCAACCCTGGGCCTCAGCCGGCTGCAACAAACCTTCACCCTTTGGTAAAACCCAGCATGATGAATTTATCTATAGTCGTAGTTGAAATTATACATATTAGCACTTGGACGAAAAAAACGACTTTCAGCAAAAAAACTTTTTACAGCAAACAAAGTAAAAAACGTTTTTTACTTGGACGTCGAACGAAACTTTCCTGTACAATTTTTGCAACGTCCTAGAAACTGCGGGTCTTCTCCCCAGTATTTAAATGTATTATTACCACCTGACAATTGTTTCTGCTAATTATTAATTATTCCAATTCTTACTTTTCGGAATAGATATGGGACCAGGAGCTCGCCGATATCGCTCAAACATGGGCCGATCAGTGTATCTACGGACACGAAAAATGTTTAAAAGTCGGTGAGTTAAATAACAAGGATGATCATCAATATTCATGTGCCTCAGATAATATTTTAACATTTTTTAGACTCTATATCGGCGCGTTTCCTGCACTGTAGAAGCTAAGTTGTTATTTTTGTGCATATAACAAATGTTAGACTTGAAAGAAACTATGTTCCTAATTTCAAAAAACCTCTTCTCAATTTCCGGTCTTACAAGAATGGTGGAAAAATAAATTGTTACAAATTTTGTATTTTCAATTCATTGAGAGAGTTTCACGTGCTATAAAACCCTGTATTTACACCTTGCGAACCGATATTTTGTACAATACTCGTTGGAAAAACTTTTGCAAAGTTGCAACACTAATCAGAAAAAGTTTTACCGCACTTGTAACGCAACATACTATTATCTTCGATATAATGAACAAAAAGTAGGATAGAATATTTGAATTAATGCTTGATTCCGTTTCGCAGAGAGATTTTCTTACGGACAGAATATTTATAAATTTGCAAGTACCGTTTCGCCTAAAATTAAGTTCTATGAAATGGTAACTGAGTGGTACAATGAGGTCGAATTTTTCGACAGGAATCAAACTGAACATTATTCGTAAGTAGAGAAAAATGACCGCGAAATGAATAAATTAAGCGTCTTGATTAATAAAAAAAAGTGTAATAGAGAAAATGTCTTGAATAATTTTGCAGTTTTGTCGACAACGTTTGTCATTATACCCAGATGATGTGGGCTGAAACAAAGGTTGTAGGATGCGGTGCCGTTCATTACAACCCCAATGGCGTTTGGTACAATATTTACCTCGTCTGTAACTATGGACCGGCCGGTAACATTATTGGCAGGGAGATGTACAAAACTCGTTAATGGCTTTCATAGTAATCACCGTCGAAAAATTGTAGATGGCAATTAATGCACTCAACACAAATTATTCTTTTGCATATACCACCTATATTAAATTTAATTAAGACGTGTAATGTAAAATTGATTAATATTTCGTTAAAATTTGTATACAAATCGTGTTGATATCCGAGTATTTTGTTTTCACGATCTATTCTTATATTAGATAGAATTGGAATGGTATCTGCAAAAAAACTTGGGTTACGAGATATTAATTATTCTTATTTCGACGGTGAAGTATATAATCTATTAATTTTTTTATGTTTTTTGGATACACTGATAATAAGAAATTTACGATTATTATGTTTACATGTATCTTGATATGAAGCTTCTAATAATTACGTTAATATTGAACTTTTAAACAAGCTAATACAAAATTGCTTCTAGCATAAAGGGTGATTTTTTCTGTCGCTATCGAATGTACCGTTTGTTGGTTCTTTGTATAGCTTGAGTAAAATAAAAAAATTATAATAAGATTATAAATAAAAATGACAATTTTTATGTAGACATAAGTACGATGAGAAGAGGAAAAAAATTAATTAAAAATAAAGAATTGGCCAAAATAGAAAATCGAGACTCAATGAGTCTTTGATAGAGTTTTATTTAAGCTATATAGGCTGTGACCGAGTATTTACCATAGGTGTTATTGTATGAGACAATTAGCGGTCAAGTTTTATTATGATGGAATTTTTGCTAAATAATCGACAATCGACACTTGTAAGAAGATTCGTATTAGTAAAAATTGAATTAGGCTTCAGTTTCGCGCTCTTTGAATCTAGCGATCACGGTCTCACACCCGAGATGTGCTTCGCAAAAATTCCATCATAATAAAACTTGACCGCTAATCGTCGCATACAATAACACCTATGATAGAGTTTCATTTAGTTTATTGGATGTCTTAATCGATTATTGTTAGTAGGTTGATTGTGTATTGAGGATGTTTATATTTGTTATGTCTCCTGGTGTTTAATTGTTACTTCGGTACGCAATTCAATTTTAACAATGTAAAAATGTGAAAAGTAAACACAGATATCAGACTTATACATTCTTACTATAAACTTTTACTCTTTTTTAGTTTCAGTCA
Organism: Tromatobia lineatoria; assembly: GCA_949699805.1. NCBI lineage: Eukaryota > Metazoa > Arthropoda > Insecta > Hymenoptera > Ichneumonidae > Tromatobia > Tromatobia lineatoria. The sequence goes on from OX453034.1 coordinate 12,668,441, forward strand.
ATGCAAAAATTTATAAACATCCAACGTGATACTAGATACGTCATTTTCGAAAAACAATGAAAAATAAATAGAACATGGAATAACCATTAAAAAACTTGTTTTTCTATAGTAACCAGAAGTGTCCGTCTATAGATATGCTAATGAGCAAACAGGCAATGATATCATTCGCCAACGATTTGCGTAACTACACAGTCCATTAGACTCAGTCTCTAAATTTTATATGTTAACGTCATCGCAGATTGAATTTTGGATGTTTATACAGCCTGATTTGGAAAAATAAAACTTTTAGGTTGAGGTTAGTTTCATTGGCCGGTCAAAAAAATTAATATTTGGTACGCATGTAAAATTTGTGAATCTTATAGTTATCAATTCAGAAAAGACATATCAATGAGCACATTTTAGTGGTTTTTGATTTAGTGATTCCAAAATTTGTACCACATGTTAACTTTTGATTTGTTACAACTTTGCTTTAGCGTTTTTGAGAAATATGCAATGACACTTCCGTCAAATAAAAAAAAGACTGATGAATAAAAATTTTGCTTCAACAATCTATAATAGATTCAGAAATCCTTCGTAGAATACATTTGCATCAAATTTAAATTACTCCCTTGAAATTTCAACGCATATATAGTTGAAATTTGAAAAATAACTTTCGCATCAGAATTTTTCAATGCATTCTATTTACTCTTGGGACATTTATTATTGCAAAATTGTCATTTATAAATCGTTCTCCATGAGAAAGCAAGAAGCTCCCTTATAAAAGAGACTGTGAAAACGAGAATCATATTTTGAGTAAATCGAAATATATTGTTTACATTATTTGAAGGTGAGCAAAACAGTTAGTTATACAATGTTATCTATCTATATGTATCAAATTCTATGGTGACCTATTAAAGCATTCATAATTAGGCTACCTATTCTTTAAAATGAATTGCGCATTTCATAACCGATTGTAAGATTGACAAATATAGGTGAACGTGTTAGTTAAATTTTCAAGCAATATTTGGGCAGATGGTAAAAATGTGATTGAATGTGCTTAGCGAAAACAATTCACTGATAAGCACCTGGAATGTAGGGAACCTGGAAAGCTTTGGACGAGCTGGAAGAAGAAGAAGTAGTAATTCATCGGTATAGTCATCAAAGAAGTCACTACTATCACAACCGCGACAGAAGTTGTTCTCTTACATTGTGCAATTGAGACGAACGCACGGTTTGTAATGGTTAACGCTCTGTACGTATTTGCCCTGACGGCAACTTTTGTAGTTCTGTTCAGTGCTGCTGAAGCAAAATCCGTTGGAGCGGCGTGGGTACCTTCCGAGGTTGACTACTGTAGATTGAAAAGTTGCAATGGACCACTCCACACTCTCTGCCAATATCCGGTAAGTTTGTTACGAAAAAAAGTGGCACACCGAAATTAAACAGCATTTTAGCCGTCAAAAAATAATGGTGGAAATTTTAAATTTCTATATAATCCGAAGGCTTTGATCGATGTTCATTAAATTGTGTATATAGCATCATTGAACATTATTTTGTTTACGTACAAAATTTGGGCTTGCTAGTTCATGTTTTGCGAAAGTTTGGAGCAATAAGCCGAATTTTTCGAAAATTGAAAAATTTCATAAAATGTGAAATGCTTTTCCGTTTTCGTCCAAATTCGATCCCTAACAACATTGAACATAAATGTACTTATTAAAAAGTGTTTATCGAAATATCGTTAATTTTACAATATCTAGAACGTTAGGTTGCTTTTCTGAAGAAAAAAAAACAAAACTATAAAATTTGAATTTTTAAAAGTTACCTTAAAGACGGACTGTTGTTTCACTTGTGTGCCAAATTTTTGGTCAATGGGTACACTCAGAGAAAAGCACGTCCTTGATTCAACGATTTCTCATGATAAAAAGCATGTAGAAAGACTTTCAATGTTTTATAGTTGAAGTGATGATAATATGGTTGAATAACCGATACTCGCAAGTTTATTGAAATCAAACGTTGAAATCGTGTATGCAACGAAACGGCATATTTGAAACTATTAGAATAGTTTTTGAAACTATTAGAATAGTTTTTAAAACTATTAGAATAGTTTTGAAACTATTAGAATAGTTTTTGAAACTATTAGAATAGTTTTTGAAAATATTAGAATAGTTTTTGAAACTACTATCATTTTGATAATTGCCACTATAATTATATTTGCTATAACCATGAAATATAGACGTTCCTCCTGGGAATTATATTAATGGTTGATCCAACTATTATTTTATATTTGCTATAACCATAAAATATAGTCGTTCCTCCTGGCAACTATACATTATAGTGAGATTATCGTCGGACTAACTATTTTTATTATTAAATTACGATATTTTTCTCTGAGTTGTGAAGCTCTGGAAATGAAATTTATTAGAGGACTAAAATGTTATCTCAGGACTATGCGAAAATGTTTTCAATTTGTTGTTTCATTTCTTCATTCCAGTTCTCTCAGCCAGCAAGACATTGTGGCAGAGTCCTGTCTTCTGTCTTAACTCCGGATGAGATTCAGGAACTCCTCGATGTCCACAACACCTACAAATACAAACGTGTTCCGATTGTAAGAGAATGCAGGACGCAATGATATACCGTTTGAAAAAAATACTATTTCTATATTTTTTATTTAGAAAATAATATTAACCATTCTAATTTTTTTATAATAGACATGGAATTCGGAGCTTGCTGATTTTGCTCAGACCTGGGCCAATCAATGTATTACCCGAGATGATATGTGCAGGAATACCCGTAAGTTGAACGACAACAGAAATCATCGCCATGAGTATTCAAGAATATTAAATATATGCAAACAATATATTTAATATTCTATAAATTGTATACATTTTGTATAATTCACATTTTCATATATCACATAAAATTTTTTAATTTCAATATATAAATATGATTTAATAATTTGATATAAAAAATATTTTATATATTCTTAAATATTTAATCTATATAGATATTTATACAGTTATGAGCCTATTCTCAACAGTTTTATCGTTAATATTAGAAAAAAAACTAAATTATTTAAGTACTGCACAATGTCTTGAAATTCAAATAAACTAATACTTTTTATTACTTTTTACAGAATATCGCATCGTCGCCCAGCGTCACGGATTCAGAAAAACTACCGGACCTATCAAAATCGGATTTTCCGATTTGGTTGATGTAAACATTATCCCGTAAGGAGAGCAGCTTGAGTCAATAAGGATAATACAACGATGATTTGGTTCCAATAGTTTTTTTAAAAATCGCTTTAAATTATTTTCCAGTCGCGGAACTACGATCATTGGATGCGGTGGCATCCGTTTCAACCCCGATGGTCGATTCAACTGGATCTATCTCGTCTGCAACTACGCAAATGGAGGCATCTGAGCGGACGAAGAGATGGAGGAATTGATGATCATTGTGGGGTGAAATAATTTTGTAAATTTCCAAATAACTAGAAAAATAAAAATATCCCGGGCTGAAGGACTCCGGTCGATGGCCGATTGGTTGGATAAAACATTAACCGAAGGATCAATATTGGATCGTCAACTATTGTAAACCTACATGTATTTTCAACCAATAAATTTCTTGTACTACTACTAAAATTATTCATTCCATATTCTCGGAATCTTCCCTTCAATTAAAAATAATAATGGAAATTTTCCAGCACTATACTTACGCGGCTTTCAACGATATGCTGCCTCTTATTCTATTTTTTTCCTCTACACTGAGAAGCCAAATTGGTAAGACCCAACGAATTTGTGGTTGTGGGTAGCGACGGTAATATTTGGTTGATTGGAATATTTGGTTACATGAACTAACGCGTAGTCGAATCGACTTTTCCGTAATTCACAATAACTATTATTCGTTCCAATCAATCGACTATTTCTTCGCCGCCCGGAACCTGGGTTGGTCTTATCAATTTGTTTCCTCGGTATATCTATAACATTTTGAACATGCCAATTTTGGTTTGGTTTTATTTCATAATATATGAAGTGTATTTATTATTGATTCTTACTGAAACTTCAGGAATAAGACAAAAAATTAGCGTAAAATAACTGATATGATTACGTTTTTGAAAATAATCATTAAACCGAATTACATAAAATCGTGGTTAAAAGCAGACATGGCAAGTCATAAGTAGTGTTCAACCAACCAAATGTTTTTTTTTTCATTTAAATTAGTGCAAATAAAAATTTAACAGAGATATAATTTACCAAAAAGTTGAAGTGTCGAATTACTGAATAAGTTACTTTTAGAATCGTACAATGAATATATATTGGAATTACTTCTCGACTGTATGCAAAATAAAGTATTTTATTCTTTCTACACTTTGAGATGGTTACTGAGAATTATTGAAATTTGATCTAGCGATTAGGAAATACATTACTTTACGGGAGACTAAAAATGATTTTTTATTTGTTTTTGTTATTTTTGCTAATGGAACGCCTCGATTTAATCGTATATGCAAGAAATATTGATCCAACATTGCCACACACAACGTCATTTAAGCAACGTTAATAGATGCGAGATTAGAATTTTTTATTGTTATAACGCGTGAACCAATCAGGTCGCTCGTTGCAGACGAATCTCTAATTGTAAGATTAATTTTTGTTGCGCGCTCAACCAAACATAAGTAGTCGAGGCGCACGTCTCACCGGTCAACGTAAAGCGGCTCAGGCAGTTACAGCCGCAAAGCTGATAAGCGTCACGGATCGAAGTTCAAGAAAGTGCGAGAAAATATATGAAGATGTGAGAAATATAATTCTATAATATTCATCCAAACACTTCATTTTATCTATACATTTTTTGTATGAAAGTACGGAATTTAATTTTCACTGAGCTTGATAAAATTTGGAACAAAACAAATTTTTTAAATTACTTGCTGATGGAATATAACTTTGAATGATGATAGGTCGAAAAAACAGGAGTAATGCCCTTCGAAATTATTTTAAAAGTTGGGGAATAATATCCTCCGTGTTGCTTCTTTAATCTTTATTTTCCAAGGGAGTCAAAATTAATTTCTCAAGAAGAATGTCAGAATTTCAACAATTTCTGTTACCGTAAATATTATTTAAATAAATACGTAAATATTGTCAACGTAATTGAAGATATCCAGCATATGGTATTTATTCAATACTCAAACTGTATGAAATCGAATGCACAGTAAAAATTGATTTGTCAGAAAGTGTCACAAATATTGGGAGAATAATAAAAAAAATCCATGTTGATCTGTTATAACAACGAAATTGCAATCATGTGCAATGAATTAGAAGATCGTGAACCGAAATAAAATGGCCAAATTGAGGAGGTCGAGCTCCGGTTTATTACCTTACAGGCGAGATACGTTCGTCGCGTGACAGTATTAATTGAGTTCTTGAGTAGTACTTGGGCAGGTGGTAGAGAGTTAATCGAATTTGTCTTGTTGGAATGTTATTTGTTGATAAGACTTGATAAAGATTAAATATTTTACGAGTCCGTATAAAAAAAGGGCGGTGGCAATTTGCAAGGTATAAATATTGGTACGACAAGTCTTGACAACAATGACTGATAACAAATTTTTTGTCGCAGTGCAACCGAGAGGAACATAAAAACGAAATTAAAATGGCAAATGCTTCCTACTTACTCAGTCTGATGGCGATGCTCGCAATTTTAGCCGGTGCCGATAAATATGTACCGAATTACTGCGGTCTGTCCTCATGTCCTCGACAAAGTCATACTCTCTGCAAATATAATGTAAGGTTATTACGGATAAGAGCTCCAGCTTCCATACTGTTCACATAATTTATTCAAAAAATAAGTGCACGCAGTGAAAGAGTGAATAGTGCAGTCGACTATAATGTGACGACTATTGATTTTGAATCCATGCAACTATTTTCATAGTTATGGTAACTATTTGGTAGTTGTGACAAGTATGGACCATTTTGTTGTACGAAGTGAAAATAAATAGATGTCACTTTATAGTTACTAACACCATACCAATATCTATATGCATAACACCAATACCATTTTCTCTTATTGTATCCTTTATTGAATGATACTTTTATTGCAGAAATACGAAATCAACTACAAATGTGGCAGAGTCACAACCTCCGGAATGAGCACATATGAAATTAAAAGACTGATGAATCGTGCTAACATGTACAGAGAATTGGTAAAAACGCATAAATATCGAAATTGTTGTATTACAAAAAAAAATTTCAAAATTAGCACGGTGACATTAGTCCAGAGAAAAGAATATCTGATGATTTTTTTTTCCTTTTTGAACTCGCCAAAGTTAAATCTTTGTTATTAGTGTAGAGTAAAGATGATATTTGCAAGTTGAGGCCGTTGTCATCAATTTAGTTATAGCTAACAGAAAAACGACCACAGACGTTGTTGTCACTAAACTAGTGTCACCGTGCTGGATTCCGATGTAGTTTCTGAAGATGCAGAAATTTGTAGCTTAGCTGATTACTATTTACACTGTCAAAAATATTTTCATACATTTTTATTATGGGTAAAAAAACTCTTTTACATGAACCGCTATATTAATCAATATACAAGTGAGATATCAAATTGGAGTTCATTCTACTAACTCCAATGAAAAATATCAAATCAATATCAACATTTCCGGTAATGTAAAACCAAAATAGTATATTACGATACGAGTGCGCTGAAACTTTTTCTGACGAGGGTGAATTTCGAACTCACCTTCGGCTCGTGGTGCAATCAAACGAGTTAAGAGAAAGTTCCTCGCACGAGTTTCGCATACAATTTTATGTCACTAGTGCGAGAAGTCGCGAAGCGAAGCGGGTGGGAAGTAAGCACTTCTCGCACGAAGTTGCATAAACATTTTTAACAATGTAGACAAACTCTCAACTTTGCAGTCACCCGCACTAGTATTTTTATTCATTTATTTTTTCCAAGGTATGGCTTCAATTGTCTTTTACCGCCTTCCCCATTCCTATCACTCTCTACCCGCACTTTACTAAGGTAACCTAATTTCCAATGTGTCCGCAGCCGGCACAGGGAAACTGCGAAAAACCTGTGCCGGTACGGACGGTCGTGTATTCTTCTGATTCCCCGGTATATGCACGAAAGTAACTTACTTAAGTACACACACTGAGGCCTCAGAAAATCTAACCTCCAACTCACTGGTTGATGAGCCAGCTGGTGCACGGCTAAACGGTCACCCATCCAAGTTATGGCCGCAAACAATGCTGCTTAACTCGAGGGATCGCCAGAGCCGCACACCGGTCGCGCAACCACCAGTGTCGGTCACCCGCAGTTGTATTTAATTACAACAATCGTTACTGTTTATGATAGAATTGGAACCACGAGCTCGCCTTGAGTGCCCAGACTTGGGCCAATCAATGCACCATCGGTATCGATGAATGCAGGAACGTTGGTATGTTCAAGAAAGTAAAAAATCTAATTTATATTATCTCCATCTGGAAAAAAACAAAAAATTTGGTTTATAATGACTTGAATGCAACTAATGCTTTGATTTTTTCAACAGAGGATTACATGGTTTCTCAAAGTGTAGCTTACACTAAAACCACCGGATCTTTTCACACAAAGCTCTCAGAGCTGGTGAACTTAGAAGTACTGACGTAAGTTAAATGAAATTAATACATTAATGAGTTGAATCATAGAAATCAGCTTGATGAGTTTATTTAAATCAGATATGCGATCCATTCGAAATGAATAAATTTTTTTTTTCGATTCAATAAGTCTTTTTGAAATCAATTCGATGTATTTGAATGAAGGAAATTCTATTTAATTGAAATAAAATCGTATTATCCTAGCATTTAAAGAAGACATTTATTTATGAATCTAATAGTATTTCATTTTAATCAAATATAAATAAATAGCATTACATTGCATAAAAATAATTCGTGTTAGTTATTCCTGAAATGTATTTGATTGAACTAAACTTTTTATTGTTTCAAATAGTTCATTGAAATTCAACAATTCAAATATTGTTCCCGTATTTGATCAAAATAAACCCGTCAGACTGATTTTTCTGGTGTTAGTGCCGATCTTTTGAACTTCGTTTTTTATTATATGACAGTCCAGAAACTTCGCAAATGGGATGTGGTGCTGTTCGTTATAATAACGATGGCCAATGGAATACAACATACCTCGTATGCAACTTCGGAACATCAAGGCGCAGAGGTGATATGATTTATTTCGCGACTAAGTGAACCTACCGAAAACGTTTGAACTGTGCTTGAGTGGGAAGGAAGCATGTAAAAAAATGCTGAGATATCTTAAAGCGATTATTCTGTACAAGAAATTGGAAATTTCCCACAACCCTTTCCTTCCCTTATTTCACCCTGACCTCTCAATCACTCTACAACCTTTTCCTCCCCTCATTTCCGGTCGCTAATGAGACTGTCGATGCGACCTTAAATAAATATAATTTAAAAAGATGAAAGGTTTCTGAAGATTATTATAAAATTCTAATGATCTATCAATTTCTCATTCATCGAGAATTCTATACTATCACCCAAGAAAATAATCTACATTTTTTTTTGGCTTCCGCAAAAAATAATTGAGTCACCTAATCGGTATTATAATTGCCTTTCAAACGTGAGCTGTATCTCGTTCTACTTCAGAGAAACTGTCAAGTGCTAATAACTATAAAATTACCGCTATTTATTTTTTAAGTAACTGAGAAATAATTACAAGGAGTAATAAATTATTATTGTCATTAATGGCCTTTAAATCAATAGCTTCATAGCAACAAAATCGAAATTTTTCTTTGATTTTCAATTTCTTCTAAATATTTTACTTCCTTCTTCATCATTTAAGTGAAAACAAATTCTTCGCCGTTTGCTTGTATATTTTTTTATATTGGTGAATTTACATTGAATGAACCCATGTGAGAAAATAAAAATGAAAATAATCGTGCCGATGACCTGACTTTCGCTCGAATGAATTATAAGTTGGCGTCGTTATCCCATCCCTGACGTTTAGAAAATCTCTTGGACGGATCAAGAAACTTGTGAAGCCGTTTTCTACAGAATACTGTATAGGGGTAGTGCTCGGATGAGTCAGGTGCGGCTGGTTCGTGAGGGTGAGCCAAAGATTCACCTTACCATCTCGTCGCATTCCTGTTATCCCCCTCCATTCCCGTTTCATTCGGCGACTAGTGTTTGGAGCACATCGTGGTGACCTGGCGACTGGTCCATCGGTCCTCTTTGCACCACTGAAAGAAATTCGAACGCATTTCACTACAGGAACGGCACAATAATAACGTACCCAAGGTGAATTTATAAATCACCGATAAACTTTATTTGGAAAAAAGGACTTCATGTAATAATATATCTATTGGCGCAGAAAAAAGAGGAATTCAGCTTTGTTAGAATGCGTAATTTCCAAATAGAGATAAGTGTTTATAATCACAATGAAAAATTGTATTAGTCAAATGGTAATAGTTTATTCGGCAAGCAGTCTTTTTCCTGTTTGGTTTTGCTCACGTGGCAACAGTTTACAGTCTTAACAGATGAACATTTTTTGTAGAAATAAACAATCAGATCTCCTTTAATTTGCTAATCTTGCAAATATTTTGCTAATTCAACAAATTATTTGCTGTCTGAACACTTCGGTATTACAGCAAATCAAGTGCTTCATCAACAAATCTATCATAAAAAAAAAAATTTGCTCTCAAAATAAAGTTAACATCATCGTAAGGTAAGCTTCCTTCCAATTAAATTATAGAATTTAATTAGCGTTCATTCTCACACGCAATTCCTAAATCTTTTCGTGATTACGTTTTGCACAGAAATAAAAGATTTTTGTACTTTTTTTGTAAATTGGTTCCAGAAATAATGCCACTTTTATTGTGAAGCCGCAGATTTTTAGCGTCATATTTATAAAAAGGCCCGATATAAAATTACAGCGTTAACTTGTCCACCCTTAAGACAGCTGGCGAACAAAAATTGATTATTTTTACTTCAATATTATTATTTGCTCAGGGCGAAGGAAAATTTAGTTGCGTCACTGGTTTGCACGCCTATGCAGCAAAAGCTAGAGCTGCAGAAAAAAGAAGAAGGCAAATACTAGCTGCGGTGACGCGGAGACAGCCGAGGCGATTTTTCTAGACGATAAGGATTTTTGGACGGACTTCGTACTGTGCTGAACATAGCATGCTTCGTGTCCCCAGTGCAGAGAAAATTTACTTCTCTCTTCAGCATCGCCTTTTCCATCTTTCTCGAATTCCCTCCGCTTCCACGTTACATCATAGCAACTCCTGAACCCTTCGGACTCATCCTGAGATCATCGTTGCTAAGCCGAGGCTTAAGGCCAAACAAGAAACGTAAACGAAGAAACTGACGATAAATTGACTACTTGACACTTAATGGCACATTGTAGACATAATGCGATCTTCTTTTCATCCATGTATCATTATTATACAATTTTCTATGTTTTCTCATTTTTTACTTAGTTTAAGTCGATCAGGCAATTTGCGTTTAACAATTCGTGAAGTAACGTCAACATTTTGACAGTGATTGAATTGAAGTTTGTATTAGAACGCTATATAATTTGAAATATTTTATTTATTAATGAGGACTATTTACGATTACCATAAAAATTGATGGTCTGTGAAAAATTTGTATATAAACTCTGTTCATTGGATGGTTTCTTATTTTCAACTTAGGATCTGTGCATTTTTAAAAATTTGTGTACAAAAATTAGTGGACAAATGTCGAAATCTTGACAGCGTTTGAATTAAAGTTTACATGAGGAATTATGCTATAAAAAATTCTAACATTACCGGAAACGCACCCACATCTTGCCAATAAAGCTAAACAAATAGCAAGTATGCCGATGCGGCACTGAGAGAAAAATCTGGTAATTCTGAAAATAATATAGTTGGACTGACGATAATCTAACTAAGAACCATAGTTTCCAGGAGACACGTCTATGTTTTATGGTTATACCAAATATAAGAAAATAGTTGGACGAACAATCAATATAATTCCCAGGAGAGCCGTCTATATTTTATGGTTATAGCAAATATAATTACAGTAGCAAGCATCAAAATGATAATAGTTTCGAAAACTATTCTAATAGTTTTAAATATGCCGTTTTGTTGCATATATGATTTCAACGTTTGTTGCCAATAACCTTGCAAATATCGTTTATTGAACCATATTGTCATCGCTTCAACCATAAAACATTGCAAGCCTTCCAATATTCGTTTTACCATGTGAAATTGTTAAATAAACGATATGTTTTTCTCCCAGTGCGATTATCTGTTTGTCGTACGAAATGTAAATTCACTCTATTATAATACGTAAATTTCTATTGATTCTCTAAAAACTAAACCATTTTTTCTCCGGAGTATACGAATATATAAGGCAAGAACATGTTCATTAAAAAAAAGTTCTTTCTGCTTTTGCTTTCATAGTGCGAACAAAGCGTTTTCCTCTCAGTAAGAATTCATAAAACTGTTTAATCTTCAAGATATCAGCTTCTTCAGTAAAATACAGCATAATACATAAATTCATCAGATAAATATAAAATGTGAGAAAAGACATGCGGAAGCTATGTTACTGTTTTATTTGCTGGGTTTATTCATGTCTCACGTATTAGTATTAAAAAATACATAAAATATCATGTTTGACGTAGACATTGAGGGGGTAGTTTCCACAGAATGGGCTGTGGTAGCTTTGTATATTATATTCACATGCTAACCGAAAAGCCATAAGAAGTTGAATAAAAAAAAGACTGCATGTGTACACGATAGAATTCGTTTCGGCAGTCCAAGAGTCGTTTTCTCTCGTTTCGGACTGGAATAGCAAGTTTCACGACGAAGCATCCTGCTCCCCTCCTACAACATCCGCCGGCCGGCCCTAAGGCCCTTCCCTTCCCTCGAGCTCGGCTTTCCTCTGCACACGCTTTCCCTCGCTGCACAGCAGCAAAAGCCTTGGTTATATAGTGAGAAATGTGTAGGTGAGCGTAGACATACCAAACGATATGTATTCCCATACGTGGATCTATGCACACACATAGGCAAATCACATAGGCGCCTATGTTACAGACGAGCAGTTTCTTCGTCTTTTTTTCGCCTTCCAAGTCTCTCGAATGTTCTCCGATATAATCTTCAAATTTCTCTTTTGAAATTTGTTAAACAATTTTTTTAAATACCAATTTATACCAAAGCTCTTAATTTTCTTGAAGACCTTGATTTCTATTCATTTACTTTGTTTTCTTTCTCGTAAATGTATCTCCATTTTTTCTTTCATTTTTTTAAATTTTGAGTAGGCATTAATATTATTGGCGTCGGATCTAAAGGGGGGTGAACATATTGGTGATAGGTTCAGGGATTTGCCGTTGAATGAGACAATTTTTCTAGTTTTTTTTCGATAATCATCCATGATAAGTACTGAATTATTTTTTATCAGTTTTTTTATTTCTGCCACAATTTTTGAATTTAAGATATATTTGTGACGGTGACGGTCTTTGAGTCGATGCTTTTCCTTTTAACAGGCCATTAGCTAACACTTTGTCTAAAAAGCGGTTTAAAGTTTTGGTTATAAATATCATTATACTTTACGTATAAAATAAAGGTACGACTTTTTTTTCACGCGAATGTTCTCCATTATTTTCGAGTTTTTTTTTGTTTCAATTTATTTTCTGAAAAAAATCTCTATTTAAGCTTTTTGTTCTTTGCTAAAATTTCATGTTTTTTCTTAAATAACTTGACTGTCCTCAGGCCATTGCCCAAGACGTTGCGTACTTGTTCTAAAGGGCAAGCGAAGATATATTGACTAGGATTACCGCAATTCGCTATGTATGAGAAAGTTTCACAAGTTATGAACACTAAATCGGTGATTGGTAATTTGTGTGTAAACTGCACGGAAATCTCGAGTCAACCAGAGAAACCGGCCTGATGGACTTATTCGAATTAAATGTGGGACCTATTTGATACACAAATAATTTTAATCCGAACAAAATAGACTTATCCGCAATCAATAGGATTGATTTGTATGAAACAAATTCTATTCAATCGGTCCTATTTAATGGCAAGCCGTTAATAGGACAATAAATTTTTTGTTCAAATGCCAGCATGATAAAATTCTATTTCGATTTAATAGAAATCATTTTGTTCAAATAAATCTTACTAATTTCATATTTAATTCAGAAAATTTAAATCTAATTCAGCCCATTTGACCAATTTACACCGAAGATTTTGACATAGTCAATGCATCGATTGATAATCACTATTACGGTGCACAACGTAAAAAGTATAAGTAAATGTATAAAGTAATTTAATTTAATAAGGAAACAATAATTCCTTTCCGAAAACTTTTTATTGAAACGCCAAAATATTTTATTGAACATGATATGATAAGAATATGATGAATGATATAATATTGATTTAATGATTTCATTGAATCGATAACGATATTTACTAGATGCAATTATGTTTTCTGCGTCCTTATAGCGAAAGCTTCGTTTTCATTTTTTTTAAATTCGAGATTTTAATGTCAGGACACTCAGATTGGTCCAAAATGTCGACAAACGTGATTTACAAAAAATCTACAGATGCTTATAATTCAAGAACTATTTCAGATATTAATCTCAAATTTGGCGCACAACGGAATAGCAGCTTTTCTTTAATTGCTGCAGTCCTTGACTTCGAGTTTTTTGTAACTTTTGTAAAAATAGTCCTATCATGATAAATAATTTATAATAAGAACATATGCACTCAATGTTGCTTGGTATTAAATTTGGACTAAATCGGTAAAGTGGTTCCGATTTTATGGAATTTTTTGAAAAATCGACATTATGTCATTAACTTTTTCAAAATCTCATCTAAAATTTTTATTTTATGGAATTTTGAATAATTGAAAACATTAATGATAAGAATATGAGATATCATGCCAAATTCAATATGTATACGACATAATAGGCGAATATAATCGATACATAATTGAGTGATGAAGGGTAACAAATTTTTATTTCATGAAATTGCAGATTATCAAAAATCTAACTTCATCGTATTACTTGACTCAACACTTTATCTGCAAGACTTGAGATATTAAACCCAAATTTAGCAAGAGAACAAAATCATATTCAGTCATTATAAAAATATTATTTAGTAACGAAATGTTAATAATTTAATTGTTATGGAATTTTCATTTATTTAAAAAATTAACTTTATCGCGTTAACTTTTGCAAAACTTGATATCAAGCCTAAATTCAGTATGTGAACAAAATAATACTTATCCAACATAATCCAGTATTACAACGTTATTTATCTGATGAATTCATCTATTTAATCAACGTATTCATGTATAACATACCGGCATTAGCTTAAGTGATAACCCGGGCTGAGGGACTTCGGTCGATGGCCAATCAGCACCATCATCATTCATATCAAACTGTTATTCCTCTCAAAAATTACTGTCTATTTCTCTGCGTGTATGTCAACAAATAAAGCTACTACGACTACTAATCCATAGCCATTCTTCATCTGTGTATTCAAAACAATCATGCAAAGCAGAACTTCGCACATTGCTTCCTTATTATATTTTGCTCTTTACAAAGATTTTTTTTTCAGTGTATTTCTATTATATAAAAAATGTCTGTTATATGATATAAAAAATGCCTATTATGCTTTTATTGCAAATACCTCGTACCTCGCAAATTATCGTATTAGTATCCACTAAGTGCCAACCAAAAACAATTAAACATTTTTTTTTAAATTTGCATTTCTCGCGGTCTGCAGAGATTACGCCAAGGGTCAGCCCGAGTCAGTAGCCAGTCCCTGCTGAGGGCCTGATCCGGCACAGTAACTAGGCTAGCATGCGGCCGCATCCGGCTTCCCCCTCTATATCGCATTCTCCGTAGCATTTCTGCTAAAGGGAATCTGCGGAAAACCTATTGCCATTACAGCCAGTCTCGAGTTGGCCTCACAGGAGCTGCGTCACGTTTCGTTGAGAATGTAAACACGGACTACAGCTGTATACATGTGACCCCCACAGATACTAGCGTGTGTCACACGTATACATCTGGAGTTTTATCGCGTCCGTGTTTTTGTTTTTTACAAACATCGACGACATCGAGAATCGAACCTGCGACCTACCGATACTCTCGACTAGGGGCCAGTACAATAATCACTAGATCACCGCACCGGTTAATTTTTACTTAGTACAACAAATTTTTATTTACAATTGCCACAACTATCAAATACTTACCGTAACTATAAAAATAATTACATTAAATTAAAAGTTGTCACATGATAGTTGATTATTACGATTTCTGTGAGTGTATCGTTCATTTTGATGCCAGGAACTACGGTGAAGGTAGTAGTGGTGGTGGAAAAAGCCATTAGTGTCTCTGATCCGACGTAATACGTAGGGTCTATGGGTTACAATTCCTACAACCTACAAGCGACGAGCTATAGAAGAGATCGAGAGGCTCCTCGTAGTCGTTCCGCGCGCGGGTGTTTTATAAGGGCTCCGACCTGCTGGCGTGCGTGAAAAAAGTGCGCGTGAGTGCGTGAGCTGGAAAGCGAGAAGGAAAAGGAAAAAAAAAAGCGAGAACGAGAGAGGGACACAGCAAGAGAGAAAGTGCATCCAGGCAACTGGCACCCCCTGAGCCGCAAAGCCAGCCCCCAGTCAGTCCTCCAAAAGTGGCATTTATGTGTTGGTCGTATTCGCGCTCTTACCCCGAGAGAAGCTTCTTGGTAGACAGTGCAGAACCGTCGACGCCAGTAGTACAACCAAGGATTCAATGTGACAGCCGCATCGCGAATATATTCGTTCCACTTGTTTTTATTATTCGCTAATTAATGACGACATATTTCATCGCTAACCTTTGTCATTATTCAATTTTTTTTTCTCTTCCCACACGCGATTTTACGTGAAACTTGAAAAAAAAAGTGCGTGGATTTTCCAACACCGAAGAGAAGACAGATTTTCCGGACAAAACAACACACGTAAGTTATCAGTGCTTTTGGGTTTTTTAAATTTTAGTCTTGATGGAATATCTTATACTATTTCTTTTAAATTTTAGATTAATGTGTGATTTTTTAGAAAAACGGTATTTTTTATTTTTTTCGAAAATTAGTTTTGCTAAATCGCTGAACTTTCGCTTTTGAATTCTGCGGAGACTTGTATTCGTGAATTGCGCTACGCATGATCATAGCTACAGTTTTTAATGGGTTTTTGATATCATTTGACCGTATTGTAAGAACTCAGTGCACGCCAGAGTCACCAAAAAAAAAGAAACTAAGGCTTTTCTTATCTTTATCTCTCGTTGTTAGCGAATTATTTTTTTTGTGATTATAAGTGGTTTTTTTATCGATGATTAATGAGTATTAACGCAACGATTGTTGACTCGCAGAGGGCATGCATAATGGATTCGCTTCTGACTTTCGAGAAAAAGTGTGTGACGTGTCGTGGGTTTGAAGATGGTGCAGCGGTTGCTATGCCGAAAGGCCTCTGCATGGGAAGGTCTTATCTTTCCTTGCGTCGAAGGCCATCTACGATCGTCTTTCATTGGCTACGAGACTATTTGGCTATTATTTAACAACGTACATACCGATAATGGAATTTCGGATTCTCACGACACCCTAAAGTACGATATTGCCACGTAATGAAGGAATGCACCATTTTCCAGCGTTGAATCATGTCTCCTTTTATTACTCATTGAAGATAAGCGCCATTAGGAAAATGAAAAAAAAATGTAACGCGACAAGCTACTAATTATTATAGAGAGAATATTTTACATAGTGTGACAAGTGCGCGCACGTGTCCAACATACTATTTTTTGAAATATGAGCGTGTGAAGTTCAGTTGCATTATAACAAAAGCAGAGGTCCACCGAAAGAGCAGAGGGGGGGGGGGGGGGGGGGGTCAACTGCAAACATACAAGATTTTTATGCTTAAAAATGGATAACGACTTTTTTGCTATTTATCGTACAACAAAAGTCTTCTGATGATTTCACGAAAGCGTAAGGTTACTGATATTTATCGATAAGTAAAAAATATCAATGGAAAATATCCAAAGAAGTTTAAATATTATCCTCCGAGGATTATAATTTTTCTTTTCACTTAAGTTTTATAAAAAATCATACTCCGGAAACTAGTTGACGCAGACTGTTATTTCAAATATATTAAACTAAATTCAATACATACAAAGATTAATACGTATCAATTATCATTTTCTTCTAGATAAACAAGGCGAACAAAAAGATTTTCGCAATGGGTTCATCGGGTAATCATTTTTGCGTGCAATGGAACAATCACCAAAAGAACTTGCTCTCAGTTATGAGCGAGCTCTTGCAGAACAAGGCACTGACAGACGTGACATTGGGTGTCGACGATGGCCGTTCGGTGGAATGTCACAAGATGATATTGGCCGCTTGTTCGTCGTACTTCGAGGCGCTCTTCATTCAGTATCCGGCCAAACATCCGTTCGTCGTACTTTCGGGCGTCAAATACCCGGAGATCATGAGAATAGTGGAGTTTATGTACAAGGGCGAGGTCAATGTGGCTCAGGATGAGTTGGATGCTATTTTGAAGGTCGCGGAGGCATTGCAGGTCAAGGGCCTCATCGAAGCCAACGGATGGTCGCCGGATACGAATGTGCCACCGCCGCCGATTAATAATCCCAGCGATAATAAGACTCATCCCACAGAAACGTCCAAAAACACTAGACATCGCAGAAAAAGTTCTTCGCCTGCCCATTCGACGAGCAAACTTTACCACGTTCATGAAGAGTCGTCCGCTGGTCGTGAACATCAAGCGATACCATCACCGCCTACGTGGCCACTATCACGAGGTCTTCCTCTTGGTCCTCAGGATTTAGCAGCTGCCGACGCCGCTTTGCAATCATCTCTTTCCACGAGATATCATTCTGTCCTTGAAACTCATTGTGAAAAACCTCCGGAGACTCCAGTGCCTCGTAGTCGTAAGAGAAAGATGTCCAGAGAAAATGTAATAAATCGAGGAACACCGATTTTACGAACGGCTCTCAAACAAGGTCAGGCTGTTGGTCCTCTTCAAGAAACTTCGCCGATTTATCCCGAACATCACAATACGCAGTACAGCAGCCCAGCAAACGGATCCACGAATCCCACTAATGAGGAAAGGGACGATGGACAGAGCAGCGTTGATCTGTCCTATCGATGTTCAGATCCACAGACCAACGCTGCTTCCATCAGCAACGCCAACAAAACATCGTATTCTGAGGAGCCGAAAGCAGGTAATTTGTGGAATCATATTATTTGAATTATAAATTAATTGTTAGATTGTACATTGAATCAGAAATTTATGGTTTTGGAGATTTGTGATTGAATCTTAATTTAGTTCTGGTCGAGGATTCATTTTGAAAATTCGTAATGGATGAACCTGAATAGCAAGAAGTTAATTGGTTGCAACAATTTTACCGGATCTTTTATCTTGAACAACCAAATTTCAGAATTTCTATAATAGTACTCAAATCTGTTTTGATTGTTAATTTCTCTGGCATTAACAGGACTGGAGCTATATGTTCCCAATGATTTTTTAGATATTTTTCTGTTATCCGAATTTTGAAGAATATGAATATTTTTTTGGCTCTCAAAAACCACTTAGAACCTCCTTTGAAACCTCAAAGTCACTTTTTTTCGATACAGTCGTTTCGGCAGGAGTTACTTTTAAAATCTAAATCAACATCGATATCTATTGAAAAAAAATCTAAGTCAATAATGGCTCACTGTATCATATGTGGTACGGTAAAATTGAAACGTTGATTTAGATTTGTTAAAAATTTCAGATATCATCAAAAACAAAATTATTTTGTTTGTTTTTCTGTCAAACTGTTATCCCAAAAACTAAGTCCTTAAAACTGCTGCATCACCACATATAAAATCTTCATACATCAAGCATACCAACTCTTAATCAGTAATTTTTTTAATCCTATTAAGGCATTGCAAGTTACACGATTCCGTGCCACGAAGGAAAACGTTACAAAAAATATACCAGAGACGAATTGACCGACGCGATACAGGCTGTAAAAGCAGGCATGAGTGCAAATAAGGCTGCGGTACTTTTCAAAGTACCGTCCAGAACTCTTTACGACAAAATAAAGAAGCTCGGATTCACCAACCAGAAACACAGACGCAGTGGAAGCAGCAGCAGCGCCTGTTTTCCATATGGAATAGGGGGCAACGTGGATGGTAGTATTTACGGACATATGGTGGAAAACGACAATGATAACAGCAATCAATCGACGGAAACTCCAAATAATCTGCTTGAGACTTCTTATGGGGAAATTCGCGACACTTCTACCGACAGAGAAACCGTAATGAAGGACACCGATCGAAAACCGCCCAGCCCCCAGAATTGTCCTCGTTCTCAGTCACCATTGCCACTCAAATCTGAACGACAAGAATCAGTGCCTCCAGATCACGAAAATGGGGATGATGATGAGGTTCAGGATCTCTCGGTGAGCCGCAAATCCGACGTTGAGCTTTCAATTTGTCCAAATATCGAGATTAAAGAGGAAAATATCGAAGAGTATAAACCCATGCATTATACCACTGCAGAGAGCAACGCGTAGCATAATGCAATCTGCACTCCGCAAAGCTCTATTTGATAACCGTGCCTTCTGAATAAATGTCAGCTTTATCTATAGGTGCAGAACTGGAATTAGTATCATTCGTATGGAGAATGATTTTGATTTTTTATTGATTTTAAATGAAAACTTATCTTGATGAAATGAATATTAAATTATTTATAATAATTATAATTTTAGAATGAATGATATTTTTCAACGTGAGCTGCAACATGTTTACAAAAAAAAAGATTTAAAAAATATTTCCATTTGAATGCTGTTCATTCTTTAAGATAAAGCATCATTTCTAAGAGTACAAATATTTAGAATCGTTTTGTAGGTTGTTATGCCCAGTTTTGGGGTATGTCATGTCGTGCTGTTATGAAAAAGTTTAGCGTTATAATTAAGTTAGTTTGCTCTATTTGGTCAACTGTCGCGACATGTGACGCAAATTATAAGCGATTACCGATTAGAACAAATCGTTCGTCACTAATTTGCCATTTAGATACAAAGCAACTGGCGCCGGTTAAAAGACACTCTTTTGATCATTGAAGTCAATGAGCATTTACGGGATTACACAGTAACTTAGGAATCTAGTGCGTCTTCCTAATAATCGGTGTCACCGACTCAAGTAACTGCACATGAAATATGTAGAGTAAACGATTTGACAAATAGTTATTTTTATTACCATTTACCGTTCGAGTATCAGAAGTTTCTTTGATTCGAGCATACATTAAGTGTACAGTGAATCTTTACCTCCTTTACACCAGTGATTGGAGTCATTTTGAATAGGGTGTAAGTTCTTTTTAACATTAGTAAAAGACGACCTAAATTTATATAAGCATTATTTAATATTTTTTTTATCGTTTAGTTGATTTATCCGAACGGTGGATGACTACCAAAGTGTGTTCGCTATATATAATTACAGTAACATCCACTTTTTGTCGCCATATTTATTCGGCGTAAGTATTGGATGGAAAAACATGTTTTATCAAAAGTAGCATGAGTGTTTGTCATTTTAATATTAATGGCGTAACTCTGCATTTTTTCAACCACGATAACATGTAAAAACGTTTCGAAAAAAAATGCACTCAAGTAGCGAGTAATAAGGATTGTACCTTCATGAAAGATTTTATTTTTCGAAGCCATGAGACACAGAAAAATGATATAGAGTTTCCACGTACTGAAATTGTTTTTAATGTAGTTGTGTATATTATGAGCACGATGAGGAACAACTTTGTGCAACATCTTGTAATTATCGGACCTTGATACGATTCTTGCGAAATTGGGAGAAATTCGGAGTCTGAGAATCAAATAGATAACTTAGCAACTGGAATGCATCTTATCACTTTAAGACTACGGCGCAAAGATCGTCGTGCGGCATTAAATGTCGCTGCAAAATATGCAACTATAATGCAATTAGTAATTACCGTTGTGCATTGTTTCACACGCATTAGTTTAATCGTTATCATATATACGTAAAAATATTAGGGATATTGATAATGTGGTTTTATAAAGGCCGTCATTGACTATTGGAATATAAATGCTGATTTTTTACTGTTAGTTTAAGAGGGTAGGAATCGTTATCGAATCCTCTCATGGTTTTGGCTCGCAGATTGTAGTATTGCTCAATCTATATCGTATATGCAATGAAAGTAATCTACCTCTATTTACCGAGAAATAAATCGTTGTATCGATAAATCCTGATGATTGCAATCATCCTTTTATAATCGACCTCGCATATCGACTATTCAGTCTCTTTGCCGAGCGAAATTTAGGTGACCGCGTGTATTCGGGAAAATGGGAGTGAAAAGTGAATTGAACAATATTAACATAGTGACAACATTTTTTTCTTAAATTATCATTGTGTACACCATAAACATATTTGGCCTAATATATTATGCCTTAGAACCTTGGGATTTTTATACGTACTATATCAATAAGAAATTTATAGAATTATACAATCTCAGAAACAAATTTAGATGCGATTCTCAATTATTCCGATCGTACGTGTAGCCGTGCTATATAAATAATTTTATATGATTGCTATAATGATCATAATTAATACACCTTAAGATATTCAAATTGTGCCTTATTCCTGCACCGTTTTATTGCGTGAATGGTTTGAAATAAAAAATTTAAGTAGAGCAATTTCAACATTGCAGTGATGGAAGATGTTTGGGAAACTATTACATTTAAAAAATAAATATTATATACTTCGCTCGTTGAATCAATGAAACTCAGGTTTTTGCAATATGCATTCATTGTAAGGCGAGTTTTATGTTATTAAGTAATTATCAATAAAATTGTTTCCATGCCATAACACTGTTAAAAAAAGTTATGCAATGAAACTGTAAGTAATAGTTCTCAAAACTAACCCAGTAAACAAAAAAATTGGTTTCGTTGCTGCTCTATTGCAATTTTCCACTCAGCAATGTAACTGTTGTGTAACAACAGTTTTATGTAACAGTTACATTGCTGAGTGGAAAATTATAATCGAAAGCAGCAATGAAACCGATTTTTGCGTTTACTGAGGAGTATATGCATAAGTTCACTGCTGACAATCATATGTTTTGGTAAAGCTACAAGACAAGCCGCAAGAAGCTAAAGTAACGACTTGACTAATTAAGAGTCGCGGTAGCAACTCGACGCCAAGTATTGGGAAAAGAAATCAAAAATACATATCGAAAAAATACTAACGGGTAATAAATGTTTTATATGAAAAATATGAATATTCTACGTTAGTTTATCTAAGATAAAAAATTGTAATAGTTGAATTTGTCTATTTAAGTATAAGTAAATTGCAAAAGGCCTTGGCAACTAAATGATGTAGTATGTCTGACTGATTAATATCTTATCTATATTAATTTGTTATAAATACAATAAATACTGAAAGTTTAATTCTGTCCTCATTATGCACTATGGAAACGTTTCTGCAGTTACGTAGAACATTTATAAAATGTGATCGTTCATGAATACCCATTATCCCCAGTTTTGAAAACTACGTGAAAATTCATCCGCGCATGGATTGCTCCGGTATTAAATGTAAGTAATTTTTTTCTACCCTCATTGAATAAAGCAGATGCAAATAATATATGCCGAAATATAATGGAATGATGCAAGCATACAAAACGGAAACACTTTTAATATTTTCAATATGTTTTGTTAATATTCCATACGGCATTTCAATGAATATTTAATATATTTGCTATATATATTACGTTTAAATTTTTATTTTATCTTGCGACTGAAAATTGTACATATAAATTGTAATTGATTTACGAGCAAATTGTAATCAAAATAATTTATCAATATTTTCTTAAAAAATTACTTTGTAATTATTTTGCATAGAGGCAGAAATATATTATTAAGTGATATTTTGTTAACAAAAGTGTTCGGATGTGCGCCGAATTCTGTTACTCAAATTCAAATGCTGCTAGGCAGTATTCCGTGCTACCTATTTCCGGCAATGCATCTGCATTATCGACTCTGAGGGGTAAGTTAACCCTTCAATCGAAATCGGTACGAAAATTTGTACTCAAGAAAGACTTCCTAAATTACAACATAATATCAAAGTTTTTTTAAAATGTACTTATACTAAAATAGTCAGTTAGAGTGATCCCAAGATTAATAACCGGATTTTTAGAGAAATTTGCCCAATTCTTCTCAAACTTATGAAGGAACACGAGCTCGATTTCTGCTGATTCTTTCAGTCAGTAGGCAACGATGGGTGATGTGGCACTTTTTTTTTATCTCTCCGTGTATTTTTACGAGCTGCTACTCAAGTGATCCTCATTTCAGGTGAATATAGTTCTGGTTTACCTAAAGCTTCACCAATTACGTTTCCATACTCTTCAAACTACTTTGATCTGCAACGTTATCATAAAAAGATAATATTAAAAAATGAGAATATCGAACTGAAAAAAAAAACACAAGAATTAGAATAAGTTTATAAAATACAATATTGATAAGTTTCTACAATTTATGCTAGTTGCGAAGAAGCCATACAAATGGCGATGAAATCCCTTTAGGGAGCAACAGGACAATTCTCATCAAATAAGAAATAGTGGGTTCATTTCCATCGTTTATTTATACTGAGCATCCCGCTCTGCGTATTTTCTCTAATAATAATATCTATTTTCACTATCGAATATAGCTTAGAGCTGCATGCGTTGTATATCTATTGAAAACCCCTAACAACGAGTCCAAATAGTACAGTTGCTAAAGCTTGTGCTGAGCTGACGCCGGAAAGTCAAGTGGATCAACTCGTTATAGTGGAATCGCTCCACTAGCCGAAAAGAGGACGTTTACAGACACTACAAATTAGTGACATGAGATCTGGAAAATTTTTAAGTCTTCAAAAGCTATTTATTTATTCATAATAAAATAAAACTGCAACAGTTACCTTTCCAATAAAGCTTTCGACATGGGAATTTTTTTTTCGCTGGGCCAGCGAAACATTTGCTACACGGGAAAAAAATATCATTGATTTAAAAAAACCTTTGTTTGCGGGCTGCCAAAAACAAGCGTTTTCAATTGTAATTCACTTCCAATTCCTACAATTCCATATGATATTGAATCGATAAATTCAATACAGGCAAAAAAATATTTTATTGCTTCAATGTTAAATCGGATTGTGAGAAGAACAACTGGAGTTAATTTAAAAACATTGTTTTTGGCAGCCCGCAAACCGTGGTTTTATTGAATCAACGATATTGTTTTTTCCGTGATATTATACCGTCAGCGAACATATTCTTCTGGACCCGTAAATAATTTGCTAGGCTGCCGAAAAAGATTGGCTGGCATTTTATCAAATAATTTTTCTCCGTGTATAAACTACATATTAATATTTCAAATATGTTTATCGGTAAACGAAGAAATGTTTTTTTTTCTCCGGAGAATGAAGAAAAGAAAAAATGGGATAATTCAGAAGAACTCAAATTGAGAAGGAAAGCCGAGAGTCATCGTAAAGGATGACGAGGACGCGACGAGTAGACGCCCCCGCATCCGCTATTTGAAGATAATCTCATGCAAAGTGCGTACGCGACGCGACGGAGGAACATTGCGGCGTGAGAGAGCAGACAGTGACGGCGAAGCACAAGAGGTCCTCGAAAAATCATCATTTCCGCTAGCAGTGTTTTCAGGCTTACCACGATGTAGAAAAAGGAAGCAAAAAACGACTTGAAAAGGGGGAAAGAAAACTTACATTTCAACAGTAGAGAATAGAAAACTTTTTTCTTTAAGGTTTTGAATGAAACCTTTTACAACGCAAATTAGAAAATCGTTGAATTGAGAACCGCTATAATTTAATTATCAGAGTATCATTGATGGAAGCCATACGGAAAGTTCGGTAAGAATTAAACACCGCAGTGCACTGCGCGTGTGCATTTGTGCAGTCTGTTGAATAAGCATAATTTCGAAGTCCGCATTTTATCTTAAAACGACAATTAATTTGGGAAAAAACGATCACGTAAAAGAAAAAAAAAAAATTGCATTTTTAAAATCTGATACGTCCTGAAGGTGGCCTAAATAAATTTTGGAACATAGGCTTCATGAAGACGACGGGAAGTCTTCTTCATTTTCCTAATTCAATAGGTCCTAAAGGTGGTTTGAATTTTGTACTGAATTATGTACTGAACTCAATAAGGCATTCATAGAATCAATTTAATGCGGAAGATCATACTGACTATGTTATATGATAAGGCATGTCAGGCCACTCGAAATCGTCTAAAAAGTTGAGAAGAGTGGTTGAGAAAAAATCCTTTTTGTCGATCCCTTGGTAAAGGATCAACGCCCCTTCATGTGTCTACATTTTCGAAATAATTGAAAAATTTCTTCAGATGTTGTAAGACTTAATTTTTTTTTTAAATGTCTGTATGCTTCTAGTTTGCGCACTTGTTCAGGTAATGAGGTTGCTATTAAAAAAATTATGGTTGGCATTAAAATTGAGCGAAATTCAAAGAGCGCTTTAGATTTTGTAGAATTTTAAATTAAAGAAAGATGGTTTTCGTTGTGATTCAAGTAAACTTCGACCAAAGCCTCTTGAATTTTCTACAAATTCGAATTAATATCCTGTTGTAGTATATATCAAATTTAGTGACGATCGATACAGTGATGCGGATTTTATAAGACATTGGATTTTTAAAAAAATCTCTATATGTTCTCTAGCTCACGCAATTTTTTAAATGATAAGCTACATAGTTTTTGGTAAATAGAGCTGGAAAATATGACAGACGGTATTTAATTTGTGCCGAATCTATATTGGGGCTTAGATTTCATAGAATTTTGTAATTCTGAAATTTTTTTGTTTTTGTTCTAGTTAAAGTTAACGTCAACCAAACCTACTCATATCTTCTACAAAGTCGAAGTAATATCCTAATGTAATAGATATCGAATTTGGTCAAGATATCCGACTTGAAATATCGATTCAGAAGGTATCCGACATAAAAGAAGGGTGCAAAGTAGAACCTTGCACATTAATTTCTGATTATATTTGGTGGTGCACAAAGCTTGCTCTATGGGGAAGCCAAAATCGATCGATATTCTTCCTTATAGAGGTAGTTTTGTAAAAAGCAAAGTATAATGAGGAAGCAATGTGCAAGGCACATTGTCTATTCTAATTATGCATGTAGCATTGCACCTAAATATTTTTAACATCTTCATCATTACCATAATAATCATCAATTGAAAATATCCCAATTTAGGCATTATTTCTAATGTACTCTATCGAGTGAATAGGTTTTAACATAATTTCTCATAGAGGTTTTTATACCGAATATTGATTTTTCATTCTTCATTTTCTACTAAGCGCGCAAGTAACTCAGGATCGGCGTTAACTTTTACAAAAAGTGAAAAATATTCAAAATCATCAACCTGTGAATCGCTATTGATAATGTCTGTAATTCTGTATGGAAGTCAGGCAATAATTTTTTTTAAAATTAAGATTAAAGTACTGATAAGTAAGTAAATGTTCACAAGATTTCGGGTTCCCGGAATCCTTCACAAATTTTTACGATCAATGGTCGCCGAGTCACCATGAAAATGGTAAAGTATCGAAATTTCTATATTTTCCAAAAACAAAAACGCCTGGGAACTTGAATTTTTGTAAATTTTCTAGTGCTTCAAGTTTACTTATTTTCAAAGGCATAACCCAATTTAAAAAAATTGCGTGGCTAAAAAATTGAAGTGCCGTAGAATGACTTCTATACAAAACTTCAGATAATAATCAAGCGCCATAGCGCACACACGCTCGACGATTCGATAGCGGCGAAAATTTCCCGGAAATGGCGCACCTCTTTCGCCGGTCCCTAACGATTTTTCCCCCACGTATTTCCTTCCGCTTTTCCCCTGTCCTTGTTTCTGGTATACTCACGCACTGCAGTTACTCGTTTACTTTGCCAAGGCTATACGTTATAACGAGGGGTGGTTAGACACGACAACTATACGTCGAGCAAACTAGGAGAATTGCCTAGGCCCTTCATGTACTACGCGGTATATACCAGGCGGGATCTAGCAATCGAGGGGTCAGAGCGCACACACTAACGGCACCATCTGGTTGCGCATCCGGCTTCGCCGAACCGCAATTTTTACCACCCCGGGAAAACTATGATGTCGCTGTATTGGAAAGGCAAAAATTATGCCCCTCTCGGGTTAACTTTTTTCCAATAGAAAGCGCTCGACCCCTAACATTTTCCTTGCAATATAACCCGTGCAGATCGCTAAGGTTCGAAAAGCCAAAGATTAGCAACCCTTGCCAAATCGCAGTCTACCTGGTCGCAGACTTTTTTTCAACCATATAAAAAGTCATAAACTTAGCAACGGCTTTGACGGTAAAGATGCAGTTAGTTGGGTGAAGGGATTACCTCGCAGTTAGCTGTTGCAAATCTCCCGCCATTGTCTGAGAAGCCCATAATTTTTTTTTCGAAAGCCAAGGTTTAAAATGTTTGAGAGAGTGAGAATGAGAATTTTTGAAAATTTGTTGCTCGGTTGGACCGATGGATTAAACGATCGGAATGAATTGCAACGTTCGGATAGTTATAGTGTCTTTTAAATTTTGCAGAATAGTAGTGGGGGTAGAATTCGCAAAAAATAGCCACCGCGCAAACCGAATATTTGAGAAATCGAGAATCGCTTAACTGATGATATTATTAGATTTTTGATAAAAACGGATTGTTGAGGTTTCGTCATTACTGAGAAATAAAAAATGTCCTAACAGTCAACTTCTTTTTAAAGCATTGTTCAAAATTTACTATTCATGCCGTTTCGGATAAAAACTGAACTACATTTTTTTGGCGGTCAAAACGTATTTTGTCGGGTTCATAACATTCTAGTGTAATGCAAAATTCCGCGATACGGCGAAAAATAATGATTTCACTTTTTAAAATAATCTCCTTGATCGCAGATATACGTTAAACTGTTTACAAAAAACTTTGATTATTTTCATCATAACCCGGATACAAATGTTACGGCAGGTTGACGCCACGATGGCGACATAAGACGACACGCGTATTCCAAATACCGTTCCATGTACTGCAGCATTCAGCTGCATTATTAACGGCACGGCGTGCTGACGCCTGTACTGTGCCGGCAAAGTTTCGACGCGCGTTGGCGCCATTTGACGCTGCGCAGCGTATCGGAATTTTGCAGGCAAAGTAGCGGCATTTGTGTCGTTAAGCACGTCGTGCCGTTAATATTGCAGCTCATTGCTGCAGTAAATGGCAGATTTTTGACGACACACCATGAGGCATTTTTTTCTATCTGGGAACCTGTGTTTACCGAGAAGGTACCAATGTTGAAAGATTAGCAACCCTTGCCAATTTGGATTTTACCTGATTGAACTTTTTTTTCCAAGCTCAAATAACCGTCGTAAACATCGGAAAATTGCTTAAGCGGTAAAGATAGAGTTAGTAAAACCTAAAGGACATAACGGCTAACGGGACATTTTTGCTACCGCAAAAATTCTGCGTTTGCTGTGTCAGGCATGCCAGAATAATCCTTTTTATGAAGGTGTGTCGACTCCAGTGTTCGTGGCAATGCGAATGGGAGGTTAAAAAATGATCCAGACAGGGATAGACCGGTGGAGCGAAAGATCAGGGTAAAAAACGTAGAAGATTGGATAGTGACCCGTTAGGCAGGTATACCGCATGGAGGGAGGGTTTTTCGCCGCTTGGTTGTCGAAGAGACTTGATATAGACGGACGGCCAGGCGCCGAGTGTGGGAACACAACCCTCGGATGGCTAGCGCTGTAATACGGGTAGATGTTGTATTTATAAGGGAGGAGACGCGCGGCTGGGCCCTGCGGCTAGACAACGCGCCAGCGCTCACGAAAATTCGGCTGCGTGAGTGTGTGCCTTCCTAAATTCATCGAACGGACAGGTATATATACGGTGCGCTGCGATCCCGATCGAGGGCCCGCTATCCCTCGTGGAAAATAATCGTCCAGCTCTGCACGCACAAGGGGCATTTTCACTCGCGAACGAATATGTGGGAAACAAAGCGAGAACAAAAATTAGAGAATTTCCAACTGCAATACGAGCTCGACTGACAAATAGATTGCGCAACCCGAAAATAAAACATGATAATCATATTTGAGAAATTTGTTCGTCATTAAGTATGAAAATTCTCCGATTGTGATATGCGAATGGTTTTCGTTACTATCTTTTGTTCACCCGGTTTTTTTTTATTAATCGAGATGATCCTGAAGATATCTGCATTTGCAAAATTTTACTTTGTGTCAAATATAACTTTGTAGACCTGTGCTGGATTCATATATTTAGAAGGCGGGTTTGATCATTTCTCGTTTATTCTCAGGCGATTTTTTAGGTTTAGCTTCGATGGTTTTGCAAAAGTGGCACTCATTTTTGCCATTTATCTTTGGTGATTGCCAGCTGTACCTTTTTACCAGTTCATTAAATAAATTTATTTGAAAGGCAGGTTTTTTTATTTCTTTGTTATCTCAGGGCCATTTTTATATTTTATTTTTGCGACGGTCCTGTAATAGTAGCACTCATTTTTGCAATTTTTTTTGCTTATTATACCTTTTCACCAAGTCGCTGTATTAATTTTCCAGGTAACGTTTATTTATTTCTTAATAACTTCGAAGCTATTCTTTATTTTTTTCGATGATTTTGCAAAAGTAGTAGTTATTTTTGCTGACAATAATTTTAAAATGCCAAAAATGAGTGCGCGTTCTGCAGAATCATTCATTAATTAAGAAATAAAGAAATCTGCCTTGAAAATAAATATATTGAACAAACTGGTCAAATAGTACAACTAATAATAACCAAGAAAATGTCAAACATAAGTGCTACTTTTGCAAAATTACCGGAATTAAAAAAAAAACTAAAAAATGGTCTCAAGGCAATCAAAAAATGATAAAATTTGCCTTAAAAATAAATTTATTGAATGAACTATATTCGAAAAACCTGTGGAATAAGAATACCTGTATAGGTCATTAGAACAAAATTATGGAAATGAAATGTTTTGCTTTTCCTCGTATAGCGTATACTCGTTGCGCTGATTATACAGAGTTTCTTAGATCTCGTGTCTAACCCCCGGTGTTAGATTGCCCTCGATAAAAATTGGTCACTTTGAACGTCTATTTTCTGACGCTGTGGTTTTTTTTTCCAGATTTGACCGACTACTTGAGTGTATGTAGTGAATTTATGCTGGTTTTTTATCACCGATATAATCAATGGTAAAATCAACGGTATGGAAATTGAATATTCAAACAGCGAAATAAACATCGCGATAACATACAATTTAAAAAAGGCATTTTTCGTTCATCGCTTATTTTGCACACGGAAAATAAAGTCGTTTTATTTTAGATTTCATCTTGAAAAGATGCGAAGCTGAACTTTGCGAATAGCTTCCTGATTATTTTTAATTTTTTTACAAGGCTACCTCAATAAGAAAGTATGTTAATCGATTTTGATTTTCTGATAGAGGAAGCTTTGTGAAAAAAAAACATACATAATGGGGAAGCAATTTGCAAAGTTTAGCTTTGCAGCTTTATTCGTTATCAAAGTTGAATTTTTGTACAATTTAAACTGCATAACCAATTATGACGAAACTGTGTACCCATAATTGATGTATACTCCTGATTTTATGTATAGAATCTAAGTTCGCTATCTTATGTTTTGCTTAAAGTTAATGCAATGATAACATTATTTTTTTTGAAAGTTAAAATTCTGATAAATTTAAAGCATATTGCAGATCATGATGAAACTATGCAATAATGATCACTAGATAGTACCGATTTCATGTATGAAATTTTAGAACGTTATCTCATCTTTTGCCAAAAATTCGGGGAAAACGTGAATTTTTCGAAAATTTTAAAACTCCACAAATTCCGAACCACTTTTCCGATTTCGGTCAAATTCAATACCAAATAACATTAACAGTACCTGCACGTATAGTGAATTATTTAGCAAAATATCGACATTTTTTCACGAAAGCTAAAACGCGGACGTCTTTTTTTGAAAAAATTCAAAAAGCTATGAAATGAATAATTCTGCATACATTTCGAAACAAAAATTGCATTAGTCAAAAATGGATTGCCGTTCCACATGTCTACCAAATTTTAGCTCAATCGGTTGAACGATCGTCGACAGGTGATTGAGATTCCAATACACATGCGGAAATTTTGTCAAAACTATTTTTCTCGATGTTGTGGAGCATTCTGAGTGGGCTGACACGAAAATCTCGAAAGATAAAATTTTCGTGGATAAAAAGATTCCTCTATGAGAAAGCAAAATGTAACCATTACAGTATTCAAATTTTATTAAAAAACAAACTTTCAAACCCTCCATAATCTTCTTTCCCAAGAATATAAAAAACAGTTTAACTAAGTGGAGCCTTTAAATTTCGCCCAAAAAACTAAAAAACGAATATGAGGCATTCCATATGACTTCCGCCACCCAAAAAAAACAAAATTCGAAACAATTTCCGAAAATCAGGTTCAGTGGTTATAATAGATACACCAAATTTTGAATTTTTTTGACATTTTTTCTGGCGAAATATGCCATATTTTTCATTTCATTTGCAGTTAAATATAGTTTAAAATTACACAATTCATTCTGAATTAAATATTTTCTTGTGGGCCATAAAAAAAAACGCATATTTTCGTTTTATACAGTATTATTACCACTTAACATGATTTTTGGACAGTTCGAATTTTTTTTTTTGGATCGTTGAAATCATCTGGAATGGATCATATGTAAACCATTCTGAACCAACATCGAATTCCGCCTAAATACGATAATCTACAATCACACATGACAAATAAAAAAGTAGCTAAACTCATTTAAAAAAAGCCCCAAACCCCGTATAGACTGCACGCCAAAGTTTCTATAACATTCATAGATACTGCCTGTGTACATCCGTTACAACTCCCTCGCAAGTTAGAGGAAGCGCGTAGCGTCGCATTATACAGTCGCACAGGCATATACGCGCATTGTCGTTGCGTATATTAGTAACCATAAAGAAAATGGTGGCGGACAGTATGCTATGCGCGTCGTGTGCATATATATCGCGCGGTGTGGGCGCGGCGGGGTGGAGAGCGGAGGGGCATGGTGAGCGTTCGTTCAGCTGCAAGGAAAAGCTAGAGGCCCTTCCCCCATCACTGTCCGTGCCTTTTCGTCGAGGAGAGTGCGGGAGACGAAGAGCGAGGAGCGTTGCCTCTCGGGACCGGCTGCCAACTCGGTTTAGGCGACTTTGCTCGTCTAGGACACGCAACAGCCATGCGGTGCATCGAATATACGCTCTCCGAAATATATACCACAGGGCTCACTCTGCGCGCAGAGCCTGCATCGAAAAAAAAACTCTCCGAGAGCGCTAGACAAGATTCTACGAGGCCTCGAGAGTGCATCGGGGTTCAGAGAATTTTTTCTATGCGCGCGCAACGCCCATGATCTTCGTCTGTACACCCCTACTAACCAAGGTCGACGTCTTCGCTCTCTCGCTCTCTCTATCTTTTCTTCTTCTCTCCGTTTCGCTCCTCGAGGTTCCTATCTTTCCCTCGATTTTCCTCACTGGCTTCGTTCCTGCCTTTTTTATGCCTCGATGCACTAGAAGGGTTTTTTTCCTTAACGTCGCTTGAACGCTCGACTAGCGGGCCCTGCGTTGTCCTTGGTCCCGCGGCAACAATGCCAGAGTGTTGTGCCGGGTCCAGGCCGCACTGCGACGTCTCGTATATTACGAGGCAGCACCTGTTACCCCAGCTTTTACTCGTTGTTCCTTCGTTTTTTTCCCTCGATCTTTCTCACTTCGCCGACTGAACGATTGGGTTTGTGCGTTTCAAGCGGAGGCGACGCAAACTTTCGTAACATCGAACGGCGGCCGCCGACACTATTGGACCTCTCGACGAAGCAACTCGGTTATATCCGCCCAGCAATCTCTGCCGAACGGCATAATAGGCCACTAGGGCTGAAGGAGGAAACGAGAAAAAAATAAAGGAACGTAATGAGAGAAGAGTTGGGCTCAGAGAAAGAAAAAAAAACGAGGTCGAGGTCTCGATTCGCATAACGGGACTTGTGCTTCGCATACCTCTCCGTTTTGTTTTGCTATGCCTTTTTGTTCTGTTTATTCGTTCCGCAGTTCGCCGAAGGCCGGACGCTCAGGGACGATTTTACTATGCCGCGCTGTTTAGTAACACACGTGGTGTGACGCATAACTTGGCTGCGTGAGATTCAAGCATGTTTCGAAGCGTGATGCAATTTTTTTTAGATGATTCTGCTTCCTCATAGAGGAACTTTGTTTTGGTGAATTTTTTTTCGGGATTTGTATTTCAGGTCACTCAGAGTGATCTGAAATATCGAGAAAAGTGGCTTAGGAAAAATTTCTCTGTTGTGTGTGTGCATATTTCTTGTAAGCACGATAACTGTGAGAATTTTCAATGGATATTCGTAAAATTTAGCACGCAAGTGGACTGTCATACGACAACGTTCGGACTTGTAGTTGACGCGAATAGGTCGAAAAATCATACTCTTACAGCATTGTGCGACTTTTGAAACAAACGTTTTCTCGCTATCACTTATGCAAATCAAGAGATATCGGCCTCAAATTTAGCACGTTAATGGACTGCCGTCAAACCACTATGTGTACCAAATTTGACGAGAAATGGTAAAGTGTTTCCAGTTTTATCCCAAATTAAGTTTTTTTTAAATGTCTGCGAATACTTCAACTCCTGTAAATTATGATATCCAGCTACGTCTTTCACCATGATTTCACGATCATTGACTAACAATAATGAATTCAGTCAAATGAACTGTCGATATGTTGGTAAATTTCGATTTTGGTGAGCAGAAAAAAAAATTTGAAAAGTTTGACCGTTATCTGTCAAGCGATTCAGATTTATGTCATTTTGATTTTTTGGAAAAATCTCAATTGCGCGTTTGCTTGTGTAAATTACGAGATGGCGAGTTCAAATTCGGGTTAAATATTAGTGAAAATGTTACACGAATTGATCGCACAGTAAAAAGTTTATGAGACTTTGAATTTTTAGAAAAAAAATTTCCAAGGATGAACAAGCCTTCAGAGTAGAACCTTGCGAATTGCTTCTTCATTATTTTTTGATTTTCACAAAACTTCGTCTATGAAAAAGCCAAAATTGATCAACATACTTCCTTTTAGAGGCAGCTTTATGAAAACCAAATCATAATTAAGAAGTAATTTGTAAGGTCTCACCTTGCAGACTTGTTTTTATGGGTTTTGGTGATAATATTAAAAAATCGTTGGAAATCATTGGATGAAAAATATGACAACAATATGTTAAATTTTTTGTAAGTACAAATCGCAAAAAAATTTTAAAAAATGCTCTTCGCTTATTTGAAATTGTTATTTCGGTGCAATTACATGGAACTAATTTTTTATCGCAGCTGAAGCAGAAGGATATAAAAAATCTAGTTATTGGACTGTAAATAGTAGGTTAAAAATCGCAACTATTTCTCCAAAGTTACCATAGTTACCATAACAAATTAATAGCTGTCCTTATGGTTTCCAAGGCGAGCCCAATTTTTCATAGTATGTAATAGGACACGGCAACTGGATTTACGAGTGGATAATGTGCGAGTGGAATGGAGGGTGGCGATACAAACTTGGCCTTTAAGAATTTTCACGTCGTATGAAAACGCACTCGAGAGCTCTCGCTATCTCACATGTGTGCCCGCTGCGTGCGCATACAGCCATAATACGGAGTTCGCCAGACGCGTTGACGAAGAGTCAACATCGTTTTTCAGCAGGCAGGGGTGGCTAAAACAGGCATTTTCTTTCTCTCCCTTAAAACCGCCACTGTTACGAATATAAACCAGTCGGCGCGTCGGTCCTAGTCACTTGATCAGTACACGAAACGCAACGTGTGTGCATGTATATATTATCCTTTGTGCAAAGAACTCCCTTTAGAATTTGATTGAAATATTTTCTTTTCAACGCGGCGTCTATTGATAATTATGCTCCTAGGATTTTTGACTTGTGTCGATCTTTTCCGAAAAGTTTTATGCAGCCAAAATACACATTTTTAGAAGTTGCTATAAAAACAGATAATTATAGATATCTGAGAATCACTAATTAAATATAAATTTTGCAAAGCCAAATTAGTTTTCAATTTTTCTTGCTTCTGGTTTTTTAAATTTGTACATTCAATGGCTCGAAATTTCTAACGAATGAGCGGTGCGAATAAAAATATTCTTGGAGGTGCCGCATTCGATACATTTTTTAACGCCCTAGCACATACTTACATTCATTTATGTGATATAAGAATATTTTGTATTTATCGTTCAATTTATTGCCACTTTTTCTCCTAGAATTTTTTACCTTTGTCACTCTTCCACAAATTTTTTATATATTTAAAGTATCCAGTTTTTGATGATGCAAAACGCGAAAATAGATGAACATAAATATTTGAAAATTATCAATTAACTATATATTTCCAAAAATCCGATTGTTTTTTTATTTTTTCCCTCACAAATGATCGGAACGATCGGAAAAATGTTTAGAGGTGTCATGTGGATGGGTTGCATTCAGAAACGTACTCTCGGGACCATAGAAAGAGAGGGAACAATGGGTCGGTACGTATGTTTGATAAAGAAACTTGATGCCAGGGTATGATTTCTGAACGGGCTTGAGGTGCTTCGGCGAATGACGTCATTCACATTCACATCATACATGAACGGCTAAAGCAACATCGAACATTTGTTGAGTTGTCTCTTTCGATATATATTATCAACACCCTAACACATGCATCCATTTATTTGTGTACGATTAGTATGTTTTTTATTTAGCGCTAATTAGATTAACAATTTTTTTCCCACGATTTTTTTATCTGCGTAGGCCCTCACAAATTTTATATATATTTAAAGTATGCAGTTTAAGCTGATCCAAGGTACAAAAATGAATAATGATAGATACTAAAAAATGATCGATTAACTATATATTTCGAAAAATCGGATTGATTTTTTTTCCTCCTCTCACCTCTTTAGAATTATACGTATGAATCCTTTAAGGTTTCTCACAAATGTGTGGAACTAATAGAAACTTCTTGAAGGTGTCTCACTCTATATATATATAATTTTTTTTTAACACCCTAGTACTTATATGAGTTGATGTGTGTATGTGTATGCACATGCATCCCGTATAGCTGTGCAGCGGAGTTGGCAAATCACTTCCGTTCTCACGGAGATGCGGGTATATAGCGTTGGAAACGACTGCTGTGGGATCATCGTGCCAGATAGAGAGCGAGGGTGGACTAAAGTTTGTTCCTCTCGCGTAACCTCGACTCTTAACGAAAGCCACTTTCGTGCTCGCACTCAATCTCTCACAATTTGTAATGCTAAGGCTTTTCACGAAGCAGAGAAAGGCAGATATAGAAATGATACGATGCACGCCCGCATTATAGAGCAAAACGACGAATGGAACTCGTCTCACGCCGTACCATGTGTTTGTTGGTGGCGTATCGAATTTCACTGCCAATGCAGCTTTTCCAAATGTTCTTTTTGTTTCGTTGTTCTGCTAGCAACGCTGATTCAGTAAGTAGAGGAGTGTAAGCGAAAGCACTACGAACTAAACTCTCAATTAGGTTTAAAGACCTCTACACTCAGAGAAAGGAATAGTACCGTCAACTATATATATATAGTCAAGGTACCTTTGTTTCTACAGAACTAAATTTATTCCCGTTAAGTTCGACTTGGTTCATCTGACAAAATCTGTTAGCTTGAAACAAAATCATAATCGAGTTCAAATTACCATTCCGATTCAACCATATGAATTGTTAGCTGAATTACATCAAAGTTAATTCAACTGAATAATGGTTTTACCGAGCTGCATGGTTTTTTGATTCTTTGACTAATTTTATTGGTTCATTCAAAAAAGATTTAGTTTTATTTAACAATTCAATGAGTTAATAGAAAGAAAGTTATTTAGTTCAAGCCGTCTCGTTACTTACTTAATGGATACAGACCAATTGGTCGAAGTAACCAAACATTTTCTTGTATGATAGGGACATTCGTTTGATTCACCCGTTATTTCTTATAATTACGTCAGGATCTAAAATGACAAACAGTCCATACACTGTAAAAAAAGATTGTAAATTTAATGTACTTATGTATATGAAATTTACAAATTTTGTGCATGAAACTGTGATTCATGTACCGAGTGCTGTAAATTTACAAATCTATCGTGAAATTAATGTACCTGCATTGGAATTTAAGAGAAATCGTATACAATGTTTTGTATTCGTGTTCTGTTACTGTAAAAAAAAGTTGATAATACGCTGTTGAAAATGTCGGTAACAGTAAAAAATGAATATGTCAATGATAAGTACGGTTAAGAGAATAATATATGTATAACTCTTATGCCATTTTAATATCTTAAACTACCAAGTCGTTGATAGCGTAGTTGGTAGCGTGCGTCCGTAGTTAGGTACTTAGATAGGTAGGTCGTAGGTTCAAACCCCGGGGTAGACGAAAAATTTCTTTAGCAAAAACCAATACCCGATAATTTCTAATGATGTAAGATGTCTGAAAAAATAATGCCTGAGTAATGGTTCTATTTTCTTTTGTTTTTAAACCATGTTAAATACCATGAGAGCTGTCATCAACTAAATATCCTCATCCGTGTAACAAAATATTGGTTTGCTACAACCCAGTTGCTGCATCTGATTGATGAGTACAATCAGCTAAACATTTAATAAATTCAAGCTCAGTTAGGTTTGAAACTACCCGAAAAAGAGTTCATTAAAATCTGCGTGTTTTCGAGTGAATTAAAATTAGATTTTATTTAACTAAATCATTGTTTGGGATTCAACTAAATCCTATGGTCATCCCAAACATACATTTCGTCCGCTCCATTTGACTGCAGGATTTAGTTCACTCAAACAGATTTCCTTCGACGGTACTATACCTTTCTCTGAGTGTATGATTATCAACACTCAATGTTTATCATATTTGATAGTTATTAACCGGCAAACATTTTTCAATATTCTGGAAAAAGGTGTTGCCAAATTTATAATTAGTGCCTGAAAAAAAAGTCATGGAATTTCAGGGAAATTTTCTTAAAACATAGACATGTATACTTAATGGATTAGAAAATGAATGAGAGAAGGCAATCAATCTTGGTTTTACCATTTTTTTTGTTATTCCCTTGGAAACGAGTTTTATTTTAATTGATTCAAAAGTTGAGACATCTTTTATAAAGAGGCGCGTTATCAGTATTCAAAAATCGTGATCATAATATTTTTCATGCAGCAATACAAATATTGCAACATTGAAATTGTGCGGCAATTGTATTCAGAAGATTTATTTGGCATTAAGTGTGAAAATTTCCTGGCATTGCAAATTTTACAATGCGATTTTTTTTTTCTATTTTTCAATACATTTTGAATCCAAATTTTTAGCTAGTTCGAAAAGTTGAACTTGGAATGATCGGTATTTCATAATAAAGAAGGAACTTACCTCATTCTTGAGCATCATTCGAATTTAAAAAACTGTTATTTCATTGAGAATACTGCTATGTATGAGAATACGTCAGATCCGAAAATTAGCCTCCCGCTCAACAGTTTAGCGTTCACCCATCCAAGTACTGACCACGGATCGAACTGCCTAACATTATGCAGAGATCACCGGAACCACGTTCCAACCACCCGCCCATTGCTGTCGATGATAATTGTAAACAAATGATATCTGTTTGGCAGCGCAAGCTTTTACATGTATAATTGATAATAAGAGCGCTTGAGCATTGTGCGTTACTGCTGTGGCAAATTTAATGAATATAAAACAAATAAAATCCGGTTACCTCCCCTTATCAGTTGGGCATTGGCCTCTAATCGGCTAACCAACGATTGGGGCGTCAATGCTCCGCCGAATATTGGTCTCATATCGAAAAACCGACAATTGGCGAGTAAATTCTCGGACAAGCATTGACCTTAAGGATGTATAATACGTACAGTCCCGCCAAAAGTGAGTTTCAGAGACAATTTCGATCACTTCCCGATGGGATAACAATCTGTAAAAATAATGCATACAAAACGTGCTGAAAAGATTGATTTCGCATAATAATGATCCCAAAATGTTATTAACAAATTGGTGAAAAAAAAACAATTGTTTAACAAACACCAGTCAATCAACTTTTTTTCTAATAAAAATGATATTTTAATTTATTTGAATGCATACGAATCTTTTCAGATTTTTTCTTTATTTTGATTTTGATTTTTTCTATTTGGAAAAATGCACAGAATATAACGAATTTTGGATATGCGTTTTGCAAAAAAATCTTGAGTGTAGTAGATGGTTTTATCCCGAACACATATCCAAAATTCGTTAGTTCTCGCACATTTTTGAAAATAAAGAAAGATCAAAATAGAGAAAAAAATCTTAAAAAATTCGTATGCATTCAAATAAATTTACATATCATCTTCATTAGGAAAATAGTTAGGTTGACTGATTGTTTGTTGAACAATTGTTTTTTTTTTACCAATTTGGTAATAACATTTTGGGATTAATATTATGCGAAATCAATCTTTTCAGCACGTTTTATTTACATTATTTTTTTCCGATTTTGATCCCATCGGAAAGTGCTCGAAATTATCTCTGAAACTCACTTTTGGCGGGACTGTACGTGTCATACATCCTTAAATCTGCAAATTAACGATCGGCATGTCAGTATACGTACGAGCATTGGGCTAAGATTGCAAAATAATCGTCACGCCAACGCCAACACGAGTATTGGCCGTTTCAGTTTTACCGGCAAAACCTACATGGGGCGGGGAGGGGGAGGGGGGGGGGGGGGGTAGAATTGGCATTCTAATAATGGCTCATTAGAATTTTCTGGAAAAAGTGTCAGGGCTTTCATTGAAATTTTTTACAAGATTATCATGAGCCAGTAACCTTTTGAAAGGTTGTTTATCTCATAATTCATCATTCTTAATCGACGAAACACATAAGTGATAAAAGTGTAACTTTTGGACAAGTAGTAGATATAGTTCAGTGGTTAGCGTCATAGTCATTAGGTCGTTAAATAGGTTTGACAGGTAGGTAGATTTATATATAAGTCTCTGAAGTAAGTATTTACGTTTTTTACGACCATTCTCTCCGACACAAATATAGTCAATGAACCTCTTATATTATCATATATTTTTCAAGCAGGACCACTTTACTATTACTACTAATGGATAATTCGACGTCAATACGCTACGTAAGTACGATTGTGTATTCGAATCACATACGGAAATTTTTTTTTCTTCAATAGATAAGGACTGTTGGCAAGCACGCTCAATAGTGGCGCTTGAAGGCGGGAAACCGAAAAATGGTATTCAAAATGGTACGATTTCTTCCAGCTTAACTTTGAGCGAAAAATGTAATATTCACATAATATAGCTCTGGAATATTATTAAAATATAATATTCCACAGCGAACATATAATGATTCCTGCAATATTTTTAAAATGTTTGGAGCATCTTTCACAATGTTTTCGCAACATTGTATTATTGCAAGGGAATATTTTGAGAATGTTGCATGACTATTTTGGTGCTCTGTGAGTTGGGAAATGCAAACAGCTAGTTGAATGCTTCACAAAGCCTTGCAGGGAACGTTTGCTTGCTCATCTACTCCCGATGTCGTAGGTCTCGAAGTCAAGCGCGTTTTATGGCTTACTCGACGTTCTAAAAAAAAAAATGCCTTTTCTTAGTACGATATAGCGAGCGGCCGAGCGTGCGCAAAAGAGAGATAGACGAAAAACTACGAAATGCGAGACATTGCCCCCGCACACTCACATCGTTAGACGCAGAAAGAATAGATAGCCCGGGGACTAGACGATGCCAAGCCACACTCGCGGCTGTGTACCGATGCAGTTTTAGGAACACATGTTATGCACGCGTGTGGCAACATCGCGGTCCTACATTCCACGTGATCGCGGGACCGGTTTGCGGGTTGGCTGGCCCGAAAACTAACGCTCCTCCTAACGCAGATAAGCCCACGCCCTTTCATAGGGTTGCTAGGCCGTCGAATCTAACATTGCGCTCGCTCTTCCTCCTCCTTCTCGCCTTCTCCTTTCCTCACTCCTCCGCGTGT
The DNA here is from genome assembly GCA_949699805.1 of Tromatobia lineatoria. NCBI lineage: Eukaryota > Metazoa > Arthropoda > Insecta > Hymenoptera > Ichneumonidae > Tromatobia > Tromatobia lineatoria. Next base: position 12,709,549 of record OX453034.1, read on the forward strand.
CCGATTCTCTACTCTTTTTTTATTGCAACCGGTCCGCTGGCAGTCGAGAGTGCGGCCCGAAAATCTTTTTGACCGGCGCTCAAGTTTTTCTTGCGTCGAAAGTTCTCGTTATCGCTAAGAAAAGTCATCCTGTATATTTTCATTTTAGCCACGAGTGTTGCAAGGTTTCACAGAATAAGTTGTCATTTGCAAACCATAAAATTTTATTCCGCACCATAAAACATATAATAAGATGAATTAGCTCAAAGAATGGATTATAACGATTTTATGAGGTCAAAGAAACCAAAAGTGGCCCAATAAAAATACTGACCTGCTTCACGGAAAATCCCTGAAATTTTACTGCTCATTGCGGTAGACCGCACCGATTTTCTTGCGGTTGCACTTCTATCGGTTTAAATGGACTGCACTGCGATGGGAGCCACCGTATAGCATACCGAGTAGCCCAGTAAACGAGCTTGCCTGCTTTCGGACGGTTCGGACCTTTGCTTCTCGAGCGAAGGGACGAGGCAAGAGGCGAATGGAGGTTCAATGTCTGACGCCTCGAAAGAAAGCGTAATCGGGTCGACAGTCGACACTCTTTTTTTCTTTTGTCTCGTAATCTTTCGCAGAGTGCAATGCACTATCTTACTGTGTATATGTATACTGTCTTTTGGTATGGGTGCAGTCATGCATAATGTGCCGAACGATTTGACGGGCCACATTGAACCCAAAGTCTGCCGAAGATAAATATATACAAAATTTATCGGCAGGTAGACGAACATCGATCGGAACACCGTATACATGTACAGGTTATGTGTCGATGATACTACAGTATGTGCAAAGTCTACATATGGGACATTCTTCGACAACTCGGTTACTTTTTTTGAATCCTTTAATCGGTTTCGCAATTAGGGACTTTTAGCACCACTTCAAAATACTCTTTCCTAATTTTAGAGATTTATAAATCCAATATTACGGAAGATTCCTTACTTTAAGGACAATGTAGGGCGAATGAACCGGTGATTGAACAGTCACCAGTGTATGAACAACGGTTTTTTAAAAGTTGATGAGAAATTTTGACGACTTAAGTGAACTTTTGATTTTAAATTTGATTGTTTTTCAGGTACCTACTGCGATTATTTTGTCATAGATGCCTATTTTCGACTAAAAGTGTATGTTACATTGGTCTCTTCATTTAGTAGCGTTTTTTAATTTTTGGTTTGAAGTGTTTTTTCAAAGAGTTTGTGATGGGAACACGATATTCTTTTAGTTGTTCTATTATTCGTTTAATTGTTCTATTACATGTCATAGAAATCCGTCATCAACAAATTGTTCTGCTTGACTGCGTTCATTCACTGGGGACTTTACCCTATATTGAAAAAGTCATAGAAAAAAAAATGTTTTGTCATAAAAGTTGCATACGGATTTTTCGATGATGTTTTCAAATACTTTCGTTTAACTGATAATATAACTTTTTCTCTGGAAAATAGAATGATTATTATTTAACACAAAATTTCTGTGAAATTTTTATCGAAACCAAAATGTGTCGATATCAACGAAAAAAAAAAGTCTAACTCTGTTTCATCCGTAAATACTTGAAAATGATTTCGCAAGGCTACGAACAAATGTATACTCGAAAGTAAATCCACGAATCTAAGTTTGTTGTCTCCACAATTTAATTGATGTCAAATTTTACTCATACGGGGACACGAACATTTTTTTTCAGATTTCTCTGAAGCTGTGATTCGAGCTACAAGAAAATCTGAAAAAAATTTCTCTGCAATCTGGGCACTTGGAACTACATTTGTAAAAAATTTGAATGATTTTTAAGTAACGAAAAGATTGAAGTGGCCTAGACAAAAAAAAATAGTTATTTTGACACCGATTATGTTTCAAAATTGTAACCAAATTTTTTCTCGAAATCGTTCGCAGAGAGTAATCGTCTGGTGCCAGGCAGTTATCTCGTAGAACTTATACACACATCCGTACACGCAGTCTTTTGGTGTAAGTGCAGTCACGCGTTAAGTGATGGGCGATCTGACGGGTCACATTGAGCCCAAAGTCTGCTGAAGATAAGTACATATAGAATGTATCGGCAGGTAGGCGAACATCGATCGCAGCTCGGTATATATGTATATAGGTCTATGTCGATGGTAGTAGTACAGTGTGGCAAAGGAGAGGACCTGCTACTAGCGGTCAATGGCCTTCGAATGCAGTCAATTCGGCCGCCTGCCTGCTACTGACTCGCTCGCGTTTTCTTTCTCTCTTTTTCTCCACTCGGTAGTTCACTATGCTGGTATTATGCGCGCCCAGAGGAGAATCGTAGGCTATTGAGCTGGCAAGATAGATGCCAGTGAAACGAGATGGGAGAGCGTTTATTTTGACCTTCTCCTCATCTCGCCTCGCGTCGTGCTCTCACATCGTAGAGCGATCGTCGAGAGAAGGGCCAACGAGCTTTGGCCCACGATGCACCAGGCGTACAATTTAATGTACGTATCCTCGCAACATGGAAGATGCAGAGGCGAAGAAACCTCGCCTAACCGAGCAGACCGTGCCCGCTTCGCCCCTTCACGAAAAAAAGAGAGATAGATCTCTCTCTCTTTAGGATTAAGAACCTGTTTTCCCTTTATCATCAGATTTTCACGTCTACGACGAATGCGATGCGCTCGACGCGTTTCTCTGTGTGTATGCGTGTGCGCTTCTGCTGCGGAAGGTTGACTTTCGACTTGCACACTTGTACCCTATATATGAGCGGATGAACAGGCAAGTGTGAACATTTTTAGGCTCACGAACTATCGCAACCAAAATAAAATGTTTGATTTATATATGATAATGCTATTATCGGTGTTGCGAGACTTTTATTTGAATTGGTATTGAATATTGTCGGATTGCTTGTATTATTTTTTTCACTTTGGAGCTTAATGTTTGAAAACTTTTTATTGGGTGCAAAACTATAATTTTTTAAATTTGTAACGTTACAATCAATGAACTATAGTTACATTACATGTTCAGTAACTGTTGCTTATAATTCTGTTAACTACTTCCATAAAATTTCGCAATCTGGATAAAATAATTTAGCAACAATTAATAAACGTAAAGAAAATCGTCCCTCGCAAAAAACATACGATTAATAATTATTATTGTTCGAATGATATTGTACAGATAAAATACTTTTGAAGAATAGCACAGTTAGTAAATGTGCATAGGAATTATTTGATAATAGCCGTTTACTAGTCGCATCGCATACTAGTACTGCGATGCGTCATGTCGCAGTAGGCTAGAATATTTTGGTAGAAGCATTACCTTGCAACATAACGGAATGGTGCAGAATTATCATTAGCAACTACCGTCTATTGATATATCCAATGGCAAAATTCACAGTTAATGAACAACAGTTACATTATATTTTGAGCAACTGTTGCTCACAATTGTCTTCAATACCTGCATCGAATTTCGCATTATGGATAATATAATTTGCAACAATTCATAAAAGTGAAGCAAGCCATATCGCGCAAGCAAAAAAAAACGATTGAATGATAATTAGTGTTCAAATCATAGAATTCAGAAAAAAACTTTTTAAAGAATTGCACAGTTAGTTCATAGAAATTATTCGATAATAGTCGTTACCTAGTCGACTGCGTTATATAGCAGTAGGCTAGGATATTTTGGTTGAAGTGTCACCTTGCAACAAACCAAATGATGCGGAATTATCATTACCAACATACCGTCTATCGATATATTCAATAGCAAACTTCGCAGTAAATGAACAACAGTTACATCACGTTTTCAGCAACTGTTGCTTACAATTATCTTCAAGACCTGCATTAAAGTTCGCAATTTTGCTAAAATAATTTAGCAACAATTAATGAAAATAAAGAAAACCGTACCTTGCAAAAAACAAACCAATGAATAATAATTGGTAATTGAATAACATTATACAGAAAAAAGCTTAAAAAAATTAAACAGTTAGTAAATGTTCATAAGAATTATTTGATAATAGCTGTGAGCTAGTCGACTGCGTTATATCGCAGTAGCCTAGAATATTTTGGTGGAAGCGTCGCCTCGCAACAAAACAGCATGGTGCCTGCGTGCAGTGGTGGAGTTTGGGGCACGGTGTGCACGTAGTCGTTGGGGCCGATGAACGCGTTACGCACACATCGTGACCTAGAAAATGATAGGCGAGTGCGACGCACATAATCGTGAGGAACTCTGCGAGCGCTATCGCTCCCGTTGCTGCTACGGGATGGCGATGAGCAAACAGTCGATATACCCTCTTCCATCAACACTCGCTTTTCCACCGTTGCTTTGCTCAGTCTCTGCTGCTTTTGTCGCCGTTTCATGCGGTTCGAGTCTTTTCGAGTCCATCGCCAACGCCAACGTGCTTATAGATAGTGCAGAACGTCATTATCGCTTATCGCGCCTTAGAGATATTTTGAGGTGATGCGATATCTCATGTCTTGTATGCATTTTCGGAAAGTCTATACAACGATGAAGAAAATTTCATAGATTTACTCGGTGAGAAACGTACAATCAAATAAATCGATTCTGCAACTTGCAACAACTTTTATTTTTTTCTTTATATTTTGATGGTACGTGCATAGCAAACAAATATATCAAACCAAAGAAAAATATCATATTTCTATCAAATATGAAGTGACAAAAATTAATTTTTAGTCCACGTCATTATTGTATTTTACTTTCCATAAGCTACTTCCATTTTTACCGTACCTCCACGAATGAGGTTTTAACTGAAGAATTAACGATAAAGATAAACATATAAAAATTGCATTTGTAACACGGCGATTTTTTTAATTGTGCAGTAAAATAAGCAAATTTTTAAATATGTACTTTTAATATTATGCATGTAAAAAAAACTTCCAAGCATAATGAAATGCAGGGAAGATATTTTCCATATACATGAGAACTGTATTTATGCAACCTTTGAATTATTGCATTGGTCAGAAACGACGTGAATGGAAATAATTTTTTTTATGGTGACATTGACCTGACTTTCGCTCGCATGATTTATCTATCGTGCATTCATTCTTCAGCTCTCGTTGGATTTCTCGCGCGTTTGGAAAATCTTTTAGAGGGATAGAAAAAGACTTTGTGTAGCTGCATTGTATAGCGATGGTGTGCGGATGGGTCAGGTGGCTGAGCCGCGAGGGTGAGAGAAAAGATTCACCTTACCATCTCGTCGCATTCCTCCTACTATCCCTTACTGCCCCTCTTTCTCTCGGCGGCTGGTGCTGCTGTTGGAACGTATCGTCGTCGCGACCCGGCGACTCTATATCGTTCGCATGCACCGCCGAAAACTTTGAAGCCGTCTCGACGCAATAGCATCACGGCCGCGTCGATTATCTCCCTGGAAACGATGATAGCCTTCGTATAGCATTACCAATTTAAATAAACGAATACTTATTAGAAAACGTTCGCGATGCAGCGGAGATCATGCAATTTTTTCAAAATAATTGAGTCTAAGTTTTTTTTGTCAAAAACGTCAAAAAAAAAATTTTTATAAATATTACCAAATATTGCTATTTCCTTGTCTGCCTTTCAAATTTTTGGTGCTCTTATTTCATGATTCCTTCACTATACTGAAATTTGAAAAGAAACCGAAATAGAAATTTTCTGCTCACTACTTCCGAAGGCAATCGTCTACTTTAGTGTTCAAATAAAAATTTCAACTTTAAAATGTAACGTCTGACCAAATCTGATCAGGAATATTCGAAGTACTATTGTTCTTAGAAATTTTTCGAATTTCCCAACAACGAAAAAAGTACCTTTACATTTGAGGACATTTTGAAGGTCAATACATTTTTAAGAGATTCAAAATACTCTACTCGATGCTCCTTTTCGTCCCGATTTGTTATTTTTTTTATTTTTGTTTTTCGATTGCAAATGTTCAGAAAATTTGTCTAAGAATACCTAAATTTTAACTGGCGCTCTCAAAAACTCAACTTCTGATAGCACAAATACGTAAAGTTAGAAACGTAAAGTTGATAATTTTTGAAGCTTTTAAAGATCAGAATAGTCAGGAATTTTATTTGTAATTAAAAAACTTAAAACGTCTACTAACGAATAAACTATATTTACCGTAATGTACACTTATACTTTATTAATTTTATTATGAATTTTTCGGTGTATATTGTCAGGAATTGAATTTCAGAAAGCACAAGTAACAAATTGGATATTTCCAGCCAAATTATTAGAACTAGACGAATAAAAAATTTAGGACAAGCATCGGAAAGGTCTTCTACCATTTTTTTCAAATTTTTTATCTTGGAAATGTCGTCGAGTTTGAACATAAACAGTTTTTTCGGAAAATTTCCAACGAAAAATACTACTTTAGATTTTACTCATCGAATTTGGTAAGACGTTAAAAATTTCAATTAATAATTATGAAAAAAAGAGTACCAAATTTTTGAAGGCCTGATATTCACCCGATATTTATTGTTGATAATCCAAATACTGAAATTCTGAAACAATTTTTATTGTTGCGTATTTACAAACAATTCCTAAATAATTATCAATTTTTCGCGTGCAAGGCCCTGAAAGAAACAATATATTCGAAAAATCTTAACATTAATCCGAATAAAATTAACTCACGATACACGATATCGTCGATTATTTCGCTAATGATATTAGTGTCAATGGAAAAAATTGTGCCAGGAGATAAGGTGTGCAAATGTTTTTTTTCCCTTCTGTAGTCACAAAGCATAAATAGAATGTATATTGTATACACAAGTAAAATAAAATATGAGACAGGTGTGATTTCGATTTCATTCCTCGTAGCGTTAATAAAATACACCCCAATGTGACTAGGCCACATTAATTGATTATACTCGTATACAATACTAGTAGCAAGCTAGTGCGTGGGCTTGGGAGTGTGCGCAGGGCGTAGAAAAATTTTGGGGCTTCACTGGTTCGCACGCACATGCAGCCTGAGGGTAGAGCCAACAGGAAGAAGAATGCGCGCTGCGGTGACGCGTAGAGACCGCCGTGGCGATTCTCCTAGCTGATAAGAAGTGCTAGGCAGACTTCGTACTGCGCAGATCATGGCGTTGTAGCCTGCAGTCCGAAAATAAAAACAGTTTTCTCTTTTCTATTCGCCACTAATTTTCCATCTTTCTTGCGCTCTCACTTAAGGGTTCGAGTAACGAAATAATTCCGGTACCTTCTTTCTCTTCGTAACATCGCCTTCTATTCGCTAAGCCGAGAGCTCAATGTCAGACAAAAGGCGTCAATGAATAGCTCACAAAGAATGAAATACTTGGCGCTCATCGTTATTCTCGTACATCTCCTGAGATCTAGACGATCACGCAAAATTAAACGTTTTAGATAAGCACACAAAACAAATTTTTTTCTATAGCGTCAAATCTCGCAGGAAAACAACTAACATTTCAAAATGTTTAAGCTAAAATAATACGTTGAAAAAATGAGACTTAAAAAAATATATATTTACCAAGATATTTCCGATTTATAAAAAAATCCTTATCTAATTAATAAGAGGAGTCATTATAGTAATTTGATAAACCAATTTCTTCATTTGCGCAGCAAGTAAAAATCCAATTCGCTCGGAAAAATATTGATTGAAAAATTTCATTATATTTACCAATTTTTTTTCACCGCGTTGATTAAATAGCAATAAGGTATGATATTTGTTCATAAGGATTAAAGAATGCTTGTCAGATCAATAAGAGAATCCATTACAGTCATATACGTAATTACTTCCTACATTTTTGAAACAAGAGAAAATTTAATTCGCCCGGTCAAATATTGGTTGAAAAATTTCATTATATTCACCAAACTTTTTTCGACCAATAAGATGTGATATTTGTTTATACAGGTAAAAAATACTTGTTAAATGAATGAGAGAATTCCTTACAGTCATTCAACAAATAATTTTCTACATTTCTGCAGAAAATAAAAATTTAATTCACCCGGAAAAGTATTAATTGAAATTTTTGATTAAATTCACCAAACTTCTTCCACTGTGTATAAAAAATAGGAATAAAATATGATATTTGTGGAGGAAGGGGGTGGTTTTTTTACCGAGTTGGGCGTGGTGTCCGTCGCTGGTGTGTTCATATGTGGAGAGGCTGAAAAAGGCATCAGAAGAAGTAGGAAAAGAGAAAAAAATGAAAAAAGAAAAAAGAAGTATTCATGTGTATACGAGAGGATTCGTTTCGGCAGTCGAGAAGTCGTTTTCGTCCGGGAGTCGAACAGCGAGTTTCACCACGAGATCCTTCTCCCCTCTCCACCCGCGCCCTTCGCCGCCGGGCCCTTCCATCGAGTTTAGCTTTTCTCATCACTTTTCTCTCTCTTCTTTCTCCGCAGCTCCATAGGAATCGACTGTGGCAGCGAAGCACGTAAGGTGAACATAAGCACCAGGCGGTACGAAGATTTATTCGATAGATCTATCTACGCACATAGGCGAACCATTGCGGCTGCACGCATCGCGCCTGCACAAGCGCAACTTCGTTCCCCTTCTCTATATCCTCACTGTATCTTTTTTTATTTAAATACATGAATTGTACATGTCCCAATCTCGACCCTTATAAGGCCGACAGGACCGAGTTATAGCATTTTCAGCCATAACGAAAGTAAAGTGGGCTATTATTTTCGTAGTCCTGTATAATCTTACCGATATATTCTCAAAATATCGTCGGTTCAACCCGTTCCTTAGTTTATTTTGGTATATGACATGAAACATAAAAACAAAGATTTTCACACATTTTTACATAACACATTTTTTAAATAAAAAATAGTATATGTTTTTCAATTTATTAATAATAGATAAATCTACAATGACTAAACTTAAATGCACAAAAAACTGCCAAAATCACAAACAACAGCTTGAGTTCGACACTTTAATAAAATTACCTTCAGATATAAACAAATTCCACTAGAACAGACAACTAACATTTATAAATGCATTTGTCAACCATTGCTGGAATACGGTTTTCTCTTCTTCCTCAACCGCAAAAACCTAGCCAAAAAATAAAAATCCAATCCGCAAAAAAAAATAGCGCTTAGAAAACTCACAAAAATAGAACACCCTAACAATCCTCTCCACATCCGATCCAATCTCCTTTTTTACAATGCTTCCGAAATCAATCCGTTCGTAAGTCGAAACAAACAGCTTAGCTGTATATTCGCCAAGTCCAAACTAGAAGCGATCTCCGATCTATGCAATAGTCGTCGTACGTTCTATAATAGAACTGCTCTTATCTTAACACAAAACACAAAATTTCACACAACCTGTGCTAAATTAAATATATTTGAAAAAATACGCACAAAATTAAAAATGTTTTTTGACGTCAACGCAAGGTTACCGATTAAACCAATTCTTGCATGATTTACGGGCTAAAGGATCTATAGCTCAATAGACAATGCGCAAATTTATGCGATTATTAATGTGGGCAGCTGACATCGATGTATAATATATTGTTCAATGAAATACTTGTGCTACTACTATTAATAATAAAAATATATTTAAAAAACCAAAGGTTTTTTGACATTATTATTTAATACATTTTCCAAATGAATACACAAGTGTTCGATATAAATAATAATCATAATTGACGCAAACTCCCATTCTTTCGATTACACTAAAAACCCCATTTTTCAATTCATCGCATCAACGAATTAATATTGCGTCGAACCCTTAGAAAAGGGAGCGTAGTTACAAATGTGATAATTCGCCTTCTCTCTCAAAATTTCCACTTTCTCTCCTTTTCCCTCATTTGCCTCTATTTCCTTAGCATTGCATGCTCAGTTCTAAAGAGCGATGGAAAATATTGGCTATCCAGAAGCACCAGCACTGCGAGGATTGGTGGTCGGTAACGTGTCATACGTTTTGATGACCGCGTAGCGTAGTGCGTGGCGAATGGTGGTGGAAAAGGCCATTAGCGTTTCGTAGCCAACATAATATGCAAGTACTACCTAGTACGTTTGCGCCTGTGGGTTATTATGCTACAAAACATAGGGCTAAGGGCGTCCAATAGCGTGTATAAGAGTAAGAGAGCAAGAGAAACATTTCTCGTGGTTGCTCCGCGTGCCAACGTGTCCCAGTGAGCCAGAAGAGAGTCCCGAGTGCCTGAAGCCACCCCTACAAAATTCGTAGTCGTGTGGAGCTCGAATTTTCGCTCTTTCCCTCTCTTTCTCCGCGTCTCTCGCTCCGTCCCGCTCTTTTCCTTTTTCCTTTTCCCCGTAGCCTCCTTTCGCTATTTCTCTCTCTCTCCCTCTTTCGCATTCGCAGCTCGTCACGCACCGCGCAGCCCGTACCACTGCACGCACTCACGCACGCACACGCAACGTCTACACCTAAATCGAGAGGGGCTGGTGGATAGACCAGCTAGACGAGACTCTATAGTGCAGCAGCGAGCGGGACGCAGAGTGCATCAACCTAGCAATCCTAGAAGCAAGAGCGGCAGTAGAGTCGCTGCATCGCAGTCGTCAGAGTGGTCGTCGCAGTCATCGTCGTCATTGCCGGTACGTGGAGGGGGTGGCTAGAAGACAAGAGAGAGACCGAAAGACCCGAAGAGCCGTCGACTAAGGGGGGGATACGTCTCGGCCAACCTTCTTTCAGAATTCGTGCGGGTGTTTTATAGGGCCCCGACCTACTGTGCGTGCGTGAAAAAAGTGCGCATGACTGCGTAAGAGAGAACGAGTGAGACAGTGAAAATGTTGTGTGTGTGTGTTAGTGAATATAAGAGAGAGAGAGGACGTCTCGATGAAACTTCGGCATCCCTGAGCCGCGAAGCCAGCCCCCAGTCAGTCCTCTCTGAATGCGGCATTTAAGCGCTGGTCGTATTCGCGCTCTTCGCTGAAACTAGCCCCCTCGATCGCGCAGTACGGGCCCCGCCAGTAGTACAACCGAGCATTCGGGATGGCAGTCGCATCGTGAATTTAGTCCTTCCACTTCCGCGAGTGTTGTTCTTATAAATTTGTAAATTCATCGACACTGACGCGAATAATTTTGATGTCGGATTATTTTCATTTGTCCTTGAAGATAATATTTGCTTCGCGAATATTACTATTTTTTTTTTTTTTTGAAGTGGTACGTAAAGAGCTTAGTGCGTGAATTGTTTCTACGAAGGAGGAAGAGAGAGAGGAGCTTGCTTTTCCGGATCCGCTGGTACACGTGAGTTAGAAATATTAGCATATAATTAATTTTACTTATATTATCTCAATAACATTGTCACCCGGACAAATAAATGTAGAGTTTTCGTTCAATTTTTTATCATTGTGAAACATTTTTCTATTTTCGTTGAGGGAGTTAAATATAGTATTGCTAAACCGTAGAACGTTTAAGTATCAACAACTTTCGCTTCTGCCTGGTACACGGAGTTGAACTAGTGAATTACGCCGCACTTTCGCACCGATGGCTCTCACGAAATAGTCTCGTTAATACGTTTTCTCTATCCTTATCTCTGACCATCTGTAAACGAATGTAATTTCCCTTGCACAATTCGCCGGTTGGGGAATTTCCAATCTTTGGTTCATTAGCGACGATACGAGGCGATACTCAAGAAGATTATGACGCTACTGCTATTAACGATCAGTCACATTCATGATGACCGTGAATTTGGAGACAGCGCGAATATGCAAACGAGCATTAACAGCATTTCCGGCGCGCATCGCTGGAATTTTGGTGAAAGGCACGTGAGGCGCATTACGCCAAAAGCTGTGCCTTACAGAAAGAAAAAATCAATATACATTTGGAACCAAATAGTTACCACGAGTTTTTCAAAAGAGGTCTCACCATTTAAAATTAATGCTAACGATTTGGTCACCAAAAAAGAGTCGTCAAAATGTTATTGCGACCAAATAGTTACTATAAGTTTATCACAGTTCTCACTATGAAAAATAAATAGTTAATATTTCGTCGTTAAAAAACTATTGTAGTTGTCAAAATATTATTAAAACCGTAGTCACTATTAGTTTCTTATAGTTCTCACTAAAAAAAATGAATAGTTAATATTTGTTGTGAATAATATTTTAGCGGGTAAAATCGTATTTTGAGTAAGGGTGTTGAGGAAGTTGCCGGCAGCCAGGCTGCGCCGGCTAGATTTTGTTATCTCGTAGCCCCGAGAGCCGCTCTCCACCGATCCCCATGACCCTTAGTTATTTTTGGACCGGTGGCTTAGCGATAGGGCGGAAATGTGTGTTCACTAGGACCCAAAGTATTTACAACGTGCTGGAACGCATAAAGATCCCGATGCGCATGCCATTCTTCAAGGGTCTACTCACTCGCCCCCGCAACGTATTACTCATTAGCGATTATCGATATTACAGCAAAGATAAATATAAAAGCCATAAACAGAGCAAATGGCTTATAGCGATTAGCCACTAATCGATGTATACCATTATGACTAATCAATACCACAAAACCAGCGCTACTTCCACATTCCACTTATTGTTTTTTTCGTCTGATTTTAGAAAAACAAACACAGACAATCCCAATGTCGGACATGGGGGCGGCCGGAGAACAACAGTTCTGTCTTAGATGGAACAACCACCAAGCAAATTTCATACAGGCCTTCGAGGGCCTGTTAGAGGAGGAGACCTTCGCGGACGTGACCTTGGCCGTTTCGGGCGTCGTCTTGAAGTGTCACAAGATGGTATTGGCCGCGTGCTCGGCTTACTTCAAGACAATCTTCTCTGACGTGCCTTGTTCCCACCCAATTGTCTTTCTCAAGGGCGTTAAGGTCAGCGAGATCAAAGCCATCCTGGAGTACGTTTACAAGGGCGAGGTGAACGTGGCTCGCAATGAATTGGCGGCCATGTTGAAGGTCGCGCAGATGCTGCAGATCAAGGGTCTCATGAACACGGATCCCGAGCTTCCTCTTGCAGAAAGGCCTTCACAGGAGCAGCACATCGAGGAGAGACCGAGCGAGGAAGCTATTAGCACGAGTACGACGAGCAGTCACAACGTCCTGGCTTCGGATCATGGCGTAGGAGCTCCTGGAGGTGGAACACATTCGTCGCCTCCTCATTCCACGAGTTCACCGTATTATGGCTATGGAAAGTCCCCGAATACGCGTGAAAATAGCGGCAGATTTCCGCTTCCTGTTTGGGCGCTTGCGCAAGGACTTCCGCTGGTCGGACAGAATCCAGCGGCGGTTTCCGCAGCCCTTCATCCCGCATTGGCTGGCAGACACTCGTCCATATTCGGCAGCCTCTACGAAAACGCAACCGAAGCCTCGACAGCGCACAATAATCGCAAAAACAAGATTGCAGCCGCCTCCATGATGCGAAATCACGACACGCCGATACTCAGAGGCGTCCTTGGCCAAGTACACGCCGATAGCTCTCAAGCCGCTCAACATATTCCCCCCGACGCCCACGAATCGCATTATCGAAGTCACAGCAACGGATCCGCTGATAATGGATCCGAAGGCAGACGCAGTAGCATGGATCTCTCCAATGGACATCTTGCTCAAAGTCCGTACGCCACTGGCGCTTCCATGATGGACGAAGACGAGAAGAAACCATCGCCTCAACCGTTTTCTGAAGACAAAAAAACAGGTAATTAGAATGTGATTTAAAATCCCCCAAAACTCAATTATTTCACTTTTTGCTTCCTATTTTGCTGACAAGGTGAACATTTTCAGCGTTGCATCAGGTATAAAGGTTCAATGGCAACATTTACATGACATCAAAATAACACATTAAATAAACACACATGCGTGTAATACTCGTTACCTCAAGAACTTGATGAAAATCGTGAGCGATCAGTAGGTTACGGAAAAAATAAAGACTTCATTAGGCGTGCAAGTTCTGCCTAGAAGGTTCCAATTAGCCACTGAATAACCAGAAGAATTTTAGTTGGATCGGAACAAACCGTCAGAATAATGTTTCCAAGGCGGGTTTTGGGTGAAAGCATCGTTGTCTAATTTTCAATTATTTTTCATTATATTTAAATAAGAAATTTTCATTTTGTGGTTTTAGATCACATTTTCAACTCGGTAGCTTATTTTAAAATGTGTGATTTTTTCGCGCGATGTTGACTATCACGATATTTTGGCATTGTACTATTTTTTGTGTTGTTTTGTCATATAATATTCCAGTCATGATATTTTTAAGTGATACCGACACGAATCAGTGACTGACAGGGCCTGACTGGGGACTGATAGGGCATGACTGGGGTCTGATAGGGCCTTGACAGGGCAGTGCCAAATTCACGCCTGTTGTGACGCTAAAAATACTCACGTGTGACATTGGATGAAATTAATTTGCTCATTTATAACGCAGCTATCGCCAACTACGTGCCAAACCAGAAACCAGAATGGAAGCGTTACAAGCAGTACACGAGAGCTGACATAGCGAACGCTATTGCGTCCGTAAGAAGCGGACTGAGCGCACTTCAAGCAGCCCGGAAATTCGGAGTACCGTCAAGGACTTTGTACGACAAAGTGAAGAAACTAGGAATAACGACCTCAAGACCTGGAAGACGTACAACAAACGGCAGCGGCGCCTGCTTTCCTTACGGCGTCGGAGGCAATGTTAACGGCAGTATATACGGTAATCTCTCAGAAAATGATCAGGACAACAGCAGTGCAATGATAGAAAATCCGTCTGCGGTGTTGGAGACCTCTTACGCCGGAAGTCGGGACAATTCTGTGGATCGCGATACAGCGATGGATCAAACGAGAAGTCCCAGCCCTCCGCTTGCCCTTTGCTACCAGCCACCTTCGCACGAACAGTCGCAGCAACAGGAACAACGTGATCAGGCGAGCGATAACGAAGTTGAGGATCTCTCGATACCTCGTAGATCCGACGTACGTGTTATCATGCCACCGAGTGTCACGATCAAAGAGGAGGCATAAAAATATATTTCACATATAGAGAGAGAGAGAGAGATATACTATATACAAATAGACTAAGGAATTGTGATTATATTTGAACTATCCAATCCGTACACGCGGTCGTCCTCTGATCAGGAACGATAATTGCCGAGGTAAAAATGCGCAAGGCGCCGGAAGTGAAAGTTTTTTTCGTAACACTGACCAATCGTGCCCGATTTTATCCGATTAATACGAGATTAATATGATAATCTAGCATAAAGAGATATCGAAATTCTCGAGCATTATGAAGTTATTAATGGACTGGTTAATCGAAAGAATGATTCAGAAAAGAAGACGGAAGATCCACCGAGATGTATATTATTATTATTTTAAAACTACACAATGATAAAAACGAGAGACTATCGTGTGGCATTTAATGCCTCATGGTAGTCGAATATCGCGTAAATTGCATTACGCGTATATATAACCTTATTATTATTATCATTATTATCATTATTATTATTATTATTATATTATATCATATTATATTATATTATATTATATTATATATTTACACTGAAATATTAGGAGCAACGATTACGCAAAGCTGTGGGAAATCTTCAACATTACGTCGAAGTGATTATCAGTCTTGATTTGATGTTGAAAATTTTTCACTTTCGGCGATTTGGGATTATTGTCGTTGACCACTGAGATATAGACGTTACCTTGTTATTTTAAAACTTAAGGGTTAAGTTGTCGTTACTGAAAAAAAAACCCCTGGCTCCGGGATACAGATGCAATATTGCTCAAAGCACATATACTTTGAGATATAATGGGACCAATCTACCTCAATTGTACCTCAAATATAACTGTAAGACTGATCAAAGCCCACCTCACGTAATCGACGATATATCGTATGAAATCAATTCGACCGCAAAGTGTTTGTAGAGCGATGCTCTAGACACTTAATACCATTATTATTTTTAATTGTATTTTTATTATCATCATCAATCATCGGAGTAACTTTGCATATATATAGACATATATATATATATACATAGTAACTATTGCTATTTTACACGATATATTCATAGAGTTATGTTAACGTGGCGTATAGCGGCCGTCAAACGGTTTAAAATTGTGCTGCCTTAAACTGTGCTTTTTTGCATCAACCAACGAATTGAAGTGATGGAAAAATAAAATGTGCACCGCACATGTCACATAATTTTTCAAATCAAAGCTCTTTAAAGCTATGTTTGGAACACACTCTAAGGGTGAAATTGAGAAAGATCATACATATCCGTTGTTTAATAATTATATTTCTCGCCATGAATCACATCCAACCGGTAAACCTTAGATTAACACATGATCAATCTGTGTCATAGAGTTGGTGTTTGTTTTAAGACGACAAAGTTTATACACGAATTCAAATAAGAGTACAAATGTTTGCACCGTATTTTGCGAAACGCTGGGCAATCCATAAACTATATAGTTACCATTATCACTGCGATAAATGAATAATAGAATGTAGAGTCGATAAAAGTACCTGCTAAGTTTTTCACAATCGACAATAATATATTAAGAAAATAGATACAAAGCACAGACTCGAAGGGCACAAGAAGCTATGATATAATAACCACTGCGGTTTAAAGTTTAAAAAATATTTCGCAATGATTACGGACGTAAATATATTCTATTGAAAATAGACGCCTACGATGCGAAAAACTTTCTTTGCTCTCGGTGATAAAATATTCTGATTGTGTTATTCTGCCTTGTCTCAAATCAAAACAGAGGCTAAATTTATACATTTATAGTTGTAAGTAAATGATGTTGCCTTAACAACTGAATGTTGTATATTACGAGTAAGACTGATTTTTTTTACTGCTCTACACATTATAAGCATTACGACTGTTCAGCACGGGTTCATATAAATGTAATTGAATGATGTGAAGATAAAGAAATATTGAATGAGATAAGAAAAACGGAAAACTATTCGAAAGAAATAGAATCGGATTGTTCAGGCTACGATATACTGTAATAAAAGCGGTGTGTTACACGTAACTGCTCATCTCGTTAATTGAAATTATTACAATAACACGAAGGTATCCGATCCGCACGATAAGCTGATTGAAAAATGTAAAAAACTTCCCCACTCGAAGATGAGTAAAATTTTTGTACTTTGGATTATTATTATTATTATCATTATTATTATTTTCATTTTTTCGAAACAATTACAAAATTATCCTAAGCATGACATAAGTTAAGAATTGTAACTCACAAGAGCTCACAGTATTCCACAATGATACTATTCACGTGCAATGTAATCTGTAGAAGCACGTTTCGTCTATCGACTGCTCCGAGCTCAACGTTATACCTTAACATTGTTTACGAATACGAATTCATAAAACGTGATTTTTTGCAAGCCAATTATAAGATTTTTCATTCGCACTTTTATGGTTGTTCAAGGTATTTTACTATTCTTCATGGGGCAATGATTATTGACGTGCAACGACATAATTTAGACGTAATGATAGAAACGGTCAGTTCGTACAAAGAACTGTCAAAGATTCTTTGGAACTGTATAAAGCAAAATGATGGAACCTGCGTTTGAATACTGAATTTAGCGAAAATCGGTAAAGCAGTTTAGATTGAATGGAGTTTCGAAATTTTTTAATATTGATGTTGTTATCCTTCTAATTTAAGTGAACTTTGGTAAATTCATATTCCCCAATTTGGTAAAGACCGATAAAGTGGTTCGGATTATGCAAGATTTTGTGTTTTCATTGACATTCATTTAAGTAAGCTTCGATAAATTTAGTCCAAAATTTTCCTGGAAGCATTCATTGATATTCGGTAATGTAAGATATCAAGTTTGGCAAAAATTTAGAAAGGATTTCAGATTTTGTAGCAATTTGAATTATACAACATTAGATGATTGGTGCTTTCGACACATCTGATAAAACAGGCTGGAAATTCATCTATGTACAAAAAAATGTGTGAGAATTTTTAGTACAAAATGATGTCGAAAATACCTGAGGTGTTAGAATTTCATACAACGTTGAATTACTTAAACTTGTTGTTCTAAATGACGTTTGCAAATCTGACCTGGCACATTGCTTCCTCATTTTGCTTCTTTTCCTTTTTCTGAGAGAAAACTATGCTTAAAAAAATTTTTTCCTAGTTTTTCATGGCAGGAGACTGAAATATGTGAAAACTATCGAGATGTGCGCGTGTGTGTGCGTGCGCGTGTGGTTTGCATAATTTGCATGTTTGTAAAATTCAAACCGCTATATGTCAGAAACGTCTTCAACGATCAAGCTAAAATTTTGTACACTGGTACAGAACCAACTCCTCTTCCTACGTTCATGTTCACGAATTGTTTTTTGTTCTATTTCAGATTTTATAAATCCTTCAACTTCTCGAAAAATGTCCGCATGTTCTCTAGCTTCTGCAATTTATTAGCTAATGGGTTTAATAGTTCTTGGCAAATGAAGCAAAAAAAATGACGTTGGGTATTACATTTGAGTAAAATCCATGAAGCGCTTCTGGTTTCATACAATTTTGAATATTCGAAAAATTTTTGTTTTTTTTTCTGAGTAAAAGTTAATTTCGGCCTGGTCCAAGCTTTTGTAAAGTACACTTCTAGTTATAGTAGATATTGAATATGGTGAAGATTGGTAAAGTGGTCGAGTTTATATAAGACATTGAATTTCTCACAAAATCTCAACATGTTCTCTAGCCGTCGCAATTTTTTAGCTAGCGGGCTGAAACTCCGTACTAGAATTGAACAAAGTGATGTAACCTTTAGAATCGAATTTTAGGTGAATGGGTAAAGCGGTTCGGTTTTTATAGGATTTTGAGTTTCGAAAAAATTTCGTTTCGCTCTAATTTACGTAGAATTTCAAAAAATCATCTGAAATTTTCTACCCAGGAAAAATTACATTCACTTCTTCATAGAAGGAGCTGTGCAAAAGGTGCGAACAAAGGAAGCGATGTGCAAGGTCCGCCTTTGCAACCTTTTTAAAAATCGAATGGTATAATCATTGTTTTCGATATATTCACAGCGAATGGTATAATCATCACCTAAGTAGCCCTACTCAACATCACTGCTTATCCTTAGTAGCGACCTTCTTTATCAGTGTCCAAGAACAACGACCGCTGCAAAAATCTTCAGCAACGTTGTGACTTTTGGTCGGGGTTTCGATCTAATCAAGGACTCGTGAATATGACTGTAATATAGAAAATTGTGGGAACGCGCATCGCTGTTGTGGATAGCTAGCCAGAACAGAAAGAGAAATAGATTACACGTTTTTAGTATAAAAAAAACACGTGCAGTTTAGTGAGGTGGCGCTGCACTTGCCATTCGGACTAGGCATGTACGATGACCGACTAAGCATCAATATTTAGAGAATCAATTACAAAAAAAAAACAGATCGATTCTAATAAACGATTTTATTTATTTATCATCGAAGAATCGATCAATCGAACGGAAATTATATTCCATGATTGCTGAAGCGAGTTTTCTATTCTTCGGTCGATCAATAGTTTTGCTAAATTGAAACCGCTGTATCTTAAGGTGATGTGAAACTGCTCTGTCGGTATCGGAAACTGTAATCCGATTGTCTCCGTCATCGCTGATCTTTTGGACGAAAGATGAGAACGTTGCCCTCCGCCCGAAAATTATGCAGGGCCACGTTCTCGGCTTTTATCTAAAAAATCAACGATGACGAAGAAATTCTTTCACATCACCTTAAGAAGGGTATTATAACAACGAAGCTGATATTTGGTATACCGGTAGAGCAGCAACACTCTTTTCCATGAATATATTTACAAGAAAATTAATCTATATCTTCATTGTTTATCAAACTAAATTTGCCAAATAAATTCTGTATATTATTTAGCTGTCGCATGTTTTTAGCTAATGAATTAAATAATTGTGAACAATGAAGTGATATAAATAGACTATTGGTATTAAATTTGAGCTCAATCTATTAAACAGTTCAGATTCCACAGAACTTTGATTTTTTGAAAGATTTATTTTATTTGTTCTAACTTGAGTCAACTTTGGTTAACTATACTCCCTTTAACTAACTTTGGTTCTACGATACTCTCGCGTATTGCCTGACAATACGGACCCTATCTGTCGTATCGTTTGGGAGAAAACAGCTTTCGAAATTTCTTCGGGGGGGGGGGGGGGGGGGTGTACCACTGCCTCTTAAGTAGATGCAGCATTCAGGGGGAAGGGGTTTTTTCAAATTTCAATGTAAGGATAGGGCAATAATAAAGACTGGAAAAATTCGTACATCAGTGATCACACAAATATGAAGATCTCTTAATGATATTAGGTGAATAAACCAGTCATTGAACCATCACCAGTGAATAAGCAACGGATTTTAGAGAGTTCACGAGAAATTGTGACGACTTAATTATACATTCAATTTTCAATTTGACTTTGTTTTAGCTGTCTGCTCCGATTATTTTGTCGCAGAAGCCAATCGAGTGTACGTTAGATGCGCTTGTTAATTTAATTGTGTTTTCGGATTTCTGTTATGTTGCATTTATTTTTACATGGCTTGCGATGAAGGACAATATTATTTAGTTGCGTTAGATAATTCGATATTCCGGTTGTCCGATAAAACTTTCAACGACAGTCTGGAACTATTAAATCCCCGTAACCACAAACAAATATTTAATTCTCTAGAACTTTTTTAACCGTCCAATCCTAGTCAACATAAACTATCAGTTTCGATTGTTATACTACAATTTCTTACTCAGTTATGTTACATACCACCGTTGTTATGTAATAGTGACATTGCTTAGTAGGAAACTGTAACATTACAATAATCTCGGTGTAACTTGTATTATCTGGGATTTTATAGAAATCCATAATAAAGAAATCGATCTGGTTAACTGTTTATTCACTGGTGACTTTACTCTGCCCTCATTGATTAAATATTGTTATTTTTGTGTTTAATAGATGTGATTTTTGTTCTAGGAGGGAATTAGGATCATGTTGCATGTGCCTCACGGAAGTTTTCTACGACAACGGATCACGACTTCCATGCAGGCACTTTATCCATCATACTTGTAAAGGTGTAATCATATCTCAATTCGCTGGCGCCCGGGTTCAGTAGGACCAGGTAAGTAAAAAGATGAAACTAATACCGTTATAACACGAGGGAGGAAAAAGTTTTTCTCTCGTGCGTTAAATGCAACTTTTCAGTACGTCATCAGGAAATTGCAATTTACGCAAGTGACAACGTGCGTAAAGTCTACGTTTCGGGACGGAGGACTGAAAAATCATTTTTTCCTTTTCTGAATATTCCAAGAACGATTTTTCGTTATGAATCTGTTTGATTTTTTTTTTGTTTGTTCAGGTGTGTAGAACGTGTTTGAACCAACGTATGAGAGGTCATCAGGCTAGGTAATAATATTCATAAGTATGAATTTCAATTCTAGGAAATAGTTCGCTGAAAGCCAAAAGTATTTCTAAAATATTTTTGACTGCTTCATTTACTCGATAGGTTGAGAGGCGATAGGTTGAGAAGACCGGGAGAAAATACACGAGAACGTGCGAAATGTCGACAGCAAATCGAAAATAGTGAATCAAATATAAGGACAATGGCATGCAACCATCGAGTTCACGTAACCTGCTGGAATTGGATGCAAGAATCTGCCTCTTCGGTAATACTTACCTCAGCCATCGATTTTTGATACTCTAATCCTTCTGCTTGTAGTGTATTACAAAAAAATACATCACAAATACTTAATTTTTTTTGTTTCTATTTTTTCAGACGTGCTTAATGTGTATAATAGATATGTAAGACGCTCAGCAACCGGAATTAAGTAGGATGATTTCTACTGTACGTCAGTCTATTTTTATTTTCCGTTTTCCCCAAACGTAATCCATTATGGTTTATCATACAAGTAGACACCGGAACTTTCAGATGGTCCAAATGGGCTGCTCTGGGATCGTAACGTTGAAATTTATATACCTTTATGATGATAGATATACTCTTAGAACTTATTAGTTCCTCTTCGCATACGAAATATGTGCAAAAGAAGAACTATATATTTTATTTTGATTATTCTATTGTTGTACTCAACAAACCTCGACAGAATAAGTAAGAAAAACTTTCATTCTTTTTTAACGGTAGGTTTTTTGAACGTATGACGAATTTTAGATAAATTGTGTTTTCAAGGTATATCAATTATTTTAATTAAATTGGTTTTGACCATAAATACCTCCAACTTTTAAAGTATCCAATCATTTCGTATTCATAAGTCAAAATTCTGAAGAATACACCTAAGCCTTTGAATGTGGCTTAAAGATGTGTAAAACTAAAGTTCATTTGTGAGGTGCATAAAAAAATTGTGTAGATCTTTTTTGAAACAATTATCTGACGTGAACAATATTTGTGATTAACAGATTTTTCTTCCAATGTGTCGAAAGATTTCATACACAAATTATCCAATGTGCATGAAATATTAGCACTGAAAATTGATTTTAATATCAATGTGTACTTTTGACACTTTCTATTGGGTTTTTTCCGAATGAACTTTACCGCGTGGAATTCTCAAGTGCATGAATCATCCCTGGTAAAAATAATTAAAAAACGATTTCAAAAGATTCTATCGTTCCGAATACGGACTTTGGTTCGTGAATTTACGAAGTACGATCATAAATTCACGATAGACATCCTATATGTTTCCTTAATACCCTATAATATTATCATAAATGATATTATTTTTGTAACATTCCAAGCGTGAAAACAAGAATAAAAGAAATCGACCGATAATTATAATTTTACTCCGGTCATCCATCTTTGTAGTGACCGCGGCCCAAGCTGCTTTCCTTTCATGTTTTCTGATAAGCCACTTCACGTATTTAAGAGTAACAAAGCAAACTGAGCAGTTTTTTTAGCACCTTTCTCACTAAATTATCTATGTTAACTCTCTAAAAATGCTTCACGTATACATTTCTTGCCGAAAGTTTTATTTTATCCGAATTTGGATACTGTCCGATAAGAAAAAAATCTACTAAAGAATCAACCATATCGAAGACGCTAATAAGAGCGTTTATTTCGGATAATGATAGTTCGATGAATTAAAAAAAAAACAGTTCAAAAAAAAGTTTGCCAAGTTTTCGAAAAATTTAATTTTCCATGGTATGAAATGAATTCACTCACTTTTTTAAATGCATATAATTTTTCAATGATTTTCTTTGCTATATTTTTAGGTTGAGAAATGGCTTGAACGTTCTAATTATTAATATGTTCTTGTAGGAAAGTTTCATATTGAAAAAAAAATTATAGAAAACTGTTCCATATATATTAGGGTTGTACGATAGATTATGATAATTCTTTCAGTCTGAACACATACGATTTATTCCGATATACTTTTTTATAATTGTTAGACGATAGAAAATTATCATTCCGTTAATGCGTCTTTGATTGCGAATGATTCCTGTTAAATTAAAGATTTACGATATAACATGATTTAACACAAACGGATAGAAATGTATAAGTGACGAAACGTAAATTCAATATAAAATATTATAAATATCTTGGTGAACCATCCTTGCTGATAGATCTTATTGAATAGGTCGTAGATCGATCGTATTCGATATCTATAAATATAACAACGATTCAATTTCTATAAATTTATCGAAGTCCGAATAGATGGGAATGACACGATTAAATACCGTTCAAATTCTATCGATTTGTATAATTTGTCTATATCGTATTTTTACCAGGGATACCCTGGCATTTCATATTACACTTAAATTTATAAGAAGAAAATTGTAACATTAGAATAATCTCTGTGCTAATTGTATTAATTCGGTGCGTCCCAAAATGGATCTTAATATCCCAATATCCAAGAGCAGAGAAGTTGGTTTTATAAAGTTGACAACTCGGTTAAAAAAACTGCACTTTTCCTTAGCATTTGGAGCTAAATATCAGCTTTAATAAATTGTCACTATTAAAAAAAAAGTGATTGTCTACTGCAAATTCATTTCTTCGACGATTGTATCTCATTATACATACATACAATAACATCGCCAATTATCGAGTAGCGTGACTTACTGACCAAAGTAGAGGAAGGGCGGAAATCGTTCTTACCGACGGAGCAGAAATAAATATCCTTAAAAAATTCGATTGAACAGATTGATATAACAAAAAAAATGACTGGAAACCGATTCGATTCTAATAGTCGTTGTGTCAATTTTGTAGTTTGAATAGTATTAATAAGTTTTGTATCAATTCTATAAGCTTGAAAAAAATTTAATGGGATTTCCTGAGCAGGGCTGCCAACTCAATCGAACGCTTCGATGACGATGCTCCGCTTTGGGGATTATCGCGGTTTCATCAAGTTGTATACCGGTGTATTCATTAGTTATTAATAGCATAATCGAGCTACACGTACTACCGCATTCGTGACTGCGTTTTTTGTTAACTGACGTTTTGTCCGATTATTGAATAAAATAAATCATGGCAAAATCGAATTTTTTTATAACGGCAGTCGGTCTTAACTTGGGTTTGCTCGCTCTCAGCGCATTGAGCTATTGGTACACAAAAAATGATAGTCAACAGGCGAACGAAGGTGAAAACAATTCGTCTGCACAAACCTCGTCTGCAGGAAACGTCAATCGTGAAGCAAAGTACGTTGCAATATTATTTATTCGTTATATTAAAGATACAACATGTTTTATCAATTATCGTATTACATTGTTATTAGCTCTGTCTGCGAAGTGTGTCGCAAGGAAGTTGCATCAAACGCAATAACATTGCCATGCGATCATCAGGTTCATTGTGATTGTTTTTACCAATTGGGAACGAGAGGTTGGGTATGTACAAAAAATTATACGGTTCTGCTATATCCCCTTCAGCTTGTATATTTCTATTGTTAAGTCAACATCGAAAATATGATATTTGTCTTTATTTGCAGAAATGCCCCAGGTGTGACAAGAAGATAAACAATTAATAAGGAGAAGTGTTCTTTCATTCATTAGATATTTGATTTCTTTTCATTCTACATATATATTTTTGTATAAATAAAGTAATTAATTAAAGATTTAAGACAACCTTCAAATTTCTTTCGGCACGTAACATTGTTAGTTATTAACCATTCCCGGCGCTGGAATAAAATGTTCGTTAGCTCAGAATCAAACGCGATAAGCCTATTCACTCAGGACAAAAGTACATGATATTATCCCGATAGCAGAGTCCGATATCACCGGCAACGCAGTAGTGACTGCACAAAAACTGCAGATGATAAAGCAGCGCTCGAAGTAAACCTGACATTCGTTTGCCGCAAGAAATAACGACTCAACTTTAGGAAGCCCCGAAAAAGATCGAAACAATATTACACTGAAAGACATAACATTCGAAAACTATTAATATTTTGACAAAAGGACGCAACTTTTATGCCTTATTCACAGAAAATCCGCCCTTCTGATTGCAGTTACGTGACATATATCTGAGGTCAGGACTCATTACACTCGCTACAGCCAGTGCAACCCAATAAAAAACGCCATTCTGACGTTTCTAATTATTCGAATAACAAAAAAGAGCGATGATAAATCGATCGCAAAATACTGCGAAAAAATCGAAATTTCTACATCTACATTGTAATCTATGTATGGAAAATTTAATTTCCAGATAATCGCAAATTAACAACATTTATGTAAATTATAATATATCACGCGGTGATTCGTTCATAGTTATTGAAATCTTTTTTTGCATCGTTATAATTATCGGAATCTAGAATTCTTCAATATTGCGATCACAGACGCTCCCACGCGTCGCGTCCCGGTCGCTTGACGCTTGCATACCAGCTGATACCCGATTCGAAATTCCCAAAAGCGCCGCTTCAAAATTCGTAACACACGCACAAAAGTTTAGAAATAAAAATCGAAACTCATGTATAGTCAATCTGCTGTGCTATCGCGATATTTATTGTTCCAAAAATAACCTATCGTTAGTGTGAATGTAAACAAAAACATCAAAGATCCGTGGGCAATCTTCGAGACGCGGGATTGTTTACATCACAAGCAGTGTAAAGTCCCTGCGGTTGCCGATTGACAGCTGAGCTTGACCGACGATTTTACGTGGAAATCTTGAAACGCAATCGGATTGACGATACTGTGGATGCAAATTTTGCTGGCCAGCATTCACCGGCTTCGTAAGTTTTTATTGACGAACTTTCTACGACTCAAATAACGAAATCGTATACTAATGAATGTCGAAACAATTATTAGTCTGAGAAGGTTGAAAAAAAAAAATGAGCGAAGCGTCGAGTCGGTCAAAGTACTAAAGATAAACAAACCACAGGAATGTTAGAGTCCGGTAAGCAGAATTATATGGCTACCATAATTAACAGTCAGGGATCTACAAAACGGATGAGAATCAACAGGTAAAAAAAGCAATCTGACTGAATCTCTATTCTTACTGTCTGTAAACTCATGCGATACGAATCTATTATTACAGAGACAAAATCTGTGATGGAGAGTGCAGGAAAAGTAGAGGAAATGGAGGTGAAGAGAGAAGAAGCTGCAGCATCAAATTTGGATACCAAATTGGCTGCAGACACAAAAAATGTTCAATCTCGCATTGTTCGAGGCACAAAGAAAATGCGTATCGATTCAACAGAATCTGTGCAAGTATCAGAGCAGAAAAAAGGTAAGACAGTTTCATTAGCTTATGCAATAATAATTTTCTATCTGTAATGATTTTATATTCGATGATTAATTTTTATTGTAATTAAAAGAAGGTGGAATTAGGTTGGAATCACTGATATTGATTGATGCATCTTCTACTGAGACGTCGTTGTCATTTTGATATGAAAATTTAGTGAAGGTGGAAATGAACATGTTTTTTCACTGCAGAATCCAAGGATGAAGAGAGTGCGGAAGCCAAAATAGTACGTTCACTAAAAAGATCCTGCGAGTTGTGGTCAATGGAGGACAAAAATACATTTTTCAAGGCAGTTAATGAGTTTGGCAAGGATTTCGATGCACTGCAAAGCTTCTTTCTCAGTCAAGGAAAGAAGCGGGGCTTGCCAGAGAATATGATTAAGAATAAGGAGCAAATAAGACATTTTTACTACAGAACATGGCTCAAGATTTCCAAGCATCTCAAGTTTTCGGAAGGTGAATATATTTGGTCATTTTAGAGATAGTAATTATTCGTAGGGTTCCATGGAACTGTTTGACCTTTGTTTGTCTGTTTAAGATGTGAAAAAAGCAACTCAGGAAATTTACGGTCTCATAAACTACGGCGAACTAAGACGGAAGTTGCCGCGGATACACGAAAAAGTATTGTTAAAATTAAATGAGTTGATATATTGGGGCTCAACTCAAGTGAGACTGAGAGGGAAGACAATGAGAATAAAAACGCCCATATGCAGAGCACTGAGAAAATTGAATCAATTGGAAGGTAAAATCTGATATATATCGAAGAAAACTTCAACATATTTATTTATAAATAAAAAATTTTACTTCTTACCTCAGACCATTGTCATGCACTGTATTTCTTCACAAAATTACAGAATTATAATAGTCGAAATGTACTTAATGAGGTAAATGTAAGATTCTAAAAGAGTATCATCTACTGAATTTTTTTCTTATGACTTTTATGTGGCTAAGTTTTATTGAAGCAAAAGTTTTCATAATGTTTCCAAAATTCCACTTTTAATTTCTATAAAAATTCAACGAATATAGTCGATAAAATCGATCAATATGGAGAATTAATAGTTCATCTCACTGATATAAGTGCAGCTTCTAGAAAAGTTCCGAACACTTGTGACCTAGAAAGCCACACATACCAGTTCTTATCCTAGACTAAAACTATGATATAACTTTACGAGTATTTAGCGCCTGGCGCTACCTCTCTATCATTACCTCATTTTGATGGTAGAAATTTACACATCATACATATGATACAATGCCAAAATATCTCGTACAACAATGTTTTTCTGCTGACTTTAAATGTTTCTGATTGCGCAGTTTTTTCACTTGCTTCTTTAACATTATCTTATTCCGCTCATCGTAAAGTAGTTTTTTGGCGTGAAACTTTTAACATAAGTTATCGAGTGCCACTTGTTGCAGTACTTTAGCAAATTAGCTTATCGCACTTTGCCCACGTACGCACCGACGTAGCTCCATATAATTACTGTTACCATTTCACATTCATTATAGAATCTAGTTGTATTGTATCTCATGTTAAAAAGTTTGATAACTTTCAATGCACTGTTTTGCAAGTATTATTCTGCATTTACCATTGTTCTAGAAAACATTTCGAGATTGAACAAATACTTAATATTTCACTACTGCAAAAATGCAGTGTTTGTTTCGAACTTTTGCACTTGAGAATTTAAATTCAAATTACTTTCATCAAATTGTGGAGGATAGATCTTTTTTATTGATGAATAACCATGACACCGCAATTGGAAAACGCCTTCTGAATTCGATTCCACATTTAGTTGGTTTTTCCAATAATCGAATGAATTTTTTAGATTGGCAGGAAGAGATAAAACTGCCGCCGCGTGTGACGATAGAGCTTCGACCCGGTAACAACATGACCTGGTGGCAAGTTCAAGCTCACGCGATGAATCCCCGAGTAAGGACACTGCTGCCGATCCAGCGACGTCTATCTAGTCTATTAATGTTTTTGCAACAACGATGGAGGCCTGCAAAATACAAAACTGTATCCTTTTCTTAAGTTTGCAAATGCTAATGCAAGAGCTTTTTTTAATTGCATTCAATTACAATTTGATGTCTATTGCGATCCTAAACTTTTTATTATAAACAGTGTATAAACAGCGCAGAGAGTCTCGATCAAATTGAAACCAAGGACAACCGTCTATTACGAGTTACACCCCCTGAATCCTGCAAAATAGCTCTACCGGTTGTAAATCTTGGCGAGTACCTAACGAGCAATAGCGTAAGTTTTAATTCCTACGAAAAACGCCTTGGATTGAAAAGCTCACGCTTTGAACTTCTGGGCTCGGTGCAATACATCAAAGGCGTCGGAAAAAAGGCAATAAAGAAGTATAAGGTTGACAAAAAAACGTCGAATCGCAACGAGGATCCGCAACAACCTGGCGACAGCAGTAATACAGAACTCGATTCACCGGAACGTAGTGTTAACTCAGCGATTGAAAAAAACATTCAGCCATCGACCAGTTATAACACTGATCAATCGCAGCCGGAAACACAAAAAACTAGAACCGAACCAAACAGATTTCCCGGCAGGGAGACTGTCGAGAGGATACGATTGGGATGGAACATCGAGGAAGCCAATACGATAACCGTGGGAGATCTCTTTTTAATGGTACTTTTTTTTGTCAATGGTGAATCCGGTCCAAGCTAATAAATAAGAATTTTAAAACTCCATTATTTTATAAATAAACATTTATAACAACCATTTCGTAACAATAAATCCCAATACTTATAACAAGACGTTATGAAAAGCCGCAAAGAAAATTATAATTAACAAAATCTCGGGAAAATAGGTGAGAAAATTAGAATATGCCGACATCAATGAATTTTTCAATGCATCAATTAATACATTCTCATTTTTTCAAGTAAAGTTGATTCGCTTAGTATTTATTGATAAATTTAGATATCGGTCAAAGGGTGCCCACAGTTGTTGTGAAAAAATTGTAATGGGAATTATTCGATAAATTTACATTTAGGATAATTATCGAAGTCAAAACTGTAATAAATTCATTTGGAACGATTTATTGTTTCCGTCTCTTGATAGTTTGGCCGCGAATCAAAAGTAACATTGGAATATTGGTGGGACACTGGAGGAAACGAGGATGGAGCTGGTACTTCAGTGACCGAGCGGTCGAAAACTACGACAAGTGGGCCCACTCAATCACAAAACGACGGTAGTCTTTCCCTGGCTCTACAGAAATTGCTGTCCATAGCAAAGCACAATTACGGCACTAGCAAAGTACGTTTACTGCATATTCCAATTCGTAATTTTTTTTACCATATATTAACGCTCTACGTGCGTCTCGAATGACATCAGGCAATAAAGCCCGCGTCATTTATTTTTAATTATAAAAACGACTTTTATAAAAAAATTCCATTCCATTGATTGTTTGAAATGGCGTTTCAATCGTGTGAAACATTGCCGAATTTATATTCGATAAACTCTCGAAAAACGTAATTTTTTCGAATTAATTTTTTTTGCGCTTCTCTTGATAAATTAAAGTTGTGCATTTTTTCTAATTTCCTGGATTTTGTTCGAAGTAACGAAAACATTTCTTATGTCCCCGAATTTCAAATCACTGGTCATTCGTTACCAATCTTTGAAGTCGACCCTGACGTTGAAAAAGCTATTCAAATACCTATTTGAACGACATCCTTATTAATATTTCATTGAAAACCAAGTTTGTTTTCAAGTGATCAAGAAATTATATCCGAGATAAAGTTTTCCATTGACAATCGCGCCAAACAACTTTTTCCATATGCATTTTAGATATATGACAATACTTCTGGGAGCAACGAGACAGTCATATCATCGAGAGTACCCTCGCTCAAAGAGTCTACATTCAGGCGGCCTTTCATACCTCAAGTATATCACAAAATTGGCACACAGGATGCTTTCAAAACGCAATTAGACGTAAGTTTCAATCGGATAAAAAAGTATTTTGAATGACTGAATCATTCTGTTATTGGGAAATATGAATCTCATAATATATCAAGTTATTGGAATCTTTGATTCGTTATAGAACAATATTCTGCGTTATTTAAAAATATTGCAAAATCACGATGAATATTATTTCTATACAAAAAAAAATATATATTTTAATGTGTTTGCATTAAATAAAAACTTATCCCTGATACCAACTTATGTATATTGCAAGTTGTGACCAATACCTATGTTTTTGCAGAAATTTAAAAATCGGTTTTGCAAACGAGGTCGTACAGTTAGACAACGAAGTCTCATTGTTCAAAGGGTGTTGCCCGCAAGTAATTACGAGACTGCTAATCCTGCACCAGATGTAACCACATCCACGCAAGATATTTCTCCGACAATTGAAGTGTCGTTGATGACGGAAATTCAATCGGAAAACAAAAGTATTTCAAATGAAGTGAGTGAGAACAACGGCAAAGAATTTATGACTGGGGCACTAGAAGCAGAAAATCCAGAGCCGATAAAGGCTTCTAATTCAATTATAACGAGTGCAACGCAAATTCTCAAGGAGGGCGAGCACCAGTGGTTAAATAGCGAGGTATTTTTCCTGTGTTGTAAACGTAAATTTGCTCCAATGCCACTATCTGTAAGTTTTGGCTATAGATGATCCTTTTTTATTCTAGGTTGCCGATTTTTCATTGAGCAGCTTCCTTGGACAACTTGAGTCGCCAATCAAAGGCTCGCAACGTAGTCATATCGGTGGGCATCCTGGAATTGAGGACGTTCGACCATCTTCCGATGTAATGTCTATTTTCTTTCTTATTTTACCTCATATCAAATAATTTCTCTAGTAAAAAAATGTTTTTCTTTCTTATGTTCGATATCACTGTTTTTTTTTTGCAAATCGCAGAAACGTCTACATCTTTTGTTTAGCTGTTAAAGAATTAATTTCATTTCATTTAAATCAATTCCATAACTTTCTCTTTATACTGCTATCAAGAAATGCAATAAGCACTTCAATGCGTATATTTTTTTATAACACCGAACAGCGTAATATTTTTTCAATCATTCTAAATTTTTATTATGAATCAACAGTGACTTCCTCATAGGGTGAAGTCAACAATAAATGACCAGTTAAACGCAACCGCTTCTTTGTCGTAAGTTTTAGCAAACAGTTTTGAACAAGCTCCGATTATTGCCCCCAAAAACCTGTTTCACAAAATATCCGGAAGTACTTTTTAAAAACATCGTATTTTCATTGCGAAGTCAATATGGAAAAAAAATCGAGGATTCCCGAGGCACTTATGAATGATCGGACAGATGTAATCTACAATTTTCATAAAAATTACTTGTCTAAGGCGAGTTAATTGCGAGTTGTGAGAAAATGATCGAATTGAACGGATAATTTAGGTTCAAATTATCGGAAATTCACCTAGTGTCTTAAAAATTCTACAATCATTCATCTATGACTGGTCAATTTTTTTATAACTTCACCCTATTCTTGTTTGTCAAAAAAATCGATGTTTCTGAAAATATTTATTTTCGATGTTCCGAAAATCTCTTGTGCGTTTACTTTTAGCAGACTAGATTGAAAATGGACACAGATCATTAAGAATATATTATCTACAATGCATCCAGATACTTTTCGATTTCACACATTTTTTCCAAGCTCTCTTATAAACTTATTGAGACGTTATAACGTATTTATATTTTCTTGTGTAAATTGTACTAACATTTTTATTTTCAGGTTGTCAGTCAAATGCAGTGTTTAATGGGCGAGAGCAGTGTTGACTATATGGCGAAATTTGCGAACCTCGCGTCGCAAATAGCATCGGACGAGCAAAAGAAAACCACACCGAGTTGAGGTCGATACACTTATTCTTTCACGTTTTCTGTTTTCTTTCCTCGTCTATTGTAATAAACTTTGTACTATAGGTATTAAATGTACAGGTACGGAAGTACTTATTTATAGACTGGAGATTGGAATAAATCGGCGAGATCATTCGCAATAAGTAAATACGTATATTTCCTACGTCGAAGAAGGAAAAAGTGGAAGGGATGGAAGAAGACGAGGTAGAGGGATTGAACGATTGTAAATGTCGCGTCGGTCACGGCGTATCGCGATAATGAAAGGAATATTATGACCGCAGGATGTCTGAGTTTCTAGGAAAATCTTGGAACACCTATCGTTGCGAAATCCATTCTGAATGATTCATACGTGCGATTCCCGACTTGAAGCCGCAGTGCGTGCATTTCGCGTATCGGCGATCGTCAGTTGCGATTTTCCTCGTTGAATTTTTCGCAATTATCAGGAGCTTATAACGTAGTAACTTAATCGTTAAATTGCTTCTCGATCGACGAAGAGCAATTACGAAAGATAGGCATGCCAATGTTATCGTTAGAAAAACAAAAAAATCATATTTCTGCGATAGTGCATACATGAAGTTTGTTATAAAATTGTTATAAATTTTGTCTACTAAAATGGATGTTTAACCATTATTTCCCACCAAACTCCCGTGTGATTATCAACATTTAAGACCATAAGCTTTGCAAAACAAAATGATCGAAAATAAAATCCTTCTTATCAATGAGTCAGTCGTTTACAGAATGGTCTGGTGCATTGTCTATCTCTTTCGATGCTCTGAGGTGTACGTCTTCGAAGAAAAATAAAGCAGCAGGGAGAACGACGACAAACGATGCATATCACAATGAAACAAACAGTTCGATCGATAGACAACACGTCGTAAAGGCTGTCACCGGTACGCAACGACCTTCCACATACATTACCGAGCGTTCTCCGCGGTATTAGTATACTATAAGAGATGATATAAAAAAGAAAAAAAAAGGATTGAAGTAGCTTGTATAATATTGCGTCACTGTGCGATTCGCGGCTTGGGTACCGCGTCGGATTGGCTGCTGGCGAACAGCGGGAAATCCCGCTTGAAGCCGGAACGCCTTCCTGCCCTCCCAACCGCGAACTCACGAAACGTTCACGATCGCGAAGCCGCGAGTCGGCGACTGACGTCCAGCAAGTTAGTGTCACTACACGTCCCGTCCAACTTGTGCGCCAAGTTTAACTCTCGCGCCTAGCGACGTAGTAGTTTGCCGGCTGCGCTGTTGATCGGACCGCCCGCGCGTTATCTTTAATTGATAATTTGATTAATTTAATCTAAAAATCCTCAGTAGAGTACTAAATATCTCGGCGCTAGTTAATATTAACTCTTAAGATTATTATAATTGCTGTTTAAATATGAGTGCTTTCACAAATTACGATAGGAACGACACGTTGGAGGTAAGTTTTTTCCTCGTTGCATATAGCTATCGTTTCAAGTAATACACACACGGCTGCTAACCGCGCGTGCATGCATAGGATAACACATGCATAACAAGCGCGTTAACGTTAACGATGGGGCAATCGTGATCGTAGATTTTACATATTCGAGGAGGAAAAAAAGGTCAAATACTCAGTTTCCTGTTTCTTTTTTAAGGCGTACTTACCGATGAATACATCGCACCCAGGGGATGAAGACAGTCACTTTCTTCTCGATATGGACTCGATAGTTCATCGAGAGAAAGAACATTCGGGCCTGGCGAACAGACGAATATACGAGAATACGAGGAAAAAGTTTTCTCTCGGTAATTATTCGACGAAATTGTGCTAAATGGTCATGAGAAAAACGGAAATAATAATTATGAGAATAAATGCAGGTGACGATGGAGGAGCGACGGAGGACGGAAATGGGTGGTCGAGCAAACCGATTAAAAATTGGTCTCAGGAAGACACGATAAATTGGCTTATGTCCGCAGCCTCGCACATGGCTCAACCTTACGGCTCCATTCAACACAGTCTTGCGGTTCCTGGCAAAGATCTTATCCTGATGTCGCGGCAAACATTTTTGGATAACGATCCGGTTTACGGGGACAGACTTTACGACATGCTCCACTCACAACGCCTCTCCACCCTCCGTATGTACTTATATCGAATTTCGGAATTAATGCCACAATAATTTGTAAATTACAGCGTAGAATAAACCTTTTTTAAGACCAGCATTTTTGAACATACTTATAGAGACTTGGACTGCGAACTGATGCTACTTCCTTATTGTTTTTATTTTCGAAGCTATAGATGATAAACTATCGGTTGTGAGCCATTCCATTAGTTTCGAACGCGATATTTATTTTTTTTTTTTTTCTAAAGAGACAAAGTTTCATTACACAAAATATATGAACATGTTATTCAAATACGGAAAATAATGGCTCAACGTAAAATCGTGTTCAATTTGGTATAAATAGAAAAACAACTTAACTTTGATTTTCGCGGTATTTGACATGCTTAGAAATTTTTGTTTGTAACAATATTCTAGAGAACTTATCTGTAATTGGTTATTGAATAAATAAACGTAGGGAGTTCAAAGATCGTGAGATGTCTACAACTGTAATATAGCTCAACAAAATATTCATACGCCCGAACATATTTTTTTCTGAATTATCTTGTAAGAACTTTGTTTTCGTCGCCTCGAGATAAAACTGATTACTAGTATCGATTCGTTTTTAACACGAGCTATACCAATCAGTTTCTGTCTCGGAACGATAATTACAAATTTACAATTTGTAAATTTTCATGTTGACCTTTTTTTTTGGATATTGCAGTTCCACATTTTGCGAGACTTAATCCAGGCACGATAGGATCTGAAGATGAAACTGCTCAGTTAAACTCTAATAATGGTTCCGGTAAGCTATTGTGCGCTCGATACGCACGATGCAATTTTATGCAATCACAAAAAAGCTTATCGACTGATTAACAAAAAAAAACCTTATAGATGCCGAATCTGAGAACAGCATTGAAGTTTCAACGAAGCGCCAACCTGGACGACCGAGAGTGTTGAAGCAAAAGAAAAGCTGTAAGTAATGCAGTGTTGAATATGGACAAAATAAATAAATCTCTCGTCTTTCGCTGATGGTTTCTTTAGAGCGTCTCTGAATTTTTTCCTTCATAATACTGTAGCTACGAGTCAGGGAAAATTGTGGGAGTTCATACGTGATCTTTTGCGCAACCGCGAGACATGCCCAAGTCTCATATGCTGGGAGGACTATTCTCAAGCGAAATTCCGATTTGTTCGAAGTGACGAGGTCGCTAAGCGATGGGGTTCCCGGAAAGGAAATACGAAAATGACTTACGAGAAATTAAGTCGCGCCATGAGGTATATTTCGGTATTTCCTGCTGTTTTAAAATTCCTAAATTGAAAATTATACTTTAACATAAAAAATTGCGTTCTTACAGGTATTATTACAAAAGTAAAATTTTCCTGCCGGTACTCGGACGACGTTTGGTCTACCAATTTGGTCCAAATGCGAAAGGATGGCAGACGGATAATCCTAACTTTCGTCGATAATCTTGTATTACTCACGTCTCATTAATCGTCTGCTCTCATCATCACAGATTATTTAAAGAAGTGCACGGAAAAATGAAAATATTGTATAATAATTCACAAAAATGACTCGAGGAATAAAATCCTTTAAACGTTCAAATGAATCTTATTGTGTTGTGGCGGTTGTAGTAATGATCGTAGAACGAACATCACAGCGGTTGTTGAAAATTGTTATAATATTATCGGAGGTAGGTTTTCTAGGTCGATCAATATTAATGCAGATCTTTATACATACAGTAATTTCTCACATTCCTGATGTTCCTTCGCAATCTTTGGGTATAATCGCTCACAATATAATGTATAATGGAGAAGATACGCGTAAGCTCGTCGTCGGTCGCTGCAGACCGAGATACCAAAGACGCAATGTCGACTTTTAATTCATTGAAGGCACGTAAAACTTTGCGAGTGTCTATTGAATTTTTTATCAATTGCCCTGTGTGCATCATCTAGCAGAACTGCCTACTTACCGCTAAGGTATATTCTGATAATCCTAGAAGTTTGGAACACGGTCGAAACACGCGTGAGTTACGATACTGAAAATCAAGATCAAATCACGGACCTTTCTTAACCGTTTAAACTTCTGAATCGTAATTTGACAATAAATAACGGTAGAATACCAGCGCGAACTACACTTCGCCGGAATTTATAGTGCCGTGGTGATTCGAATAATCTGCATGACTTTTATCACGGCACATTTTTGATTGCCGTCATTCGGGCCGTGATTTCTACCGTTATTCATTGCAAAAACACGATCTGCAGGCTCAAAACCACGATACCATCGTAATTTGCGATGTCAAAATAGGCCCGTCATTTTTACCCCATCATGGCGAGCCGTGATTTCTGCCGTGATTTTTAGTGAAATCGCACTCCGCAAGCTTCAGTGGTCTACCCTAATTAGACGGGAAAAAAGAGGCTATTTTCACGAATTTTTTTGACCGGTGTAAATTATAAATATTGATATAATAAGTGTTAGGCCTAAAAAATACATTCTTATAATATACGAAAAAAAAAAAAAAATTATATTCATTTTACTCAATTTTCGTACAGAAAAATGTGGGAGAAGACAGGTCCAAAAAAAAAGATGGGTGTGCGCTGTTGATAAAATCTCTGCAATGGATGATCTAAAAGAAAAAAAAATTTTTTAGCTTCAGAGGTAAATGGCTATAGCGCATATCATACGATTTTTTATTTTCAAAAAAATGACCAAATGACGGTCATTTTTCCAAAAACTGCGAAAAAATCCGTTTTTTAAATAGTTTTTTTGCAAAAAAAAAATAGTCATAAAGAACATGTGGAAAAATTTTGGTAAGTGTTGGTTAAATAGTTTCGGAGATTTTATCAACAAGTCGTCCAAAACCGTCATTTAGAGAAAAACGCGTTTAAAGTTTTCGTTAACAGAAAATCGTGAAAAAATCTTACTTACGTCTAATCAGCGATGCCTGCAGCTTACAGTATGCCTTCAGTTTTTTTATAGCGATCATCTTGATCCAAAATAGCCTGCTTCTGTACGGATAGTATATTTACAAAAGGTAGCAGCAGAGATGAGTAGGGAGATTGCCAGTGGAGCGATATTCTTGAGGCAACTTTTTTTCCGTCTTTGCAGCGCCGCCACACTGGAGAGTTGCCGAACTAGACCCATCTTTTTGATTGGTCGAATATATATAGATATACTCGAAGTGGAAAAAATTGTGTGCTCCCGACCCATCTTTCTGATTGGCCGAGTATATATAGATGTACTCTCGACGGGAGAGGTTCGTGCGTTTCCGTAGCTTGCGACCGCGCTTGATCCGTTGCGCCCGTCGCAACGTTGCTGGGACCATGCATTTGAATTTCAGCTCATCGCACGGACTTCGGGATACAGTCTTCGAGCCTTGCTTGAACATATCTTAACCGTATCAATAAAGAATTAAAAATATTCAAGCAAGCTCGGCAGACGTACGCCAGTTCACTCACGCACCGAACGAATTTCTTCCCGTTAATTTTTTTTTTTTTTTCAGCGTTGATACGTAATTTAATGAATATATCTTCGCAGCAACGAATTTGTTGCTGCGAGGATATATATATTTTTTTTCCGCGTTCAAGAATTTTGGATAAGCATCTTTGGGTAACGGACATTGACCTCCAGAAGTGTACGGTGGTCGTGCGCATAGAGAATCAGTCTGGTAACCGGAAGGTTCCGACCTCAAGTCAGCGAATTCTTTCTTATTTTCACAATTTTTTTTTTTTTTTTTAAGAAGGTTCGTCAGTAAAATTGAAAATGCCCAGAAAAATCTAAAATAATTACCGCGTTTTTAATAATACATAACAAACTCACATACATTTTTTGGGATTTTTCGTCTACATCGTTTACACAAAATGAATTTTCTTATGCATACATTTTAACATGGACTCTTATGGCATATTTACGAATAAAAAAAATTGAAAAAACTGCGAGACGCAAAACTGACTTCATTCTCCACTTGAAAAAATCAAATGATCGAGACGAACCGGAGTGCTCGCACTTGTTTACAGTTTGCCTCCATACAATGTTGCATTAATGGATTTCCGAGAAACGTATACATTGTATTGTGTCTGACATGTGATTTTGATTGTTCATATGAATTTGATGGTTAATAAACATTTAAATTTTTCAGACCTTGCATTGCTCGCACCTCCATGCGAGCAATGCAAGGTCGGGTCTTAAGAAAAAAAAAAAAAATTGTGAAAAGAAAAATTTTAATCGTTGACTCGAACTCCTAACCTTCCGGCTACCTGAATGATTCTTAATGCGCACGACCACCGTGCACTTCTGTAGATTGATGTACGTTACCCAAACATGCTTATCCGAAATTCTTGAACGCGGAAAAAAAATATATATATCCTCGTAGCAACAAATTTGTTGCTGCGAAGATATATTCATTAAATTACGTATCAACGCTGAAAAAAAAAAAAAAATTAACGGGAAGAAATTCGTTCGGTGCGTGAGTGAACTGGCGTACGTCTGCCGAGCTTGCTTGAATATTTTTAATTCTTTATTGATACGGTTAAGATATGTTCAAGCAAGGCTCGAAGACTGTATCCCGAAGTCCGTGCGATGAGCTGAAATTCAAATGCATGGTCCCAACAACGTTGCGACGGGCGCAAAGGATCAAGCGCGGTCGCAAGCTATGGAAACGCACGAACCTCTCCCGTCGAGAGTATATCTATATATACTCGACCAATCAGAAAGATGGGTCGGAAGCGCACAATTTTTTCCACGTCGAGTATATCTGTATATATTCGACCAATCAAAAAGATGGGTCTAGTTCGGCACCTCTCCAGTGTGGCAGCGCTGCAAAGACGGAAAAAAAGTTGCCTCAAGAATATCGCTCCACTGGCAATCTCCCTACTCATCTCTGGTTAAATACCTAGTCGACTTACGAGAACTCGACCTTAAATAAACTGAACAGACGAACAGTATACGATTTAATTCATATTCAGTATACTAAACTCGTAAACTGAACAGTATACGATTTAATTCATATTCAGTATACTAAACTCGTAAACTGAACACTATACCATTTAATTGATTGGTCAAGTTTTTAAAAATCGACTGTAAACTGGCCAGGAGTTATATTGAGTTTGATCTCAGTCGATGTACCGAAATCTGAAGGTAATCCTGTCGAATAGTGCCGCGATAAGCTTTGGCTACAGATGTTTCTTCTTCATTGTAGTTTGCTAATTTTTCATTGAGTAACTTCCTCGAACAACTTGAGTCGCCATTCAATGACTCACAGCGTAATCAATCAATTGGCATCCTAGAGTTGACCACGCCCGACCATCTTTCGATGTAAATTCAATTCATTTCATGCATTTTACCACATATCCATTAGTTCCTTTGATAAAAAAATTGATTTTTTTCCGTGTTTGATATGACGGTTTTTTCGCGAAGTGCAACAATGTCTTCATTTTTTGTTTTACTACTAAGAAATAATGTTGCTTTATTTAAATCAATTCGATACCACTTTTTTTGTAGCCTTACCACGAAGTGCAATGAGCACTTCGATACGTACATGATTTTATAATATCGACCAGCGTAACATTTATTTAATCATACTCGATTTTTATGAATCAACCATTAATTTCCTCGTAGGGTTAAGTCACCAGTGAATGACTAGTTAAAAGCAATCACTTCTTTGTCGTAATTGTGATGAACAGGAATAGTTTCAGAATAGCTACGTTTACTTCCTCCAACAACCTATTTCATGAAATATCCGGAAGTGGCGGAAGTACGTTCAAGAAACGTCGTATTGTCATTGCAGTGTAAGTAAGGAAAAATATAAAAATCGTGAACTGCGGAGACACGCATCGAGTTATCAAGCAGATGTAATTTACAATTGTTATACAAATTAGTTATTTAAGGCGAACTCATCGCAAGTGGGGAGAAAATGTATAAATTAAATGGATGAGGTAGGTCTAAATTACCGGAAGTTCGTGTAGTGTACTAAAAAGCCTACAATCACTTATTCAGAACTGGTCAATTTTTCATAACTTCACACTATTCTTGTTTGTCAGAAAAAATGATGTTTCTAAAAACATTCATCTTCGGAATTCAAAAAATCTCCTGTGCGTTCATCTTCTGTAAGCTAGGTTGAAAATGGACACGGATCGTCAAAAACATCTACATTGGCACCTAGATATGGTTGATGAAAATTTTTGGGTTCAGCAATTGTTTTCAAGTCATCAGATCACAAGATCAGACTTATAATAAAATAAAAGTCGCGTTTTAAAAACGACAACTTATCAACTTATTAAGAAATAATAACTTATCAAGAGACGCGGTAGTGTCGCGACGCCACTAAAGTAGATTGCTATTGAAATCGGCCTCGATCGATTAACAGAAAAATATTAGTTAGTCGCAGCTTTAGCCGTTAGTTAGGAATGGATAGAGTTGCTTCGGCAAAGGGAAGGAGAGCCGTCAATCGCCGAAGCAATTCTATCCATAACAGGAAAATAAGCTATCAAGATTTTTCCCAGATAGAAAAACGTGCCGTCCAGTGCCGCACGCCATGTCTGCACGGTGCAGTTAGATGCTTTCAAATGAGACGGCACTGTGACAGCACGGCGTCCTGATTGAGCACTGTGCCTGCACGGTATCATAACGT
This sequence comes from Tromatobia lineatoria, assembly GCA_949699805.1. Lineage (NCBI taxonomy): Eukaryota > Metazoa > Arthropoda > Insecta > Hymenoptera > Ichneumonidae > Tromatobia > Tromatobia lineatoria. Next base: position 12,750,525 of record OX453034.1, read on the forward strand.
CTTGCAGAGGCACGGCGTACTGGAGCCGTGGGAGCACTGATGCAGCTTCAGCACGCCGTGCCGTCACTATGCCGACACATTTGAAAGCAACGAACGGCATTGTGCCATCACGCCGTGCCGTTTCGTGGTGCCTGTGTGGTCTCACCGTGAACCTTAATGGCTATTAGGGTTGTTATTAAACTTTTTCGATTTTAGACCGAAAAAGTTTAAATCTTGATAGCTTATTTTCCTGTTGATCGATTAAGGCCGATCTCAATAGCAATCTACTTCAGTGATCATTCGACATGTGTCCCAAATTTCAGCTACATTGCTGAAAATTTGAGACCGTTTTCGTGTTCACGGCCTTTCAGGAAATATACACCCGTAGACACACATGCCCACATTCGCACATATATATACACCGGACATTTTTTCCACTTTTTTAACGTAACATTCTGAACATATTTTTAGAAAAATTTGATAACTTTTCCTCTTTCGTTTCTAAATTTTTGAATAATTTAGAAAATAAATAGAAGCGAAACCCGGCTCACTTTGGTTTTAGGCTAAAAAATGTTGTTATTTCATGCAGAATTTTTGATAAATTTTTCAGGTTTTCAAATTTGGGCTAACAATATGTTACCTTTGAAAAATCGCAATAAAAATTAAAATAAAAAAAATCTGAAAAAAATTTCCAGTACTTTTTGGAGTTGGTCCAATCATAGAAAAAATTTCGACCAAATCCGAGAGGTCGAGGGTGTGCCCCAGGTCGAATCGGTACAGAATACCTCTCATATTTTCTTGTGTAAATCATAATAACATTTTCACGTTGTCTGTTAAATGCAGTCAATGGGCAAGAGCAGTGTCGACCGCACGGCGAAATTTGCGAACCTCGCGTTGCAGATAGCATTGAATGAGCAAAAGGAAACTACACCGAGTTTAGGTCGATACACTCATTCTATTACATTTCTGTTTTCTTTCCTCACGTGTTGTCAGAAACTTTGTACTATAGGCATTAAAGGCACAAATAGAGAAGTACTTATTTATAGACTGGAGATTAGAATAAATTAGTAATATCATTCGCGATAAGTATATACGTGTATTTCCTACGTCAGAGAAGAAAAAAGTCGAGAGAGTGGATGAGGTGAAGCGAATGAGCGAGTGTAAACGTCACGGCGGTTACGTCGTATCGTCATAATGAAAGAAATATTATGACCACAGGATGTTTGGGTTTCTAGGAAAATCTTAAAACACCTATTGTTATCGTTGTGAATAATTTATATACGTGCTCTTCCCAACTTAAACCCGCAGCGCGTACCTGTCACGTATCGGCAATTTTCCTCGTTGAGTTTTTCGGAATTATCAGGAGCTTATAATATAGTATTTCAATCGTCGAATTGCTTATCGATCGACAAAGAGCAATTACGAGAGAAGCATGCCAATGTTGACGTTTGAAAAACAAAAAAAAAATATCTCTGCAAAAAAGAATAAATGAAGTTTTTTTTTTACCAAAATCGATGTTCAATAATTATTTGCCACCAAAGTCCCGCGTGTTTATCAACATTTGAAATCACAAGCTCAGCGAAACAGAATGATTAAAAATATAATTTTTCTTATTAATGAGTCAGTCGTTTACAGAACAGTCTGCCGCATTGTCCATTTCTTCTGTTACCCTAAGGTAACGAAATGTATGTCTTTGAGGAAAAGGAAACCAGCAGGGAAAAGACGAAAAAGAATGTATATTCCAATGAAACAAATAGTTCGATCTATAGATAACGGGTCGTAAAGACCTGTACGTACAGACTTTTCACATACATTACAAGCGTTCCACGCGATTTTAGCATAAGAGAAGAAAAAGAAGAAGAAAATAAAAAAAACGCTGTGAGCTTGTAAAGTATTGCGTCACAGTACGATTTGCGCCTTGGGTATCGCGTCGGATTGGCCGCCGGCGAACAGCGGGAAATCCCGCTTGAAGCGGGAACGCGCCCTCCTGCCCTTTCAACCACGAACCCACGCAACGTTCACGATCGCGAAGCCACGAGTCAGCGAGGGACGTTCGTGTCACTACAACGCGTCGTTCAACTTGTGCGCCAAGTTTAACTCTCGCGGCTCACTATGTAGTCGTTTGCCGGCAGCGCTATGGATCAGACGGCCCGCGCTTTCTCTTTACTTTATAATTTTATCAATTCAATTAAAAATCCTTAATACAGTAATAAATAGCGCCAGTTAATCTTAAGTCTCAAGAGTACTTTAATTGCTGTTCCAATATGAGTTTTTCCGAAAATTACGATAGAAACGACACGTTCGAGGTAAATCTTGCTCTCGTTGCGTATAGCTATGGTTTTAAAAAATAAACACACACACACGGATGCTAACCACGCGAGCATACATACATGTATACCATACATGTAAGTATGCTATACATGCATAACAAGCGCATGTACTTTAACAATGGGGCAATTGGGATCGCAGATATTACATATTTAAAAAGAAAAAAAACGTGAAATATTGAGTTAGTGTTGGTTTTTAAGGCGTACTTACCAATGAATACATTACAACCAGAAGACGGTCACTTTCTCTTCGATATGGACTCGATTGTTCATCGAGGAAAAGAACATTCGGGCCTGGCGAGCAGACGAATATACGAGAGTACTAGGAAAAAGTTTTCTCTCGGTAATTATTCGACGAAATTATTCCGAATGCGTATTGGTTATGAAAAAAAAATAGAATCATGGTTATGAGAATCAATTCAGGTGATGATGAAGGAGCGACGGAAGACGGAAATGGATGGTCAAGCAAACCGATTAAAAATTGGTCCCAAGAAGACACGATTAATTGGCTTATATCCGCAGCCTCGTACATGACTCAACCTTACAGCTCCATTCAGCACAGTCTTGCGGTCCCTGGCAAAGATCTCATCCTAATGTCGCGGCAACAATTTTTGGACAACGATCCGGTTTACGGGGGTAGACTTTACAAAATGTTGCACTCACAACGTCTCCTCGCCCTCCGTAAGTACTCATATTGACTTTAGTATTTGGGGGGGGGGGGGGATAGAGATGTTTATTCGTGCTCTGTGGCCGAAGCCCCCTAAGAGTACCGCGCCAAAGGGGAGTTAGCTATTGGAAATAATTATATTAAAAAAACTGAAAAAATTCACCTTTACCAAAGAATAATAAGGCATTTAAAAAATGCCTTATTACTCTTTTTGTAATATATGCATAAAATGTGCCGTTTTACATGCCTCAAAAATGTTGCAGAAATTGCGAATTACAGTAGGGCATGATGTATAAATGCCGATCGCACTTCACGCTCTCGATTTTACTTCACGCACACTTTCCCCTCTCAATAAGCTACTTTACGCACACTTTCGACGCGCCACCTAGTTTGATGCCGGGCAGGCGCTTCGAGAATCAGTGTTGCCAACGTTAGAATCCCACAAACGTTCCGAGATGATGGACGTAAATCAAAATAATAACCTACGAATGAAAGTTATTATGTTTATTCTTTTTAAAAAATTGTTTTTTCCATGCGGGGGGCTCCGCCCCCCGAACCCCCCACCGGGGCTGCGCCCCTGGACCCCCTTTCATTTGTCTATTACTATTTCTGTGAATAAACACTGTTAGGCGCATTTTATGCATTTGTTACAAAAAATAGTATGTGATACTCGGGCATGATGGTGAAATTTATACGAAGGGTGTGAAGTCGGCCGCACGGACCGCCCTCGTACCACAGAGTTAGTTAAATAGCCTATGTACTTAACCCTTACATGCATACATTTTTGTTTGGGTTCTATGGACTTGAAATTTGTCACTCGGGGGTTTTCGATGTCTCTGTTTACGAATCCGAGCTCAGAATTCCGAAATTCAAAATGGCGGATTAAAACGCAAAAAGTTACCTGATCGGGATGAAATTCGATACTCGGGGGTTTTTGGGGTCGGTGATTACGAATCCGAGCTCAGAATTTCGAAATTCAAAATGGCGGATTCAAAATGGCGGACCAAAACGCAAAAAGTTACTTGATTGGGATAAAATTCGATACTCGGGAGTTTTCGATGTTGCTGATTACGAATCCGAGCTCGAAATTCCGAAATTAAAAATGGCGGATCCAATATGGCCGCTATATCAGACTCGTTCGTATCTCCGGGTTAGGCTGAGAGCGGTCCTTTAGACTTAGAAATTTTACACCACATATTTTAGTTATCAGTATATGTTGTGATCAGTTTGCATTGCAGAGTATTCAATATAGTCTATTTCAGAGATACGGAATAAGCAACATGGACAATCTTCATATATTTATGTCTATAATAATCAGAGATTTGGTTCGTCATATTTTGTTCCATCATTCTGAATTTTATATATATTGATAATAGATTCGGAATAAGCGATCCCAAAAACCCGTATGCACCATTTTTCATCAAGATTAGAGTTCATATCACTAATCGGTTCGCCATGTTGGATTCGCAATATTCAATTAGTGAATTTTCGAAACCAACAACACATTTGAAATCAGCGACCCTAACAATCTAAACATATTCGTTCTTGACAAAATCAACGTGAATTGAACAATTTTGGTCCGCCATATCAAATCCGGCATATTGAATTTTGAAAATTTAATGACAGATTCGAAATCTGCGATCCCAAACACTCATACACACCGATTTTTGTCGAAATCAGCAATAATTTTACGAATTTGGTTCGCCATCTTGGATCCGCCATATTTGATTCCTGGATTCTCAAATTCTAATTGTACATTTGAAATTAGCGGCCCTCAGAACGTATATGTACCAATTTTTATAAAAAAAAAAGTTGATTACACGATTTCGGTCCGCCATATTGGATCCGCCATATTTAATTTCACGAATTTGATGACAGATTCGGAATCAGCGACCCCAAAAACTTATATACACTATTTTCCTTCAAGATCAGAGTTAATATCACGAATTCGGCCAGCCATATTGAATCCGCCATATTGGATGTATGAATTTTTTAATTCTGATAAAAGATTCAAAATCGGCAACCCTCAAAACATATATATACACCAAGTTTCACGTAAATACAATAAAAACTGTTGGAAATAATGAATTTTCAATTAAAAAAGTGACTTTTATTGTGTATTCTTTATATCAACAAATTCACAAGCAAATTTAGATAACAAATTGTATTTTTCAATTCTCCAACATGTTATTGTAGTAAATATACAAAAAAAATCATTAAAATCGGGAAAGAAAACGTTGAAATATTTAAAAAATAATAATAATCTAGGTGGGATAGAATATATCCCGCTGTGCATGTAAGAGTTAAAGAAGGAATAAAGCTTACAAGATAATCAGAATTCACACGCTCCGTATCCGCTCCTCATTGTGTTGCCAATAGTGGTCTCACCTCATTTTCGTTAATTTGATTAGATGCCTCGCACGTTGAAATTTCTAAATAACACTAAATGAAATTTCAAATAATCATATTTCTGGAAACATTATTCAAAAGTATTAATATTACAGGACCTAATTTGTATTAATTTAACTGCATATTACGAACAAAAATAGTAGCATTTACAAATTTAAAAAATGTATCGCCCTCGATTCGAAAAAATTTATCTCCTCCGTCAATTTTCAATATTCCGACCGGCCAAATTTTGCTTCTCCACATTCAATCGTAGCAAATTTTTTATATAAAAAAAATATATTTCAAAAAAATGTGCTAAAAAACGATGTTTTTGTTTTGATTTTAAATATGGTGTAAAGAGTAAGAAAATCCGTCCAACTGAAATTTTCATATTTTTCATACTATTATTTGAAATAGCTAACTCTCGCGTCGGTCTTGATGCCATGATAATTGAAAGATATGATCCTCTTTTCAGGACCTAGATTTTTAACATATTTATACGGCATTAGGCAACGAATTATGACAATTGATTAACGATTGAACTAAGGACGATAAACTATTTATTTTTAGAAATTCCATTCGTTTTAAACTCGATATTTATATTCCTTTCATAAAGAGACAGAGCTTCATTATTTTTCAAGAAGTAATATTGGTATGAAAATATTACAACATTTCATTCAAATAGAAAAAAAAGCCTCGATGTAAAATCGTATACAAAATGCTACGAATGTATTTTCAACACGAGCTATACGGATTAGTTTCTGTCTTGGAACGATAACTTCCAAGTTACAGTTTATACATTCTTACGTTAACTTTTTTCTGTTCGAATGTTGCAGTTCCACATTTTATAAGCCTCAATTCGGGCACGATAGCATCTGAGGATGAAACTGCCCAGTTGAACTACAATAAGGTTTCCGGTTAGCGGTGGCACGCACATTATGCACGATGCAATTTCATCAAATAACAAATAGCTGATCGTTTAATTAACAAATAAAATCCTATAGATGCCGAATCTGAAAGCAGCATTGAAGTCTCAACGAAGCGCCAAGGCGGAAGACCGAGATTGTTAAAGCAAAAGCAAAACTGTAAGTGATGCATTGTTAAACGTGGATAAAATAAATAAATGTCTAGTCTTTTATCAATGGCTTTAAGGATATTTGGGCAGAAGTTGCAGGAGAGGAACGGAAGAGGGGCTCTGCTGAACGCGTTATTCAGTGTGCGCGAGAGAAATCGCGACGAAGCGAGCCGCTAAACAAGGATAGAATCTTTCAATTATTGAATTTATTTTAGAAACAATACCGTAAATCTACTTGCAATTTGGACACAATTTGTCTTAAACTACGATCTTTACAGTAGTAGGTTTTTTCGGATCGAACAGTGATTGGGAGAGGAAATCGCAATGTCCAATTGTTTTCGACCCGTTTTTGAACACTTAATACAGGACGTTATGTAGTTTTAGGCTCGCATTATTAGAAAACTAAACGGTTAATAATGTGAAGAATCACAAATGATTTTGCATGGTGTTGTCTACGATCTAGTAAAGTTCTATCACGATCGAAAAGAAACGTTTTCAGGCCCCAATATCCTTAAAGTTTCTCTAACTTTTTTTTCTTCGCAATAATGTAGCTACGAGCCAGGGAAAAGTGTGGGAATTCGTAGGTGATCTGTTGCGCAACCGCGAAACATGCCCGAGTCTCATATGCTGGGAGGACTATTCCCAAGGGAAATTTCGATTTGTACGAGGCGACGAAGTCGCGAAGCGCTGGGGTTCTCGGAATGGAAATACGAAAATGACTTATGGGTTTTTCAGTCGAGCGCTGAGGTATCACTTGTTGATTGCTGCCGTTTTCAAGTTATTAAATAAAAATCGATAATTTGATCCAAACCCATTATTCCTCTTTCCAGGTATTATTACAAGAGTAAAATTTTTCTGCCGGTTCAACGACAGTTGGTTTACCAGTTCGGTCCCAACGCGAAAGGATGGCAAACGGATAATCCTAACTTACATCGATAATAATATATTACTCACGTATCACTCGTCCTGCTTTTCTTCATCCTCACAAATAATTTTAAAAAGTGCACTGAGCAATTAAAATATTTGTATTATAATTCACAAAAATGTCTCTAAGAATAAACTCCTTTAAGCGTTCGAATAAATCTCATTGTGTTGCGGTGCTGGTAGTAATGATTGTAAAAAGAACATTATAGCGGTTGTTGAAATTTATTATTATATTATCGGAGGTAGGTTTTCTAGGTCGATCAATCTTAATAGAGATCTTTATACATATAGTAATTTCTCACATTCCTGAAGTTTTTACGTAATCTTTACGTACAATCGCTAATAATAAAATGCATGATGGAGAAGATGCGCGTAAGCTCGGCGTCGGTCGCTGCAGACCGACATACTAAAGACACATCGTCGACTTTTAATTCCTTAAGGGCACGTAACACTCTGTAAGTGTCTATTGGATATTTTATCAATTGCCCTGTGTGCGTTAACTAGTAAAACTGCCTACCTCTAAGATGTATTCTGATAATCCAAAAAACGGAGTGGATCAAGAACAAATGGCAATAACGATTGTTTTCTTTTCTTACGAGATTAAAACTGGCCCAGATTATCGTAAGGAATTAATCAATTGTTGGCACTTACTCGTACGACGATCTTGTCGTAGCTACACTTATAGCGATATATCTTATTTTTGGCAGTAGAACTAATCCAAGTAATAGACTTGGCTGGAATTCTTGATGTGGATCGTTACCATTAGACAGCGAACGTCTTTTACGTGCCTTCGGCAGATGAGCTTTCCGCATATTACCTCTCCTGAAATACCGAAAAATTAGAAAATAACCGAATTTCCGATTAAGACGAAATCGCAAAGATGCTTTCAACTTTTTTATCCATTTATATAAACTTTATTGGCGTCTCACTGGTGCCAATGAAGCCGTTTAAATTTGTGTTTACATTCGATGTAATTTGATATCTATGTGAATTCAAGAGTATTGAAAACAGTGTTTACTTCTGGTGCTCAAAAATGTTAAAAGTTAAATCATCTCTGCAGATTCGTCTTAAGTGAGGCAAAAAAGTTAAGATATTACCTTCAGTAATGCTGATCGGTTCGGTGAGTGAGAAGACCGTTTGTTTCCAATGTGTGGCCGGCGCATGAGGACCGGTGCTAAAAGATATTGGATTGTCCAGGTCGTCGAAGAACACGTCGAAGTAACCGACAATGGCAGTAAGCGAGCCCGTTTTCTTCACGGTAAATTCAAAGGGCGCAGTGAAATTTACGCAATTCGTGTCGACGCTGTACAGATCGAAGGCCTGAATCTCAGCGACATTGGTCACTAAATCCTGAACATTTGATATCTCAATACTCGGCTCTTCCACGACTTTCGCTTTCATACAACTCATCTTGAAGCCGTAAACGTTTGACCAGTAATCGACCAAATCTATGTAGCGCTCTGGAAAGAAAAATTGTGTTTTTGAGTCAACTTCAACGCCAATAAATCGATGCCCGGAATGAACTTTCAATTCACCTATAACCTTCTTTTAAGATCTTCAGCAAAACCCTTCGATCCTGCCATACGCAATAAAACATCGTGACTACTTAAATTGAGCGATTTTAGTGTAGAGACCCTCAATAATTTGCAATGCCAAGAATCTAATAGAAAGAAAAATATTTTTCTGGCCTGACTGGCAGCATTAAATACTTTCTTATCTTTGTAAGATAATTTATGCAATAAAAATTTCAAAAAAAAAAAAGATATGCGTATCACTTTTCTTGCGGCCTCAGCACCCTAATATATACAAAGATATAAAACCATATTTTACATATTTTATCCCGGGCAAGCTATAAAAAAAATGTATGATCAGTACTCACTCGTGTCGCCACTTCCAACGATACTCAATGAACATCTGTTAGGCAAAAGTTTGCCACCGGGCACAAGGTAATGATCTCTCGCGTAAATAACCGTATCCAACATGCCTTCAAACAGCAAAAAGTATCCCATCCATTCGGAAACAATAGCGTCTACTTTTTCCACGCCTAGCTCAATATCCTCTAATCGTCCTTTCTTCAGCTCAATTATATCGTCGAGATTATTTTCCCTTTTGTCAAATAACAATACTGTTAATCACGACAGATACATAATCGAAGAAAGAAAGCAAGACACTTCCTCCATCGCAATCTTCTATTTTATCAGCGATTTCATTATCATGATTCATTTTGTGGAGTCAATTCTTACCTCACTATATCCATTGCCTGGTATATGACGTCGGACTGATCGACACTGATCACTTTGCGACAGCCTGATTTCGCTGCAAACATAGAGAGAATGCCAGTGCCACATCCAACATCCAACATCACACATTTACTAAACATGTTTGAATTTGTCAGCAAGGCATCACGGTAGCTTTCGGTTCGTACCGTATCCTATGGAAACATCAACATTATTCCGATGTTCTAATCTTACGGATCTATCTATGACTGTCACGCAAACATTTATACATTGAACTCATTTAACTTGCTCTATTTGATAATTTTACTGTAAATAATGTTTAGACAATGAATATACGGTACGGAGTTTTTGTTCATTGTAAATTTCCCGTTTTAAATTCAATTTAGTATAAAGGTTCATGGTAAAAACGAAACCTTACATATTAAACACGACTAATCGACGTGTTTAGTACACTGTAAATTTATTTTACATGATACTACGATACTAAATGTATTATACCAGCAAAAATTACATCCCATACGTTATATTCATTTTCGTGAAGCATTTTTTAAAACCGAATTTCTATGAGCTTGGAAAAATAGTATATTGCATTTTTTGCTAATTCGCTAAATCTTTTTTCTGTCTCTCTTTGCATGCATAACACCCACACACACAATGGACTATTTTCGAGATGCATGAACTGGAACTCACTGTCAACATTTCGTGATGTATAGCAAAGTGACTGTAGGTACTAAAATAACTTTCGTCGTCATTAGCTCCGATATTTTTGACGCATCGAGTCGCATCTTTTTCGGCTCTCTCCTCGTCGTTATCGTCGTCCAAAACCAGGGACTGAACTTTGCTCTGCATTTCCTCTATTTGCTATGAATTAATTTTACTTATTAAGCTGCTAAGAAATTTCTCGTACAAGGATATAAAAATAATGATATTCGGTACAGTAGAACCCAGATTAACCGAGGACGTTTTGTCCGGGGGGCAATTGCCGATCACGTCTCTCCACTAAGTAATTTTGTGCAGAAAACATAATAAGTTACACGTCAAAATAAATGTTGAAGGGTTGTATAATTGTCATCTGCAAGTAGTACTTCCTGTAGATTTTTTATTCATTCAACAATTTTGATGGCAACAAAAAGTTAGGTGTTTAAAAAAATCAAGAAAAATTTAGCAAATTTTCGAAGAGTTCTTAAAAAACAATCGTAAGAGTTCTTCTTGGTCACTTATTTAGCCGTAAGGAAAATCATAATCGTCTACTATCGATAATGACGTTAATGAAACATTTTACGTCGCATCCTCTCCGATTTTTCGGCAATATTTCAGACGCAATTCTCCGGGTCAATCAAGCTTTTACTGTACTGCGGATGATTGAGTAAAAAGTAAATAGATATAAATATCGATTTTTATATGGATAATTGAATAACATTACAATTCCCAACTTTCTGTATACAACCTCTAAGTTTACCTGTTTTGCTAAGAAGCATACGATTTCTCTCTGGTCCAATTGTGCTTTAAGTGATTGAATTGTTCGTTGTAACTCGGCAAAATGAATTTCCGACAGCGTGACACAGCCATTTTCCGAATTTACGGGATACGCTAATTGTTTGGTCGGTCGCTCAGCTTCTTTCTCTTTTTTATCAACCTCTACATCTTCGATATCTGGGAAAAATTGACGACATTAAATCAACATATACATATCCTTTCGTCGTATATAATGTCAGAGATGTTTTTATCTTTGCCCATATCCAATAATTTAATAATTCTCAATCGTATTATTAGAGATTTTTGTAAAAAATGAAAATATTATTTTTATAGTTACATAAATAAAATTTTCAAGTACCAAATTGATCAAGGACCATTGAAATACCACATACGAAACTGTGTGGTATTTTATTGTCCAAAAAATAATAATACAATAGACATTCCACAATAGCTAGATGCTATCGTCTTTTTGATAAAAATTTTTTGTTTAAGAGGATCCAGTCACTTAAAAAACGTAATACGAAAAAAATTTTGTAAATGATACACTTCTTTGAAGAAATCTTGAAGTATAACCCTATTAAATACATATCAAACATTTTAACTTTGCAATTTTGTAAAGACACACTGCACCAAAATAGTGATAAGTAAAAAGTAAAATTTTTCACATGTTGTAACTTTCAGATCAAACCGGTGAACAAATTTTACTGTTCAAAGTCTGATTTTTTCTGTCTAACAGTGCAGCTTGGATTCAATGTAGGAATTTTCATTTCAAGTGTTTATGACAAAGCTATGGTTTTAAAGGCATAAATGTTTCTCTATCAAAAAATCCATAAACAATTGGTTACAGTAAATATAGTTTTCATTGCATCTAGAACCGCCATATTCAATCCAGAATGTACTCATTGACCGATAAAATAAAACGTTGAACACTAAAATTGGTTTACAGATTTGATCTAGAAGCTAATACATGTAAAATTTTTTACTATTAACCTTACATTTTACTTGTGGATTGAACATCTTTATGAAATCATAGAACTATAATGTTTTTCATCTACTCAACGACGCATAAACGCAACATACTTTAAAAGAAGAATGTGCACTCCACAAATCAACAGCGTATTTTTTTTTCATAATACAACCCGCAAAAACCTCAGATTTTCATACCCAAATATCACCTGTTTCAACCTGACAATGTCCTCTCAATAAATCCGCTAATTCATTAAGCATTTGAAAAAATTAGAAGTACCTAGCATCAACCATGCATCATCCTGAATAGCTGGTGTCAAATATTTGTTGCTTTCCCAAGCTTGACCGTCCTCCATGTTTGTTATATCTGAAGCTCTAGGACTTTCCAATCTTACATAGTTAACAAGTTTTCTGTAGGTATAATCGTCCAAACTGAGCTTTTTGATAATCCTCGCAAGATTAAAATTATGAACACTGTCAAGATGCTGATTAGCTGTGTTGTAAAGTTTGAATTCTTCCTTGCAGAATAGACATATGATAGTGCTACAAGGACTATCATCAGCTTCATCCCAATCGTCACCACTGTCGCAGTCGCTGGCCCCATCCAAGTCCATGTCCTCATTTTTTACTACTGCAATAACATAGATGTCATTTTTACCTTACATCTATATCTCAACAACAAACAATTACATCCCTCTCTTGTTAATTTTAATATTCATGTGTGGTCAATTGCAGTAAAGCTCGTACCTTTTTCTGTCATGATGAACGAGTAATTAGCGTCTATACTACGAAAATCTTTACGTTAATTGGCATATACCACCGAAGCGTAAAAGTGATTTCGATTATTCTACGAACTATTGAGCTATCGTTGTCGTTGTAATTGTTACATTAAACTTTCATTGTTCACACTATTTTCGTACGGTTTTCATCGAGCCGATAGATACCAAACACACGTGTTCGATACCAGGTACAACAGCAGACTTCCGTGTGTGGGCGACCGTAACCCTTTCACGTCGCTTTGCAGCAGCACGACCGCTGGAGTACATACATATGTATATAAATGCTGAACCGCGCACCACTGCGTACAGATATTAGTAAGGAGATTGCCAATGGACTGCTTTTCTTGGTTCAACTTTTATTTCAGCGTCAGCGCTCCATCTGTGGGAGGGCCGTCGAACCAGACCCACGTTTTTAATTGGTCTAATACCTATACTTTGCTACTCTACCAGAGATGAGTAGCAGAGATGAGTAGGGAGATTGCCAGTGGAGCGATATTCTTGAGGCAACTTTTTTTCCGTCTTTGCAGCGCTGCCACACTGGAGAGTTGCCGAACTAGACCCATCTTTTTGATTGGTCGAATATATATAGATATACTCGACGTAGAAAAAATTGTTCGCTTCCGACCCATCTTTCTGATTGGTCGAGTATATATAGATATACTCTCGATGGGAGAGGTTCGTGCGTTTCCGTAGCTTGCGACCGCGCTTGAACCTTTGCGCCCGTCGCAACGTTGCTGGGACCATGCATTTGAATATCAGCTCATCGCACGGACTTCGGTATACAGTCTTCGAGCCTTGCTTGAACATATCTTAACCGTATCAATAAAGAATTTCAAATATTCAAGCAAGCTCGGCAGACGTACGCCAGTTCACTCACGCACCGAATGAATTTCTTCCCGTTAATTTTTTTTTTCAGCGTTGATACGTAATTGAATGAATATATCTTCGCAGCAACGAATTTGTTGCTGCGATGATATATATATTTTTTTTCCGCGTTCAAAAATTTTGGATAAGCATGTTTGGGTAACGTACATTAATTTGCAGAAGTGCACAGAGGTCGTGCGCATAGAGAATCAGTCTGGCAACCGGAAGGTTCGGAGTTCGAGTCAACGATTATTTTTTCTTTTACAATTTTTTTTTTTTTCAAGACCCGACCTGGCATTGCTCGCACCCCCATGCGAGCAATGCAAGGTCGGGTCTGAAAAATTTAAATGTTTATTAACCATCAAATTCATATGAAGATTCAAAATTACATGTCAGACGCAATACAATGTATACGTTTCTCGGAAATCCATTAACGCAACATTGTATGGAGGCAAACTGTAAACAAGTGCGAGCACTCCGGTTCGTCTCGATCATTTCATTTTTTGAAGTGGAGAATGAAGTCAGTTTTGCGTCTTGCAGTTTTTTCAATTTTTTTTATTCGTAAATATGCCATAAGAGCCCATGTTAAAATGTATGCATAGGAAAATTCATTTTGTGTAAACGATGTAGACGAAAAATCCCAAAAAATGTATGTGAGTTTGTTATGTATTATTAAAAACGCGGTAATTATTTTAGATTTTTCTGGGCATTTTTAATTTTACTGACGAACCTTCTTAAGAAGAAAAAAAAAATTGTAAAAATAAGAAAGAATTCGCTGACTCGAGGTCGAACCTTCCTGCTACCGGAACCATTCTCCATGCGCACGGCCACCGTAGACTTCTGAAGGTCAATGTACGTTACCCAAAGATGCTTATCCGAAATTCTTGAACGCGGAAAAAAAATATATATATCCTCGCAGCAACAAATTCGTTGCTGCAAAGATATATTCATTAAATTACGTATCAACGCTGAAAAAAAAAAATTAACGGGAAGAAAGTCGTTCGGTGCGTGAGTGAACTGGCGTACGTCTGCCGAGCTTGCTTGAATATTTTGAATTCTTTATTGATACGGTTAAGATATGTTCAAGCAAGGCTCGAACACTGTATCCCGAAGTCCGTGCGATGAGCTGAAATTCAAATGCATGGTCCCAGCAACGTTGCGACGGGCGCAAAGGATCAAGCGCGGTCGCAAGCTACGGAAACGCACGAACCTCTCCCGTCGAGAGTATATCTATATATACTCGACCAATCAGAAAGATGGGTCGGAAGCGCACAATTTTTTCCACGTCGAGTATATCTATATATACTCGACCAATCAAGAACGTGGGCCTGGTTCGATGGCTTTTCACCCAGATGGCGCACCAACGTCGAAATAAAAGTGGAACAGAGATAAGCTAGCTCATTGGCAATCTCCCTAGTAATCTCACGTTAAAAAGACAGCTAATGCAATATCTCTTGGCGGCGTTCACTAGCTTAGTGGACGCTATGTCCCCCCTCCCTATTTTGTTCGTCGACGACGACTGAATTTCACTTTTGGCATCGCAAAAAAAAAAGGGATAAATCTTCGGTGCGTAGATTCCAATAACTCCATCTTGGTCGCAATCGACGAACCGGAAAAAAAATGGATATGCATTTCCTTTAAAAACACATTAATTCTCTTTACATTTACAGGATACAAAAAAAGGTTTTTGAAGCGACCGAAAACAAGTTGGTCGAGTATAAAAGTCTTGTCGCGTATCGTCATCGTCGTCAGTAAGGTCGGTAGTTCTTGGTAAATAGAATAAATGTACTTGATTCGAGACGCTACCGAGCACAACACGGAAATCATAAACAGAAAAATGACGGTCACAGGACGGTCATTTTTGTGTCAATTGACGAAATCGAAAAATGACGGTCATTGCACATCGCTAGCTACCGGGTCTTTTGATTTGACTGAATGCAACTCTCGAAAGTGCCGACCAATAGTATGCGATCTGCGCACTAAACGGAGCGCAGTAGTTCTGCCATGCGCTGTTAACACTATATTCTCCGCGGGAGCAGAATCTTCGGCTTAGCGTCATTCCATCGGAACATCAAGCAAGGTGCTTACAATGCTGCGTATTTGTAGATTTCTTCAATCAGGGAACACTTTAATCAATCTTTACTCAGTTGAATAGTATCATCGTATTATTCCTAGTGCTATCAACATCATTTAAAACAATAAGAAATTGAATGTCTATATTGACACAAAGGTACAGATGAGATTATTGTTTGTTCGGCATTTGTTTACATTTTTGAAACCACGCCATCATCAGACCCGCCAGTAGAGGAATGAAAAAAAAAAACACCTGTGCCACACTGATGTGAAATTTAAAACGCCCTACAGAAATCAAATATGTTTCCGGTTGAAATATGGGAAGAAATTCTGAATCATGGGGAGGCAAAGGATCTCGTACGATTCAGGAGAGTGTCGAAAACTTGGAACGCAATATGTGAAAAAATTCTCGAGGTATTTATAAAACAGAACATAGATGCATGAAGTTTTAAATATATTCTATTGAAACTTGTTGAACAGCAATACTGTATCATCAGTTTCAAAAGACATTCGGAAATATTACAATTTTCGACATGAAAATTTTTTTTTCTTTCTAATACTTGGCGTCGCGACGCTACCGCGTCTCTTGATATGTTTAAAGATTTGTGACACATGTTTTTTTTTGTCATAACAGAAAATATGAATTAACAATGTTGAAAATCCTATGAATCTCTGTTTTTCATAATAGTAATGCCAAATATTCATCAACAAATGGATAAAACCTAACCATACAAGCTTTTGCGAATCTGATTTTTTAAAAATAAATTGACTTATTGGGTTTTTCAAATGTTATTTTTACAGAAATTTTAAATAATGTGTAAATATTTCATTCATTTTGATGAACAGTAATACAATTTTCTCTTCCACATAAAGTGTTATGCGTTTTTTAAACAACTTAGAAAAACGAAACATGCAAAATTTTTGAAAATGGGTATTGTAACGTCATTCGTTATATTTCAAAGAATCGAATATATCAAGGGACATTAGAGAAAAATTTATTTGGTATGAAAAAAAATTATAATGTTGACTGAAATTTTCTGTAACTCGTAATGCCATTGATTTTTTCAGATTTTCCATCCATATCTAGGTTGTCTTGATAGAAATTTTTGTCCATTGAACAATTTAACATCCGAACAGTAATCATTGAATATTTCTAGTTTCAAAAGCCTCTAACTTTGTACACAACTTTTTTAACAATCGGAGATTCTCTAACAAATACATTCATAAACTGTTTTTAGAATTTCTCAAACATTAAAATTTAAAAACTATAATAAATTGTTTAAAAAATTCTAAATGTTCCGGCAAATCTGAAAATATTTCATCTAATAAACAAAACAGTCTTCTGAATGTTATTCATCAGTAACAAAAACTAGGACGCTTCGGTATTTTCTTTTTTAAAACATTTAATTCAATGTCTATGTTCAATTTAAATATTCAATTTAAAACAGGATTAAAAATAGAGTTGTTGACTTATTTCAGAGTAATGATATATGGCACAGACAATGCAGAAAAGATATACCTGCTAAGTTCTGGTCTGCACTGCAGGAGCGAGCAAATTTACCAAATATTGATGATGAACAATCCCACAAGAAAGGAATGGAATCTCAATATTGGTATCAGATCTACAAATCTTGGAAAGAATGGCATAAAATAGTTGAAAAGAGGCCATCCATACGAACGATCAAACCTCTGCCTCATTATCGGACTTCTGAACGC
Organism: Tromatobia lineatoria; assembly: GCA_949699805.1. NCBI lineage: Eukaryota > Metazoa > Arthropoda > Insecta > Hymenoptera > Ichneumonidae > Tromatobia > Tromatobia lineatoria. Next base: position 12,767,996 of record OX453034.1, read on the forward strand.
ATTACATGTATCTCGGCACTGGGTAATTTATTTTGTTTTCCACTGTTTTAACGCATTTATCTTTGCATTCATTTCTATTCATTATTAAAAGTGATTCTTTTTTAGTGAGTGTAACCTGTGCGAGATTCAGAGAAAATACGGAGAATCTCGACGGTACAAAGTTCTGAAAAAAATCAATTAGATAGAAGATCCTGAAGAGATTAATCTTGCATAGTAATAACTCACAAATATTATTAACAAATATTCACAAATCATCCGGCAAGCTAGCTTTTAATTTAAACGTGAATAATTCGTTGATTTTGTTCAAATACGTATGGATACGGCTGGAGCTCCCTATCTCAAAGTCGTTCTTAAGGACAATCCTTTCATCATGGTCTGTTAATTTTGTCGCGCCCCATTGGACTAGCCAATCAAAGCTTTTTTAATTGATCGGCCGGTCAATTAAAAAAACCAGGAGGACGCTATCTCAAATCTGATTAACTTGGTAAGTATTCTTGATCTCTGTATAAGTTATTTCTTCTCTTTCTTAATTCCCAAACCTTCTCGATGTTTTCGAGTGAAATAACCTTGGATAGATGCCAATACTTCGGTTTTTTCGTGTTGAATTTAATAACTAGTGTTTATCCGATGTTTAGCTAGGGCTGGCTGTGAAAAGTTACCGTTTTTGGTACACCGTTAGTTGTTCTTCAATGCGTGTACTGATTGTCCTCCCGATTTCCTCCTATATACGCTTTGCCGCACCCACAGGGCATATTGTATACTTCAGTTGTATCTAGAGTGTCCCGTTTGTCTTTGAAATTTAGCAACATTGGTGGTATCTTCATTGGTGGTTAGAAGATTACTTTGACGTTGTGCTCCCTGAGGACTATGCTTAACTTGCCTGTCAAACTTTAAAGATAGGGGAGAAAAACTGTCGTAACTTTTTTTCTCTTGAACTTGTGTTGGTTCCTAAGTATCCTTGTTTGGGTCTTTTTTTCTTAAATTCGTAGATTGTCTGATTGATCTCCCTTTCGTTACATCCATTCTTGATCAATGCCTCTGTTAGTTGTTCATTGATCAGCAATGAATATAACAGAAAAAAGATCAACCAGACAATCCACAAATTCAAAACAATGGCCCAACCAAGGTCACTTCGGAACTAACACAAGATCAAGAGGAAAAAGTTCTCTTCAGATCAAGGGAAAAAGAAAACGATTTTTCTTCTCTACTTCCAAAGTTTGGTAGACAAGTTGAGCAGAGTCCTGAGGAAGCGCAAAGTTAAAGTGATCTTCAAACCACCAATGCAGATAGCACAAATGTTGACAAATTCCAAAGACGAATGGGACACTCTAGATACGCCTGGAGTATACAAAGTTCCGTGTGCCTGCTAAGAGAAGGTTATTTCACTCGAAAACATCAAAAAGGTGTGCAAATTAAAAAACACGAATAACCTGAAGAGAGATCAAGGATACTAAATTAACCCGATTTGGGATAACGTCTTCCTGGTTTTTTTAATTGACCGGCCGATCAATTGAAAACGCTCGGATTAGCTGGTCCACGACAAAATTAATAGACCATGATAAAAAGAATGTACTTAAGGACGACTTCGAGATAGGGAGCTTCAGTAACGGAGCTCTAGCCCTGATGATGCGAACCGTAACGTTCGTAAAACGTCGTCATAATGCTGAACATCACGCGACAACCATCTAGCAGCCTTGTGTTTTGTCGAAATTGTATTTTTTTCCAGTGTTTGAACTATATCTACGAATCTACCTAATCAATCATCGAGATACTTTTTAGGCATAATGGGTGCTTTCATACCAAAAACAAATGTATAATTCGCAAGTTTCTATCCATTTTGAGAAATTGAGAAATCTTCAAAGCAACTTTTTCAAACATTACACTAATATCGTCAAAATTCATACGTACTCCGAAAAATCATCGAATTAATTTAATTTGGAAGACATTCAGTTTAGTGGATAATTTGTTCAACAATATTGTTTTTCTTAAATTTATTATTGACTTTTTAGAATCATTATTATGCAAGATTAATCTTTCTTCTATGTGATTGATGTTTTTCATATTTTAGTTCTATCGAGACTTTCTCTATTGTCTGAATCTCGCGCGGGTAAGTCAAACTGTACTACGAAACGCCCACTTTAGTAATTCGATAATTGCAGGAAATATTATTGCCGTCGGGAGTACAGAGGGCTATATTACTTTTTATGACACAATCCTTAAGGATGTTTTTTACCGGGCTGATCATGCAGAGTCTCTGGAAAATGTGCAGTTGTTTGCGAAAGGTTTGAACATTTACAAAATATTATTTCTCATACATATGACCAAATTTAAAGGCTGTGTAAACTTTATTTTTCTGTTATATAACTATTGTAGATACCTATGTGTTCGCTTGTTCGTTGTCTATCAATGATAGAATCAAATTCTGGAATCTCCAATCAAAGCACGAGGAAGTGGATCTGCGATCCAGAGGATCGATTATAAGGTACGAAAAATATTTGTTGTTCGAATTGGTTAACATTAAAGTTCCATTGATTTCTATGAGTTTTTATTAAATTTACAGTGCCGATCGTGGAAATTGTTTCACTATCAATGATGACTTAATGAGAACGTATTACCTGTGTCGTCGGGATTCCGTAAATCATCGATTACGAGTACCTAACAATATATATATTAAGAAAGATGTGCGGAAGTTGTGGTTATTGGAAGGAAAAATCGTGGCTGCTGGAGCCAAGTACGATGAGGTAACGAATTATTGCACGATTCTTTTTTACACGCTTGTATTCATACTAGATTTCAAGAAACATAATCTGTGTTTGTTACCAGTTGGAACTCTACACGAGCACACACAGCCTCACGCAGTCAATTATAGTAGGAAAATGCGGTCCTCGCAGTAATTCGCGGACACTTAAACCTGACATACAAGTTCGCTACTACCGAATTTTCAAGGGGCATGTTGTCGCTTGCATTGGAGGTAAATTTTGGTGTTATAATTGCCGACTTGTCAGTTTTTGTCAGTAACTCAAATTCATCTCGTTCATTGCATTTGTAAGAGGGATGTGCAATACTCGAATAAAAATGTATTCAAAATACTTTTTGATTTGAATAACTGTCATTAATTCTAAACTAGGACTAATAAGACACTTTTTAATAATCATTGTTAGTTTAATTTACTTCGTCATTCACGAAAAATATGATGAACATATAATGTACTTACAATTACGGATAGTTATTCAAAGCAGAATGTATTTTGAATACAATTTCATTGTATTATGCTGCCAATCTCTAAACTGGAACAGCGTTGCTATAAAACCGTCTTATTTATTTTATCAGTATATGGCGAAGTGGGTTTTTCAATCGACGCCGGTGAATGGAAAATTTACAATCTATTCGAAAATTTCGGCGCTCCGGTGACAACGGTGCTCTTTCACATTGCTTTTCTAGCATTGGGTTTGCAATCAGGTACGTAATTGTTAAACAGTAGCCCGAATAAGATGAGGATGGACGTTATCGCATAACAAAAAGGGACAAGTTTAAAGTTGTAATTTTAAACGCATTTCTGAGGTTGGGTTTCGATGGAGAAATAACTTATTTGGATATTAGAGATACCTCTTCTAATTTACTGTCCGAAACTTTATAGGTGAAGTGTATTTATTTGAAGTCCCAGACGTCAAAGATCTCGAAAACTTCGATTTCAAAAACAGGAAATTCCGGAAGCTATTGTTGGACACAGAGGCTATCATTTCCCTCAACGTGATTGAATATGAATCAGAGCAATGTATTATTGCGGCAAGCAGTCGAAACGTTCACTTCGTACGTCTTAAGTGACGCCCCTACGATATTGGATCGACATAGCGTAGATTAAAAGAAAATGTACTGTGTAATATTAAGATTACTTTAATTCAAGCTATAAATAGAGTTATAGAGATATATAAAGTTCGAAAAACGAATTTTAAAGCCTTCTTCATCTTCTTGCACCTTTAGAGGTGGCTGAAGTTGTCGCACCGATGTGTACGGCCAAAGAAAGACTCTGATCATTGTGTGAGCGGAGAATCGATCTCATTTATTATGGCGTCTTCTCACAGACGCTAAAAACAGGCCCATGAAATTGTAATAGATTTCTATTATAGATAGTGATGAAGAAAGTTTTTATACGTAATAAATACACTGTCGAAATATATGATTTTTGTTTCCTTCATTTATTTAAGTCACTGTACACGAAAATGGCAGTTAAAAAATGTCGTAAAAAGATTGGAGGGCCTGCGCGGGTGATAAAATCTCTCAGATGGATAATTTAAGCAAAAGCAAATGGTCTCAGATTCAGTATGTTAATTGCTATAAAGTATATCATACGGTTTTCAATGTATGCAAAAATAACAGCAAAATTGTGGACATTGTTCGAAAAAAAGTGTTTTTTTTTCCACCGTTTTTGGCAAAAAAATTGTACATATCACGATATATATAAGTCCTTGATATGCGCTATAGCTATTGTTTCAAAGAATGTGGTTGAAATTTCATAAGGATCGGTTTCGTCATTTCAACAGTTGTCAGTTGTCGAAAAACGCGCCTACAATTCTGCAGAGCAGATGAACGTGGCCCGGTAGTAAAGTATCGATCACACAAAAATACGGTTAAATTCCTCCGATCTTCATAAAACATTAGTTTGATACTCTTTGATTTGTATGCTAGGGTGTTTCAAAAAATTTTATTATTTTTTTCCTCCCATCCAGTGAAATCGTGAGTTTCGTACGTTAAATGAATCTCACGAAAAGAGAAGCCTAGAAAAAATGCATCGTGCAATGCAAGAGGAGCACATTGGACGATTATACGTAAGAAAAATGCGGCACCCCTGAGCTTCCATCGTCAGTGGCGTGCTTTCGTGAGATGTTTCCTTTGATTGAATGTAATTATTCGATGAGGGAGGAGGCATTATTTTCCATTCATTATTAGTTGAAAAATTTTTTATTTTCTTTGATACGTTTTGAAAAAAAAAAACTTCTTCTTAAAAAAATTGTTTCCGTGTAAAACAAATTTGCATCCCCATATTTATTCAAAATTTCATACAAATATGTCCCTCCTACGTCGGATATAATTAATTATCAATGCTGTTCCAGATTAAATAAATGTTCAACTCTGCGGCGCTTCACGCGCACGATAACGTGTAACCGTCAAGTAGGAGGGAGAAAATCGATTATGGGATCGATGAGAAGAAATTAGACAGTCGCGTAACGATCGCGAGACGCGAAGGAGCAAACCAGCTTGATAAGGACAATTACTGTGCGAGAACGAGAGCATCAACGACAATAACTGTGCAAGAGCGTTAACGACAATTATTGTGCGAAAACGAGAGTATTAACGACAATTACCGTACGAGTGCGACTTTGGTTACCTCGATAGTGCCGAGTGCACAGGTTGAGAATTAAAGGAATGATAAAGAATAACATTTAGAGTGGATTGAGTTAAACACTAGTAGTTCTCAAAAGATTGATGATTTCATTAAGTTTCAATTACTTCACTGTTTCGGAGCGTTTCGATTTGCTATAAAGTTTTACGATAAGCGAATTCTCGGAAAATAAAACTTAACTTGCGATCGATTGCAGAAATCAACCTTACAAAAGATGATCCATGTGAAAATAATTTGACTAGAGACATTACTTCTTGTGACTCGAATACTAATTGAAACGAATTTCAATGAAAGTAAAAACATCGTACCGGAGTACTTTTCGAAAAAATTATAATTTATTGTACCCGAAATAAACGAAAATCATTTAAAAATACATTTTTGTTTTTCAAACTGAAACTTTACTTGAAAATTTTGATTGTTTTTACGAAAATTATTTTTTAAATTGTTTTTTGTTAACTAATAATGGAACAAAAATAATGCCATCACCCCATCGAATGATTACATTTAAGGAGGCTCGGTGACAACTATCAAAGTCAAATCAGTGCTAATATTTCGTAACTGATTCTTTAAAGTTTAATGCATTGAAAGACAATAGTGAAGTGTGATTTGTATTGAAGCATGTATATATACTTAATCGAGTGAAAGATCAATAGTGACGAATTTGCATAAAGATTAACCGATTAACTTTTCTTTTCAATGGGACACTTTTTTGTTTGGTTTTTTCCAAATATCATCTGTAATTCTTCACCGATTACACTGAATGATCGCTCATTTAGTTTCTCAAAAGATACTTCACGAATTGACCGCCTAGATATTTCGTAATATTCATCGTTCAATAATTGTAGCCTGTTGTTTAACAAAAATAGAAATACTTTCATAAACAACAGGCTATAGTTATTAAACGATCAGAAATATGAAATATCGTGGCGGTCAATTCATAGAGTACTTTTGAGAAAGGGAACAAGCCGTCACTAGTTTTAATTGATAGAGATCTACTGATTATACTTGAAAAAAAATGGAACGAAAATGTATCCCATTACAAATAATAGTACATTACGATACTAGTGCAATGAAACTTTTTCGCGACGAGTGTGAATTTGCAACACCAGCCGAAGGCGAGTGTTGTGATCACACGAGATCAGAAAAACTTTCGCGCACGAGTATCGTATACAATTTTATGCAATTTCGTGTAAGAGGTGCGTACTTCTCACACGCTGCGCTTCGCTCCCCGTGCGAGTAATCGCACTTCTCGCACTAGTGGCATAAAAGTTGTATACGAAACTCGCGCGAGAAACTTTTCTCAACTCCTGTGATTACAACACTCGCCTTCGGCTCGTGCTGCAAACTCGTCTCACAAAGTTTCCATCGCACTCGTATCGTAATGTACTATTATCCCACTAGTGCGAGAAGATCCTATTCCACGCACGCGAGCGAAGTAGCGACTTCACGCACACTGTGGCATAAATGTAATGAAGTTAATCGTCATGCAAATCCGTCACTATTAATGTTTCAGTGGGTCGAGTATATATACTTTAATACAAATCCCCTTCTACTAATGTTATTCAATGCATTAAACTTTAAAAAATTGTTTACGAACATATAGCACTGTTTTGACTCTGAGGGTCGTCACTGATCTATCTTAATCAAAGGAAACATTTCAAGAAAGCCGGCGACTGGTGATGAAGGCCGCATTTCTAGGGTATAATCGTCTAATGCGGCACCCCTTATGATTTTGTCATTTCACATTGCACTTTCATGGGGTTCATTTGATGTACAAAACCTACAATCCTACTGGATTAAATAAAAAAATAAATGAAATATTTTCAAACACCCTAACATCTACTTTCCAAAAATGTTATCTAAACAAAAGCGGGTTTTTGAAAATTGTAAAGTAACAAGACGACTTTGCAAAATTGATAGACATTTACAACGGCAAATAAAACTCGCTTTTCCACCCTCACCGATCCGCATAGAGATCAGTAAATTCGCCAAAATAGAAAACGAAATCAGATTTGCTTTTATTAATATTAGGTTTACTTTATTTTAAGTAACAAATTACAAAGTTGGATCAGCGAAAAATATTATTGAACATTTAATTCTATTGCTTAGAACTATTGATTGAGGCTGTTCCGCTACCATAAGTCCTATCCCAGTTGACATAAAGACCGAGATCCGATTGCGAGACACTAGGTCTCACATACGAGAGTGCTTCGTTGAAATCTTCCGCTGTGACGCATCTGACATCCTCTTTTCGTATATTTTCCAAAAGTTCGTAGGGAATGCTTCTGATCGGTCCCATACTCGCTTCTTTGCAGAGATTAGTCATATCCGCGCCAGAATAGTGTTCAGATAGATTAGCTATATTATCAATATCTCGTGAAGTAAGGTCGTGTCGCTCGGCGGCCAATAAATTAACGACAATTTGTCGTCGAGCTTCAAATTCCGGAAGAGGGACGTAAAGCCTCTTGACAAATCTTCTTCTTGCGGCTTCGTCAAGTTCCTGCGGTCTGTTCGTCGCTCCAATAACTAAAATGCGATCTTCCTCGCCCGTGGCTGCGCCGTCCAATTGCACGAGGAATTCCGTCTTTATTCTTCGTGAGCTTTCGTGCTCGGTCTCTGATCTTTGAGTGAGCAAAGAATCGATCTCGTCCATAAATATAACGGAAGGTTGATGGACCCTCGCAACGGCGAATAAAGCTCGTACCATTTTTTCGCCTTCGCCGATCCACTTGGAGGTCAATGAACTCGCCGATATAGAAAAAAAAGTAGATTTGCTCTGAGATGCAATGCACTTTCCTATAAGAGTCTTTCCGGTTCCCGGTGGTCCAAACAGCAATATGCCCTTTGGTGGACGTCTCAAACCCGTGAATATGTCTGGCCTCAACATTGGAAGCACAACGATCTCTTTTATTATTTTCTTCGCGTGTTCGAGACCCGCTACGTCGTCCCATGAAACAAAAGCTCCCGAATCCATTATTTCATTCCGAACAAGTTCAATAAGCTTCTCGTCTATGCCTCGAAGACGTTCGTCTTCTGGTTCAGCTTCTTGTGACGAACTTTCCGTTTTCTTGACCTCTTCTCGTTCTTTATCGCGTTTAAATGGACAAACGAACTTTGAGTTCACTGCTGCTTTGCCTCCCAAGCTTTTCTTTGTTTGTTTCTGTTGCTGTTGCACCTGCAACTCTTCTCTCGCTGTTCTGAAAGGTCCAGACTTTGAATCTTGCTCTTCTTTTCTCGAATCTTCATCTTTATCCATTCTCCCAAAATCCCTTCTCTGCTGCCATCTTAATCTGGGGTTTTCATCTTTTTCCATTCTTCCAAAGTCCCTTTTCTGCTGCCAACTTATTCTGGGGTCTTCATCTTTTTCCATTCTCTCAAAGTCGGGTCTCTGCTGCCTTCTCATTTTGGGATCTTCATCTTCTTCCATTCTATCAAAGTCTCTTCTCTGTTGCCTTCTTCTTCTGAGGTCTCCATTTTCGTCCATTCTCTCAAAATCTCCTTTGTTCTGTTTTTGTATTCTGGAATCATTTTGTATACTATCATTGCAAATAGGAGATGTACGACATTGCTCAAATCTCTTAGAGGTTTGTGGAGCCATCCACTGCTCTGCAGAGGGTACTTTTCTGATGGCTGACTCTTCATTACTCTCTGGTAACTTTATTAGATTTTCTACATCCCTGTCTACGAGTTCCCTTCTACCGCAAACTTTGTCAGAGCTTTTTTTCTGACAAGGCAACGGCTTTACCAGAGAAAGTGCTTGTTGTACATCCCTGAAACTCGTTCTCCATTGGAGCCTATCTTTTTTTTCTGGACCCTGGATTTTTTTTAGAAATCCTGTCTTTTCTATTACAGATTGGTACTGTTTTAATCCTTGATTAAGTAAAATTGCAGCTGCTTCTTCAGATTCGCTGGAAATTATGGAAATTAAGATTCTTTGGCTTATTTATGTGCTTGGTAAACACAATATACAATATATATCTGAGCTTAGTTTTACAAACACTTTTATTTTAACTCACAACTTTTTAGCTGTCATGTACTTGACAGCGAGACGTTGACGCTCCACGTCGACTTCATTGCTGTTTGTTTTAGAAAATAATATCGAGTGATACGCCGCCAAAAAGTCATTTTTTAACGAAGTCTCGTCTTTTTCTTTTTGCATTTTTTACGAAAGATCACTAATATATCCTCATCGGAATCATTAAAAATGCATATAAACAATAATATCTCGCGACATCAGGTTTTGACTCTTTTTATACGAGCGGAAACACCTGTTGAGCTGAATATGTGATTGGGTGAAGGACGAACTATTGGACCAATGAAACGTCGAGACTCGAGAAAAAGGAAAGATGCTGAATACTTCCGGAAGTTGCAAGACTTTCGAATTTTGCTTTCTCATAGAGAAAGCTTTGGTTTCATGAAAAAAAAAAGTTCTGTGTATGTGTGAGTGTGCGTTCAGGGCTTTAGAATTTTACTCATCTGTAACTGGAGAATCGGTTAATCGATTGATCTAAAATTTGGTACATAAGTGTAGTAGTCCGTCTTTGACTGATCCAATTTTTTCAAAATGTATGCAGAAATTTTCATTCCATAGCTTTTTTAATTTTTCCATAAAAGGATGTTCGTGCTCTAGCTTTTATAAAAATGGCGATATTTTGCTAAATAATTATTTATACGTGCAGGTACTGTTAATGTTGATTAGCATTGAATTTGACCGAAATCGGAAGAGCGGTTCGGATTTTATGGAATTTTGAATTATTCGAAAAATCTCGTTCAAGCGCTTGCTCATGCAAATTCCTACGTATCGGGTTCCAATTTAGTTTACGTATGGACTATGATTAACCAATTTTTCAGTTACAATTTTACACAAATCGGTCGAGCGGTAAAAATTTTACGTCACTTTGAATTTTTATAAAAATGTCTTCCGAGTATAAACAAGCCTGCAAAGTAGAACCTTGCAAATTGCTTCCTCATTATTTTTCGCTTTCTACAAAGCTTTCTCTATGAGAAAGCCAAAATTGATCAACATACTTCCTCATAGAGGTAGCTTTGTAGAAAGCGAAAAATAATGAGGAAGCAATTTGCAAGGTTTTACTTTTTGGTTTTTTTTTTTCACAAAACTACCTCTAAAAGGAAGCCAAAATCGATTGAGATACTTCCTTATAGAGGTAGCTTTGTAAAAACAAACCAAAAATAATGCGGAACAATCTGCAAAGTTTAACTTTTGTTTTGTTCGAATGGAATATTGCCGGCAAAATATAGATTGTTAATTTCAGTTGTCATTGAAAGTAAAATTTATCATTCTACAGTGAATTTTCCAAACTTAAATGATCTGTCGGATGTCATCGGAAATGATAGTCCTCGATTCATATCGAAAACTGTTTCTGTATTTTCGCCGACGTTAATATTATGGTCGAAAGGAAAGAGTGCTAATAATATACTGAATATGCATATTTGCTTGGAAATTAAAATCTTTAACTTCATCACATTTTATTCTTGAACAAATTATATGCATAGAATCATCATTTCACCTTCATGGTTATTCAAGGATATCAAAATATTAAATTAATGTAAGCCTCGTAAAAATAGTGATAACGTGATATATTTCTATCAAAAATACAATAATCTCTTGCTGTACATACACATTCGAAATATGAGCTTTCCTGTCACAAGAATTATACGGTTAAAGATACAATAATATAATATATATTAATAATAGTTTAAAGGTTTAATAATTAGATTCAATGAGACGCATGGCACCAGGCGTACGCGTTGTCGAAGATTCTTTGCCACGGTGAGCGTTTGTTCTTCCAATTCAATGGAGTGTAAGGCCACTGCCATGTTTCAGTGCATCTTTCAGGATGAGGCATCATCGCTAAATGTCGGCCGTTTGCTGAAGATATTCCGGCTATTCCATCTGTGTGCATTATAAAAAATGGTTTATCAAAGGCATGAAAATGAGTGCATGGAAAAACAGCGATTGTATCAAGAAAAAACCAATATGTGTATGTTGTAAGAGTTCATACCAAGACTGCCATTCGGATTCAGAGGATATTTTTCAGTAGGATTTCCTGAATCGTCAGTGTATTGTATTGCCACGCAATTTCGCTTTCGCAATTCATCCAAAACTTGCTGGTTACGGAATGTAAATCTGCCTTCACCATGAGCGATCCAAACACCCATGACAGTACCTTCCATACCTTGGAGCATTATAGCCGGCGATTTTCCTATCTTAACGGTTGTCCATCGGCACTCGAATCTTTCAGATTTGTTGTGGTCCAACACGACGTTAGTACGTTGCTCGTCTTTACCTTGCATTTAAATTATTTTTTAAGCATTTGTTTGAAAATTTTCATCAAATGTGTTGCAAGTCGCATAGAAAATGCATCATGGATAGTTCACCTTTATCGTTACTATCTAATTCGCTTCCTATCCATCCCAACAGACTCATCAGTTGACAACCGTTACAAACACCCAAACTGAAGGTATTCTCACGATTGAAAAAGTGTTGCAATTGCTTGCGCAGTGTTGGATGAAATAGAAGACTTGCGGCCCAGCCTTTGGCTGACCCCAAAACGTCTGAAATACAATATTAGTAAAATAAGTTAAGTAACGAGCAATGCTTAATCCGCCGCTGATATTAATTCAGGACGGTTCGTTCTCATTCGTAGAAAATTTCTGCAAATTACCCACTCACATATTCAATAGTCTCATATGTTTAGAAATAATGGAATTCGGTTGTGATGTATTTAAAAATCTGTAGTTTTTTGCTAATTTTGCATTAACATAGTTTGATGCTAGTACGAAATATGCCCATTTTATTACAACCATTAGAACCTTGACAAATAAGTGTAACAGAACTTTTAGAAAAATAGGTGGAAAAAATGAATCCATTTTCTGAATAAAAATAAGACAAAGTCCATTTTGTTCGACGGCAAATTTCTGCATGCCAAAAACAAACAAAAAACTCTTACCGGCGTAACTGAATCCTCCAGGAAATATAACTCCGCGGAATTTCTCCAGATTGATATCACTGGACAAAAGATCTTGCATTGTTACGTCCCAAACTTGGAATCCTGCCTGAGCAAGAGAAGCGGCCATTTCTCGATCACCGTTTATTCCTTCTTCACGTATAACAGCAACTCTGATTTCTGCTGATTAAAGGAAGAATATCCATTACGTCGAATTTCAGTTCTGTCTTCAATTTAATCGAATAACGGATTTTTAATGTACACGTACGGGTCAAACTCTTGGAAATTGAAACGATCGGTACATCAGGATCAAATGTCAGCTTGTAAGCCGGAGTCGTTCGGTCCTTAAGCCCATTGTATTCTTCGGCAGCGCATTCAACGTTCGTTTGACGACGTTCCAGTTGATAACTCGTTTCTTCCCATATCTTCATCAGAGGGAGTACCGTTGAGTTCAGTAGAACTTTGTTATTCACCGATACAACGACCTGAGGACAGTGAATTAGTGAAAAACGTGAGTCTGCGCAGATGCAGACTTTGCGGAAGGAAATATTGGGAGCGCAAAAAAATTATTATTGAGAAATGACTCCATTTGCAACGATCGTCCATTGGAATATTTAAGAATCGATTACCAAAGTGGTCGTCTAAGTTTCCTCAGCGGGAAAAGTTAATCACGGTAATATCTCGTTAAAAAATAAAGAATTTAATGTATGAAAACTTTTTTTTTATTGTTTGGGTATCTCAACAATAGAATAATCAAGTATTTTGTTCGGATAAACTATCCCTATGAAAGCGTGTTATAAATATAGTTCACCTTTGCGCTCAGACCAAGTCCGCTAGATTTACCGATCTCATAGACCGGTGCGTTGAAACGCTCAAAGGTTTCCTTCGCATGGTCGAGATTACTTCGTTCTACCTCGAGAACCCAGCCAACTTCCTCGGCGAAGAGAATTTCAATTGGCGACCCAGTTTTGTGTTTTATATTTATTTCTATCCCAGAAATACCACCGAAGGACATTTCCAAAAGGCAGGTAATCAGACCGCCATCGCTCACGTCGTGACCGGCCAAGACTTTTTTCTCTAGATGGATAAATATTTAATAATATTGTAATGATATACTGTAATTGAAAATATTTTGATCAATATTTAATTTTTTTAAATCTTTTATCTATAATTATCTTCGAGTCAAACTAAACGTGCGGAAAACGCTGTAGCCAAATAGTAAAATCTTTAATCGATATAATTTCATCAACTCTTTTTACAAAATTAGTACTGTTCCTCTATATTAAAAACGAATACTACAAATTATCCTCAAAACAAGGCAAACAATTCATCACAAGTTGGAGACGTGCTTTTAAAGAGTGAGCATCCGCTTGACCAGTGAAAGCTCCAGACATCCAGCAAACCATTAGAAGTGCGATCCCTTTTCTTCGAGCTTCTGTTGAATTAAAATTCAAAAGCATTCGATAAAATACAACTTACCAGCGATCAAAGCCTGCGTAGCGGCAAACGCATTTGCCACGACCTTCGCATTCTCGACATCGGGCGATGAGTCGCCGAGCTGCTGATAAACCTGTGCGAGAGCCGTCCCGCCAATACGACTTTTACCATTCGACAAATCAACGAAAAGCAGGCAACCCTCTTTTCCAAGTGCAGGGCCCTTCAGATCTGGCGTAGCAACCTGTAGGGTAATAATTTTCAAAACACAGTGTCACTAAAAGTAAGAACATTTGCTATGTAATGTTTGAAGTTTCTCTCAACTCACGAGTCTTATGTCTGGACAAGGCGCGTATGACGAGACCACCAAAGTTCCTGGCGCTTTGACCACATCTTTGCCTATTCTTGCGGCCATGCTCAAAGAATCTTTGCCACCGTCGACAGCTACTCCGTATTCCTTCATTATAGCACACATAGCCTCGCAAGCTTCGTAAAGCGCTGCACCCTCGCCCGGCAATTTTGCCGCCCACATCCAGTTTCCACTACATTTTACGTCCTGAATAAGTTATTCCATTATCAAACCAAATTCACAAGTAACTTTTGAGTATGAAATTAATAAACATGGCTAGAAGAATCAAATCGATACAACAGAACGTAACTAATCAATGACTACAGTTTTGGACTTGTTTTTGTGTTCGCTTCAAGAAGGTAATATTCTAAGTCTGACAATCACTTTTCATTTTTAGTGATGTTTACACTTAATTTCTTAAACTCACAGCCATATTATGTTTCTGTTTTGAAATTTTTTTTATGCGAGATGTTGATGTGTTCCATTTTTTGTAGATTTAAAAAATATACATTGGATGTTATAATATTTTGGACAACGGCATAATTGCCAACTAAATATACTACATGAAGGGAATCCAATCAGTATTTATGTAATGATAAATAAAGGATTTTGAAGGAATCTTGAAATTGATAGAACTGTATAATAAAAACGATAAAATGTACAAACCTTTAAATCCGAGATCCTAGCAAAAACGAGATTGGTCAACGACTCGGTGACAGTCATCCGAGCACCAGCGGCAACATTGACCAGACCCTTAATCGGTTGTTCTCCTATCGACGTTGCTGTGCCGACCTATGAAAGAAGAATGATTAATTAATCATATTCAACGCAGCAGAACAAAAAAATCGTACTCACGGTTGAGAATTGAGAAATTGCTGTAACTGCCACATCAGAGAGCGGTGTGTGTAGCGGACCAACACACTGTTGCTGTGCGATGAGTCCCGTCACGCAGCGATCAACCTTGTTCGTTAAATAGCGTTTGCTCGAGACGGACGGCAGTCGAAGAACTCTGTCAAGGGCGGCTTCGAGGGTCAGCGTGCTTGGGAGATTAACCGGCTTTGTCAAGACGACCTCACGCTTCAGATCGAAGGTCTATAGACATTTTTTAATTACAATTTTTTAAGGCATTCTAAATCAAATTTTCAAGTAAACCTTGTAAATTAAATTTCTTGCGAAAAAACAGACATCACTCCAATTCTTACCAGATTCAAACAACTCACCAGACGATTTACCCTTAACCAGATCGAAAACTTAGAGCCAATATGCACTCAACCCCAACAAGAACACATTCGCAAACATAAATTCCTCACCCACACTATATACCAACATCTTGAAATGTCGAACAACGACGAATACGTGTAAAAATCTAATCGGTACACACCACTCGAATAATAACCGTTATAAGATATTCTGTTAATACAGCCAAAATATTTGAAGCAAGGCTGAAGGACTCCGGTCGATGGCCTATTGGGAATGCATGTACGGCCAAATCATGGATATATTATTTAAAACATTTTGAAAAAAATATACAAAGAACAAAAAATTCTGTTAAACGTATTGTCAATAAAACTCTTTTACCACTACTACCAAATTTCTTGATATATTTTTTCAATGCATTTTTTAAATGGAATTTAAAAATGAAATGTTTCGATTCTACGGCTATAGTATATAAAATATAGAAAAAAAATGTTTAAAAACCTTCTGGGGCATTTTGCCAAGTACGAGTTCGAGCTCGAGGTCGACTGGGTGTCTCACATTACGATCTTCAGTGCCATTCAAATATTTAGTAGGATCGCAGGAATCTTCCTCAGACAAGACAATTTTTCCAGAACCGGTGACAGTGCCGACAAAATTTATCGGGCACTTCTCGCGATTGGCTATTCTCTTAAGCAGAGCCCCGTCTTCTTGCTTGCATAAAATGGCATCGTTCTCTTGGTACTCGGCACCCCAAAGTTCCATTGTACTGATGCTCTCATCACCAAGATCGAATTTCTTTGTGAATATCACAGCGCCAGCTGGTTCGACAATTTCCTTCAAGACATTTCCTAAATAAAATAATCATAAGTTTGGAAATTTTTTTTATAGAAATATAAAAGACAAGCCGAAAGCTTCTAGACTGCGTACCATTTCCGCCTGCGCCTTGATCGTGTATACTTAAGATTGGATTTTTTTCGCCCATCTCGACACACGCGCGAACCAGTCTGTTAAGCTTTTGCTCCATCTCTGCGTCACCTCTCTGCACTGCTCCGAAATCCAACTCCGACTTATTGTCACCTTGTACCTAGCAATATAAAATTTGTTAATAAGTCCAAGTTTGAAAAAATTAATAAGTCCAAGTTTGAAAAGATACCTCGACTGAACTTGCAGAACCTCCGCCTACACCAATTCTGTAAACTGGACCGCCAATTTTGATAATTTCCATTCCTGCAACAAAGCATTAAGGACGGAATAAAGTTCAGTTACGGTAAAAATTGATTTCAGACAGATTTCACGCGGTAGTGGATGGAATTTTGGAAGAACGTAAAGTTTTAGTGACATTGCAAAAACGCGCAAAGGCGAATTGGCAAGCTCAATTTGCATTAAATTTTAACCGGATTCCCCACAAATCCAGTGACCCACAGCAAATTCGGGAGAAAACTTTGTTCAAATTCTCGGGTTAAAATGTTGATATTGAGCCTTCCCTCGAAAAATCTTTACTTGCTTTCTACATATCAAGTGTGTTTGTTACCTTTTTCAGGAACTAGTTTTTCGGTCATATCGGCGTCGACAGTTCCCAAACCTCCGCTAAACATTATGGGTTTAATCCACTCCCGGCGGTCGCCAGTCGGGCTCGTTAGGCCAAAGGACCTTGCGAACCCCGAAATGACTGGTTCACCGAACTTATTACCATAGTCCGATGCTCCGTTACTGGCTTCAATTATTATATCCAACGGAGATGCCATGTTGCTGGGATAAGGAGTGCCCTTTTCTTCCCACGGTAATTCATAACCTTGATAGAATACACATTGTTAATGTTTTAAAAAACCAGCAATAATTTTTATACGCATAAACTATAAAATACCTGGAATATGGAGATTTCCCACTGAATATCCAGCCGTTCCCGCGGTGTAGTAACCACCTCTACCGACTCCTTGGATGTCCCTCAATCGTCCTCCTGTTCCGGTCGTAGCACCGCTGCAAAATGTCCAGAATAATCGATTAGTTCCAAAATATAATAGTTTATAATTATTTTATTTTTCAATTTGGTGCCTGTCCGAATTTAATTCTCATCCTTCGACGACTCAAATTCAAGGAAATAAATGAAGTCAGTCACTACTTTTCACGATTTGTTAAGGAAAAAAAAAACCTCTACATTTATTGAAAATTATAATTTCAAATTATTGTTATCAATACTACTGTTATGAAAAATTAATTATGGAATGAATTTTACAATCGTCACAGGATTCCATGTGTTTCTCTTCGCTACCAGTTTAAATTATGAGACTTGTTTGCATTTAACTAAAGCGAAAAGTGAACCCATTTACCTAAATGGTGCAACACCAGTTGGGAAATTGTGGGTTTCTGCGGTGAAAATTAAATGCTTTTTCAGTTGCTCGACGTTGAACGGACTAGAGCGGTGTGTCTCGGTCGGTCGAAGAATCTTCGCTTCGAAACCTTCGATAGCACTGCTGTTGTCCTTAAACTTGATGACGTTGTTTTGATTGGAGGTGGCTTGAGTGTCGATGATCATATCAAAGAGTGTCCTATCTTTTTTTTCACCGTCGATTACCATCGACCCTCGGAAGAACCAGTGGCGACTGTGTTCGCTGTTAGATTGGGCGAGGTCAAAACATTCTACGCTCGTTGGATTGGTTTTCAGCTTCGAGCGGAAGAGATCGGTGTAAAAGTCTAGATCCCAATTGTCAAAAGCTAAACCTGCAAAACATTACGAAAATATTAATATGTTTCGTACAAAATATATCAGATCGCGAATATATGCGACGTACCTAATTTCTCATTAACGTCTTCAAGAGCTTTTCTTCCGTGTTTGAGAATGTCGACTTCGAACCATTTCTCGGGGCGAAAACCATGATCGAACGATTCTATTGGTTTCGCATACCGACACTCGGTCATTCGATCGTGAAGCACATTGACGATCTATTAAACATTTTTTCGTGAGAATAAAAATTTCTCTTTTTTTTTTCAAGGCACCGGAATTTGCAATAAACAGCGTGACAATTATAGTGACGACTTTTTTTAAAATAGCTACTTGAATTCTGATTTTTGAACTATTCAAAGTTTGAGCCGATTTTTTTTTTTTACAAAAAGTAATTGTGGATCTTTCCTTTATACTTACAGCCTCCTCATTTTCCTTGCTCAAAGATCCTCTGTATTTCACCAGATATCTTGTGCCTACTTCCACCCTTGTAACTTTTTTAATTCCTATAGATTTGAATATAGATACTGCATTGCTGGAGAGTGCTGTTGAAAAGTTCAGCCTGTTTCAAGAGAAAAAATATGAATTAATATCCAGAAAACAACTTGGACAAGCAAATTTAGAATTGTACAGAAATTGATAATAGAAACTCTTGCAATGTAGGAGATCAAGTTTCTTTGGAGAATCACATATCAGTAAAGTCTTGCAGAAATTTGATATTCTGATCTGACATGCTACCTAGATTTCTTTCAAATTGATAGATATTAGTCAAAATCTGCAAAGTGAAGGTTAAAAAATCCAGGATCTTGAAATAAAATCCCATGCAATTCAAGTGGTAAATTTCTTCAAAGTATTCAATATTAATGCAGGATCTCTACAGGATTTTAATTTTTTTATATAACTTATTTTCTTTTGTACTGCCTCTGCTTATGACTTAAATATTGTATTATAATATACCTGGGTCCAATTTCAATAATCAAATAGGATTCTCCACTGCTTTTGCCAACATTATCCAATATACTAGAATCTGTTAATCCTTTGGACTCCAGAGGTGAAGAGAGAGTCCATTTGAGTATATCAATTTCTTCTTTGGTGAAATCCTCCTTACTTTCCACATAGTAACACAATTCCGTTTCTATACCAGTCACAAGGTTGGACTGTTGCTTAACTGCATTAGATTTGTTGCACAGTTGCCCAGCCAAAAGTCCGGGACTTTTGTAGAATTTTTTAATGACCATGGTGTGCACAGGAAAAACCTCCCACTTGTCTAGTGTTTGAACAATTAATAAACCAAAAGATTATGTCTAATGAAGAAGAAATTTTTCACAAGAGGAACTTCAGCAGTCAAGACAAACGAGAGCTCCTTGATAAGGCAAAACTACGAGTGTACTGAGGCAAGAACTTACTGAGTTATGGCCCCTCTTGAACTATAGTGATGCAAGGGTCAACAACAGCTACCACTTATCTCTTGGGGGTCTCTACAGTCATGCAAAATACGACCAGTAGCTGTAACAGAGATTGCACAATACACATTAATCGTGCGTTATTTCTTTCAACACGAGACAATCATTCGGGAATTAACGTCAACAATTTTCTATATGCGTCAACACGAATAATACGCAACGATTCGGAAAGCAACAAGTGGCATTAAATGCGCGTTTTAAGTAGATCAATTAGTCAAGTACTTACCGTGAGAGAAACTATCCTTCGATCGACGAAGAGAATTCTTCTTTACTTTAATTCAATACTTTATTTTTAAAAACTTAAAAGATGTCGATATTAGAACATAGACTGTGTCTCACGTTACGCACGTGGAGTAGACGCCATGCCGACAGAGTTATACGAGTTACGATGTCTCCTCGTGGCCTAAAATTTGGAGTGGGGATAACTTAGATATATCTATAAGTATATGAGGTATTCTCTGCATATTCGCTCTCTTAGGACTACCTCAAATGTTGAATATCATTGAAACATCTTACGAACAGATAAGTTTAATAGTGCTTTTAGCATGTTTTTATTTATTTTTAAATCCATTTAAAAGATATATTGTTTTTGTTTATGTAATGTAGAAATTATAAATGGGACAACGCAAGTAAAGAAAAACGATTTTTTTTTAATTATATTTTTTTAATCTCTTTTTTTTTCAATATTCTATATAGAATCTTCGAAAAAATCGTCATTGATCATTCAAGCAACATAATGTTCGGTTGTTATCTAAACACGAATATTTTTTTTACTACTTAGATGCTCAATTGCCAGCATACCCACTTTTCTATACCCAATTCTATACTACTTTCCATATATCCTATAATATCTGAAGAAAAATCGCACTGTCATGTTTCATAATCTTAAAAATGTATGTCATAAAGAATTAATTTAGAAATCTTTGATATACTTTCACATGATACCGAATTATTATTAGTGTTAAGATGCACACGGTCCATTGAAAACCTGTAGACTACCAAAAAGAATAGTGTAGTCGTCAATTACGACCAATATTGAAGAGGTTCTGAAAAAAAGCAGCTGAATTGACTAATGTTGATGATTACCCAATATTTAGTAGATTTTCCAATGTCCTTTGCAGTTATAGCTTCGATTATGAGTAAAAATTGTCTCGAACATCGTTTGAATGTGATGAGCCATTTCTGACCTTGAATTGCGCAAATGGTTACTGATAACAATTCAAAACGTCGACGGCTTTGGAAAGATAGCAAAACTTTGAATAACATCATTTCTTCCAATAATATACCCCCCGTCGACTTCCACCTCGCGATCTCGAACTTTAAAGATGAGCTTTGCTTGCCGCAAGATAAGAAAATTTCTAATAACGTGATTCGCGAAAAGAGTCTTAGTAGCGACTCGACGTCAAGTATAAAAAGATGATGAATGTTGTAATAATATCCAAACGAAACCCGTTATATTGCCTCAATATTGCATAGACATTACATGTAAAATACATGTTGCCTAGATAAAACGTGTTTACTGGGATACGTCCTTTCGACTTACAGTTGATAATCTCTCACCATCGAAGACGAATGAGTTGCGCAGCTCTGAAAAGTCTTGGAAAAAAACATAACGTGTAACTTTTAAAATATTTTATTACAGAATTAGCCGATTATTGTCACATTCGTCCTTGGCAAAACCGAATGCGTTGCTTTTTACACCACAGCTCTGTGTCCGTCATACGGTACTCAAAAGTCAAACAATAATTCACGGAATATTACAACGAAGGCAATTTGATCAATTAACATTCCTCACACATAAAAAATTGAAAGCCGAAACCCGATATCATAACATCATTTATAAATCTCAACCGTTCCATTAAAAATCATTCATTCGTTAGTGAATCAGAGACCATAAAAATGTCGAGAAAAGTTTTTAATACCACCCGCGGTGTTTCACACACGTGATTTGTTACACGCTATCGTCGTTCTCTCGCGCTTTTCCGCCGCGGCCAATGGCGTTGTCTCTTTTACACTCATCGAGGCTCAGTCGGTGTAACACATCACCTTAAGTAAAGAATATGGATGTACATAGAAGTGCAGAGCCTATACTCCTCCTGAAGCTGCGCAGAAACTGGAGTACCATGTATTTTGGTTGTTTCTTATGCGTACTCCAGTTTCTGCGCAGCTTCAGGCGAAGCATAGGATCTGCACTTCTATGCACGTCCATATTCTTTGCCTTAAGGTAATGTGAAACGTGTATCGGTGCGAAAGAGACAGAACTGGTCTTGCGGTCCCAAATTTCTCCCAATGGTTGACTTAAAAAATAAAAGCCGAAAGTCGCCCAACAGAATTCTGGGATGGAGCGCAAACTTCTTGGCTTTTATTCAAACGATCAACCTTAACCAGAGATATTTTAATAACAGTTTTTTTTACCAGCCGAGTAACTTCACGTCACCTCAAGCTAATATGCTAATGCTCGGTTGGTAATATTTCGCAAAAGAGCAAAAAATCAACAACCGCGGCTAATTGATTTAAAAAACTCAGAATATTAATCCGAAGTATGTCGTTATTCCTCTTGTACTCGTGTGACGTTCATGGATCTTTGTTATGCTTGTAAGCAGTCGATAGAGCGAGCACGATGCTCCTATCTAATAAATTTATCCTAGAAAGTCATAATTCGAAACGTCTTCAAATTGCTGATTCTGTGGATTCCCAGGTCCCATTGGTCGCGCCGTCATTTGGCTTCTAGGCGGTACCATTTGCTGCTGCATGCCAAGAACTTGTTGCCGGTATTGGGGCTGCTGCTGCAAATGAGAACGGAATTTTGTGTTATAGATGACAAGTATGGAAAACAAAGAATCGAATTGATTATATGTGATTCATTACCTGTTGCAAAAGATGCCTGAGACCAAGATTATTCCCCATTCCTGGTCGCATC
This sequence comes from Tromatobia lineatoria, assembly GCA_949699805.1. Lineage (NCBI taxonomy): Eukaryota > Metazoa > Arthropoda > Insecta > Hymenoptera > Ichneumonidae > Tromatobia > Tromatobia lineatoria. The sequence continues at coordinate 12,790,447 of OX453034.1, forward strand.
ATGCGTTGGGCGTTGGGCTGCTGAGCAGCCATCGCGGCAGCGGCTGCGGCGGCCGCCGGATTAAGACTTCGCTGAGCCTGTTGTGCCTGTCGAGAAAACGTCAAATTAATGAAGAGACGCGATAACGTCCCGACGCAAAGTATTAAAAGAAAATTTCCAATGCGTTAATTATTGACAGAGAAACGAAAGGGTCACAATAAATAAAACATCTAAGCTGGTTCCTCTAATCGCTTGAAATTCCTCACAACATCTCACGTACTAAAAACTTGATTAAACGGATAATTATAAATCGGTACTTGAAATCGATTATACAATCAATCGTCAATCAAAAATCGACATTGTTTACTTGATTGATGAATCATCAATCATAACGAGGTATTACTTAATTGTCGGACAAACCGTCAATAATCAATGAAAAGATCATTCAGGTAACTGTTGGCAAAGAAAATGGAAAATATCGAATCCTCATGAACTATTGATCACGTAATCCAGAAATATTCTGTCCTGATAGACAATCAATGGTGTAGTTAATTCCTGATTTTTGTTGACAATTGATTAAGTAACAAAACGAAATTCACTAATGATTACTCAACATATGAGAAATTGATTTATAAGAAATTCCTATTACCGATTAGACAAATAATCGGTAATTGGTTAATCAGATTATTGAATAATCGATTAACTTAAATAATTCTCTCCCAAATAAATTGATTGGGCAAGAAAAATCATAACAGTTTCTTATTACAATTTTTTCGACATCTGCATATAAAAAATTAGAACAGATATTTTAGCTTTGAGATGCGGAAATAATTATTAAAATGTCGTGGATTTTTTGCCGATCTTACATGAAAAGGATTTTATAAGATACCTTCAGGAATTCTAATCGGATTCTACCTAAAAATTCTATTTAAATTTATGTCACTAATAGGGTCACAATTAAAAATGTAAGGAGAATAATACTTGCCTCGAGTTGTTGTTTGTACTGCATCTCCTGCTGTTGGGCCACTTCGAGAGTTTGCTGAATCTAAGTTAAGAAAACCAACAATTTTCTTATAATCGTACGCCAGTATTGCTTATAAATGGAGGTATTTTTGTACTAAAAAAGAACGATCATACATACACTCACTTCGATCTGAGATTTGTATTGAGCTTCCTGCTGCTGAGCGGCCTCGAGTGTTTGACGCAGCTGGTGGATCTTCATGAGATTCTGTTGTCTCGCCATTTCGAGTCCGTCGAAGGGCGGACGTTGTTGTTGGGCCATCATTGCGGCCTGCGCGTTTGGATCAATCTGTTGCGGCGCTCCCATCCCTCCTGACTGCATGTTTAGTTGGCCTTGAGGTCCTCCAGATGGTCCCAGAGCTGGTTGCGGATTCACGTTCGACGAAACGACGTTCTGCGTTATTTGTCCGCCGCCCATCGTCATCGTATTTGTTTGAGACATAAGAATTCCTCCTTGAGATATGCCAGTCGTTGGCATTGAGCCCGCGATACTGTTGTTAGCTCCAGCTCCTCCCTGTGGAAATACCTATTCGTTTCCGGGTTCGTACACCGGCTCAGAAATTTCGTTTTTTTCTTACTTAACTAGAGTGAAAACGGCACTGAATAATAAAATCGTCAGATTTTTTACAAACAGAGTTTTCGGCAGGTTTTGTCGAATATTTTTCGTCATTTCGATCAAACATTGCCTTTCAGTTTCGCCCAGTTTTTAACAATTTTTTTAAAATTTCGGTTTAAAGTGTAAGATCAATGTCACGGCATTGCAATTTCTTCTGCAGAGTGTAATCAAAATAAGATATTTCTTAAGTTATTTCACACAATTTTGATTCGCGCTTTTGATGAAAAATATTGCGGGCGAATTTAAAATACGGCTTTTTCAGAATGCACATAATAAATTTATTGTTTCGGTAAATTATTCATTCACTGGTGATTTAAACCTACTTCGAAGCCCAAATTCTCAAGAAACATAAAAGAAAATTACCTGTCCTTGTCGCATTAGCGCCTGTGTACTTTTTTGGTGTTGAATGACTTTTCTCAGACGATCGACGAACGCTGTCTGGTCATTAGGTATGAAACCTAGGTAAGCTCGCTTATCCGCGGTGTAGAGAAGTATGAGAACTTTAATGTCGCACGTTGGAGACGACTGCACTGAGGTAAAGTGCACGCAACCGGCCTGTAATTGATCATATAAGTAAAATAATATTTTGTATGATGATCGTAGAAAGAGAGTTTGTGATACTTACAAATCCAGTGCTCATAACTTTAGTCAAGGAGTCGAGAGCTTCGCAGGGCGTAGGATGAAAGAGAACGGATTTGGAATTTTTCAAGTAGGCGCCGCCGATGCTTCCGATTAATTGCTTCGGCATCAGTTGCATTATAAGCTTTTGCGGCCACGAATCTGCTTTCCTAATGAAAATAAGAGCCACACAAAAATCAATAAAACGATTGCGTCCATAGTATCGTTCATAAAAACGGTAATAAGCCGGTGAATAGTCAGTAGAATCGACTATTTCAATAAATCAAAATTCTTACAATTCAGGCTCGCCATCTTTGGAGTTAACCGAGACATGGCAAGGCACCTGTCTCTGCTGCTTCTGCGTATCTGTTGGATTTTTCGCCTTTTCCAACCACTCGAGGATCCCTTGCCAAATCATACCTCGACCTGGTGCCATTTGTTGCCCGCTCACGTTTCCTCCACCCACGTTACCCTTTTGCACAAAAAAGTTCCATACGTTATAATCGGTAACATACACGATATTTGTTTTACGCATCAATGACGTTGACAGTTCATTTTTCAATAGATTCTACAAGCAAAGCAAGTTTGAACATAATGATAAAGTTTGAGCGTCTGTTACCGATTGAATTGTTGAGTAAATTGACATTGAATATAGTGCAATACATATACTTTTATGCGAAAGCATCCGAATTTTGACTTAAGATGAGAAATTGATATACAAAGTACATTGCGGAAACTTCAAAACTACAAGTTTTCGCTTATACCATAAAAGAAGACGTCGTCGGAGGTTTGAATGAATAATTTCAACCTAGAAAAGGCCGAATTATGCATCTTATACGGTTTTGTCATCTGCACCGATGACCACACGTTAAAATAGACGTTAGATGAGCGAAGATGTCGAAACTGTTTTTGCCAATGAGTTAATTTAGTAATCCTGAACATCCACATACAAATTTTTATTCTTGATGAGAATAATTTCTTCAAAAAGCCAGTTAATTTTTTTTCTTCAATTGACAGTATTTTCATAACGGATATCAACTCGACCTTTTCGAGGAAACTCCTTAACCCAAAATTCGATATTAAAAGGAAGCGCTTTTTGCTTAAATCCTTTTTCCTGCTTAAGGGGACGTGTTACAGACGTGTTAATTGCTCCGCTGGTAACAAATCGCTTTCCCTAGTTTTTCCGCGATGGTCGTCGCTTCGACCAAAAGCAAATTAGGTTTTCGTACTAACTACATAAAAGAATAAGAACCTAATTTGCTTTTGCTAGTCAGATCAACCGTTGTGGAGAAAATAGGGACGGCGATTTGTTACCGACCAGTCACTGAACCACATACCTTTAAGGTATAGAATAATCGAAAAACGTTCAAAATCGTCGCAATCAGATTGGAACGATTATTTGTAAATAGTTCATATGTATAGTGTGGATTTGACTTGTTTTTCACGATAATTAGGTTAAGAATCGTCATTTGGCCCGGCATCATACATTTTGACTTTGATTCAATTGGACGTTAGTGCGGACTTCACCTTTTTTTATAATGCATCAATTTCGTAATAATTTTCGAATCCGTAGTACTTTTCATTTTTCCTCTATTTTAAGTATGTTAATTCTGGATTTTAAGATCAATTTCGCTACTTCTCCCGTAATCGTCCTGTAAAAAGATCGATTTTCAAGTTTTCATTTTTCATTCAAATGATCAGTCAAAGCTCTCAAGATTTTGTAAAAGTAAAATTGAATCGCTAAATTACGACATGTCCAAAGTTTATGCATATTAGTTTGGATTGCCTTAGCGACACAACTACCTTAACTATTGCTCAACGTCGTAACGATTACTAAATTAAAAACTATCAGTATCAATAAAAAAAGTGAATTATTCAAAAGATTTACCTGTGGCTGATTGTGGACTGGTTGACCCGCCGAAGGGCCGACCGCCGCGCCCTGCGAAGGTGTAACAGTCTGCTGTACCTGACTAGATACCGATTGGCTCACACTTGAAACCGGGAGTTGTGGTTGACTTTGAGACGATTGTGGTTGCATAACCATAGACGCCTGTTGTTGGGCATTTTGCTGTTGTTGAGCCTGTTGTGCCTGTTGAGCCTGCTGTTGTTGCGCATGTTGCTGTTGTTGTGCAGCTTGCTGCTGTTGAGCCGCTTGTTGAGCGTGTTGCTGAACTTGTTGCTGTTGAGCTAATCGCATCGACAATTGTATTTGTTGCTGTTGCGTCAGTTGTTGTTGTTGTGGCGGTTGTTGCTGTTGTGGGTTCGGAGGTTGCTGCTGTTGTTGGGCATTTCCTCCCATGACGTTAGTATTGCCTAGAAAACAGCATTATTATTGGATATTACAATCTCGAGATAAAATATTTGAGTAAATATCTAAGACCTACATAGTTTGTGCACTAGGATGACAATATTCTAACATATATTCTATTATTTTTCAATCCGCGGTAGAATTATAGTGTCTTGAATAATCTAATTAAGTTCTTGAATGCTCCGATCAGTCAAAATATGTACAGATCACTCAAAGCTTTCGTTCTTCGGCAGGTGAATACCTTCGATATCCCGATTTTCGGGTAGTTTCTCACTGTCGTATGTTTCCGTTGGCCGTTTACTGTGATGCGGTGTTTCTCTATTATTATTATTGTTGTACTCGTGGATCGCTATAGAAGTGCGTTCACCGTGCGACCGAGATCGAGCCAGAACCACTTTCTGCAGGCGATCATCCCAGTGGAACTCTTCGCCGTTGATAGAGAAGCTGAGATGAGTTAACTTCACGACATTGCCATTGAGTATTTCCACTTTAGCACGAGCTTTAATATTTCTGTGTATAGCTCTTTCGTTGCGTGTCAAATCGTGATTAATCATGATACCGCGACCGTCAAGAATTGTCTTTTTTGTCTTCAAAATTCTCACCTTAAGATCCCAATTCGCCATCTTGGCAACGATCAGATCTCTATTTCTGTTTGGCATACTCGCTTTAACTACGCCTCCAGTAATGCCGAATTCATTTCGTATAAAATTATCCACCTGTTCCCTGAGATTTTCTCCTGTGGGCCTTAAGCCACTGATGATGATATTGTTTTTTCTGGCACGGCGATCCTGAGCTTCCAATCTTGCGTTAATATACTTCATTTTGTCTAAATACTTTTTTTTTCCGTGTCTTTTTGTCGAGCGATTCTCGTCTTTGCACTTTAATGACGGATTGACTCCTACTTCTCTTTCAAGGATTGGAGAAGTACAGGGATTCTCCTCCTTCTCTATAACGGTTATCCAGAATCTGCTTCTACTCCAACTTCTTCACTTATTCTTTTTCTCTTTGTCGCCTTGTGCAGTAAGTTTCGTTATGAGCTGTTATGTGTACTCCAATGAGTCATAAGGGTCCTATGAATAGGATGTGACTCATAAGTTATCGGAGTTCAGTGAATCATCACTCCAGAAGTGCGATTGCCCTGCGTTTATACATTCATTCTCTAACAACCATTCCTTCGCTTTCTGCTAGCACGGGTGGTCAGTAGCAAGTTGAAGTCGTTCTCATTGCGACGTTACCGACATGTTAGCGTGGACCCGAGACTATACAGTACTACTTGCTGCGTAGGTGGCTATCGGTTTGATCTTCAACAACTTTGGCAGTCTTCGATTTTGTGCGACCTGTTGCACTCAAGTGGATCACCGAGACAACGCTTACGTTCCCTCATCTACTGTACCGTCGGCACCGCGATTCGCGTTTAAATCTACGGGGTTGTAAGGCCCGATGCTCTGTTGCTTGGAGACGATGCTTTTCAGTACTACCACACGCCAACTTAATCTTGTGTGGCTAGTTAGAGGATAGTGAGGTTACACTTGGTTACACACACAACAAATTATATATTTGAAAACTTTAACAATGCTTACAAATATTAAAGGTTACAGTTATTGAAGTGAAATGAAGTTATGAATTCGTGATGTGAATAGCAAACTGGCACAAGGAGCTCAGTTGCTGTTGTCGCGAGGACGATTGGTGTTGAACTGATGAGATGTAGTTGTTGACTATCTTTCGTGGTCAGTATCGAGAGTTTCCTCCCCAAAAGTGGGATGATACCAATTTTTAAACATCAGAATGCCAAATTCTGATTGGCAACAATTCAGTGGCGAGAGTAGGAGTACTTTCTCTGGTCACCAATCACGAAAGATATAGTTGGGAATAGAAAAGTGATGGACAGCCCTACAGTCCATCTGCAGTCAAGATGCACTTTTTACAGCGTTCTTAAAAAGGTTTTTGTGTTTGACTCGAGAGTCGAGTTTGTTTTATATCAGGCACATCTGTGCGCGTGGCTGTGGCTATTTGCCGATGGTCACGTACTTAGTGACCAGTACGCTACTATAGCTTATGCGTAGTACAATCTATGAATGCATCTAGAAAAAATGTGCAAAGGCTTACAAAGAAAGTTGTGCCTGGTCGCCAAATGTGAACAGTCCCGCACGTAAATTGTAAAACATTGTACGGCGGGTAGTCCCTTTTTTATAGCCTTGCACGTGGAAAAAAGCTGTACTGGCTTAAGAACCTAACTTTATAACTATTAACAATGGTGTTGAGTATAGGTGTCCGATTAAAATAAATAAATATCGTTTTGCGTGGTATGCACGCAACATCTACTGATCGCCTCTCTACATACTAAACTTGAGGGGCTACCATAAACTGTCCGCCGTCATTACACAATTTTCTCACGATTATTAAAATCATGGGGTACGTTTTCCACTTTTGGGCACTTGATTTACGCAGTGTGAACTGCTATCCACAAGAATGCGTTTGGCATATCAGATGATTTATAATATCTCAAATCAGAGCTGCGCAAAGTACTTGAGGTACACGTTTGTGAAAAGGACTTTTTGAAAGTGCCATGTACTTCAAGTACGCCAATCGGCTTTTATTATCCCCTCCCCTTTATTCCCCATTCCATTTCTCGAGACCTATTTAGGGTGTTGTCCGCAGCCACTGTTTCTAATGCACTACTGCGTCGCATTTGCACGAGGGCTCAGGGAAACTGCGGAAAACCTGTCCGATACAGGCGGCTTCATTTTACTAAATTTCTTCTGTATTAGTTTACATTAGAAACTCAGAAGAAGCGCGTCCCGCTCAAGAATTTACGTGCAAACCAGTGCGTGGCTAAGCGGTCACGAATCCGAGTTATGGCCGCATACAATGCTGCTTAAATCTGGGGACCGCCGGAGTACATGTACTTGAACTATACTTCGTCAACATTTTCTCTATCAAATAAACTTATTAGGGACAAATTAATCTTGTCTTTGTTTTTTTTTTTTTTTTTGCAAAATTTCTCTCCGCTCTTAATAAATTTATTTGATCTCAATGGATTTTTTTCTGTGTCATAATAATTTATTTACAATCAAACCGGTGCGGTGGTCTAGTGGTTAGTGTATTGGCCTCTAGTCCAGAGCATCAGCAGGTCGCGGGTTCGAATTTTGGTGCTGTCGATTTTGTCGAAAATAAAAATACGGACACGATGAAGCTCCAGATGTATACATTAGACACTGGTATTTCTACCTGTGGGATTCACATATCAACAGTTGCAGTTCGAGTTTACATTCTAGACTAAACGTAACATAACTCTGGTGCCATGAGGCGCACTTGAGACCGACTATATATCGCCATGAGGTTTCCGCAGTTTTCCTATGCTCTTAGCCGAAATGCTATAGTGAATGCGATGTAGAGCGGCAATGGACGCGGCAGCATTGGAGCCTCGTTACCGACCCGGGTCGGCTCTGTAATAGGTGTAATGCCTGTAGACGGGTAGGGAGAATGCGAATAGAAAAATACATGACGTCAGCTCAGTCAGAATCAAACGGACTTTTTGAATCATTAATTTTTTTTTTTAACAATTGGCATCGCGAGTCTACCGCGTCTCTTGAAGAAACAAAAATAATTAGTTTATAATCAAGGATTAATTCTGACATAAACCTGTATTGGTATAAGTTTCCTGTAAGAATTCACTTTTCACCATAAGTCGTCAATGATTATACAAGTATCATGTATTTGGGCGTGAAGAACTATCAAAAATAACTGCGACACGGTGAGAGTAGGTGCTCCAAAAATTGTTCAGACCAGAAATTGTCTATAAAACTTTCATTTTATTGCTCTTACGTGTATTTCGAGTGATGGACTGAAACCTGAATACGCGATATCGAAATGTATTAGTATTATAAGTAAAATATTGTACCGACCGTGATGGACCCTTACTAGTTTGTACACAACAGCACGCCCGATTGTTTGTGATTTTTTAGAGATTTCTTGACCGTGTAGTTTCTTTGTAATGTGAGCTCAAAGCTACATAAGGTTCCGTAAGGTTCAAAAAACGGTCGCGAACAACTGTACATAGCGACTGCCTCTCTTAATTTCTGTTCGATCGAGAAAAAACCTACCACTGCGAAGAAAAAGACAGATTGTGTACAAATTGCAAGTAGATTCACGGTGTAGTTTCGGCAAAAAGTTTAAGGGATCTTCCTAGTGTGAAAAAAAAACAATTTTCTTTGTCTTATCCATTAGTATATACGGTCAAAAACATCCTCCCAAGCCCTACGCTGACCATCTTACTGTGAAAAAAAGGAATGCGTTTTGCACGTAAAAAAACGCCTATACAAAAGAGGAAATGAGGCAAGAAAAATATTGACACAATTGAAAAAGGCTCAAAAGCAAGTCGCAGAAAAAAAACTACCGCGACGAAACCAAAAAAAGGAACTTCGACTACTTCGAAAACAACGAGAAAAGAAAAAATCTCTCGGAATATAATCCGCTAGCAGCGCGGCGTTCGCTGCCAAGTATTTACTGTCAAAGCTCATCGCCGATTAGTCGTACGTACACAATTTTTATCAAATTTCTCCACTCGAAACTTTAAACGCGTTTTTTTCCGAAATTACATTTTTCAAAACGGTGGACATTTTCCAGGGAACAGTTTTTAAGCGATCGTTTCCAAATTTTAGGAAAGTATTGTTCACGCTACTTTCTATCGTGCTTCGGAACTATTTTTAATTTCTTTTAGGCTTCCTATTTTATTAGAACAAAAACTTTGGATTCTTTTTTCCAGATCAAATTTGCTACCCCTTGGATGTCCAACCATGAGGCTATCTTTTTTTATCAACTTTATTTTCAACATTAAAAAAAAAATTGTGATTCATGATTATCTTAATATGGCATAAAAATTTCAGATTGATCGGCGTATAGTAAACGTTCGAAAAAAAAATCGCGAAAATAGGCTAACGCATTCCGCGCAGGCCTCCGTTGTTCCCGTCCCGCATCTTTTGCCCAAAATCCTTAAGACCCCCCCCCCCCCCCCCCCCCCCCCAAATTGTAGAAGCTGTTGTCTTCCGAACAATACTGCAGATAGGGTCCTATTTTGAGGTGATACGCGGGAATATCGTAGAATTGGACTAAGGTTCTAGCTCCTCATTCGGTTCAGCTGTTTTTTTTTAGAATAAAAATAAAAATAGTGCGAAACAGACAGAGCTATATCCGAGAGATAAAGACCTATAAGCGTTTAACATTGGGCAACTGAAATTTCTTGGTTACTAAAGTAGCGGACTTTAAGTACTAAACAACTACCATACTTAAAATTCTGCCGAGCTGTTTCAAATCATTGTCGTAGTCGCGTTACGAATTTGAACTTTGAATTCACAAATAAAAAATTTCGCCTTCAATAAAGCGAATGCACGAAAAAAAGCTATCTTCATTTGAATAGAATTAACTTGAAACTCGGGGAGTCACTGATTATGTGAATGTGACTATGAATGTGAATAAAAAATTCAGCAATAAAAAATTGCAGTCCCAATATTTCTGGCAAAAATGCGAAAAAAAATACTTACAGAACAACGCAAAAAGGTATTTGGGTCGGCTAACTTAGTTCTTAAGGATTAAGATTATGGATTTCTGAATTACATATTTAACTTGAAAGTTCAGAAATTCGAAATGTCCGACCCCGTTGCAAGAAGTTCCTTAATTAAGATAAAACGTTATAGTTATAGATTTTCGGACTCACTGATTTCGAATCTGAACCCAAATTTAAATATCCAAAATTACGTATCCAGTATGGTCATCAAGAACTTAGAGATTAAAGGTTTAATAAGATCAATTTAATAAAAAACCTGCAATAGACTTCTCGAATGGAATTGAAACGAAATGAAAAGTATTGAAATTTTGTCACGCCAATGTGCACATTTTTATATGAATAAATTGTAAATTACCGTCCATTCGTTGTCCGAAGGATGCAACGTTGAGTCCAAGTGAAGATGGAGGCTGTGTCAACTGAGCAATAAGCGCACTTCCTTGATTGTTGTTTTGTTGAACGGCTCCGGGCGCTATGAAAGGCGGTCTTATCCACCGTGGATGAGCTGCCCTCGCCCCGATACCTCCCGGATGATAGTTTGGAGGAGCATTCAGTGTAGGATTGAAGCCTGGCCGACCGGCATTCATCGGTACTGCCATCGAAGCCGCAACCGGTTGATGAACGGAATTTATGTTCTGCGGAGTTTGGTTTCTTTGGAATCCCGGGCCCTGCGCCTGCTGTGGCTGAGCTATGCTTTGATTAGTTTGATTTGTGTTTGGACTGTCGTGACTCTGTAACGGACTCAGAGGAATCTGAGCTGCATTCGTGTTGGTTGGATGCACAACTGCGCCGCTAATGCTCGGGCTCACAGGCCGTTCTTGCAGGTTGTAATTTCTCAGGAGAACCAAATGTCGTGGATCCTTGGCGTAATTCTTTGTTTGCGAGGACTGCAAGTCACCGCCAGCCTTTTCGAAAAGCTTGAAGAGCGCGGGTATCTTTCGCGGCGATAGAATCGACAAACTGATATTTCTCTAGAAATCGTAAATACAGAGAATTAAAATCAGTTGATCAAATTTATGGTAATGCAAGAAAATCAGATTTACCTCTTGAAACATGCCCGCCAATTGCTCTACCGTGTGACCCGCAAATTTGTAAGATTCCTGTACAACCGTTTGGTAGGGTGGTGAATTGCACACGAGGATGCAGTGCTTCTGAGAAGCAGTATTTGGCTCGCGTCGCTGTTGCAAATCTTCGAAACATTGCAGTCCGGTAGCTAAACCTTCGGCAATGTTTGCATGTGATTCACCTTTTCCTCCAACCATTCTAGAAAAAACATTTGATCGTCAAGTACATAATTATTTGCATTTGTTTATGTCTCTAAACAGTAAGGAAATTAAACAAAAATTTTGGCGATGATCAATATTTTGTTTGTGCACCAGAATTCATCCATCGCATATCAACGTTATAAATACAAGGAACTGCCGTTTAGTAGCAGTGATATTTATATTATTCTCTATTTTGCGAAAGATAGAAACAAAAAATTATATTATGAAATTAAGGTATCGTTGATTTATATTATGTCAAGTATTGCCTATGTGTTAATATATTCCATAAAAAATAATAAATATACGTATTCTTACTCCAATCTGTCCAATGTGAGCAACAGCTTGTGTGGGTTGGAATAAGGGCCAAGAGTAGATGTACATGGTGAAGGTAAGCAATCTGCTGCATGATACACAACCACACCATATAGTGTTGTACTATTCTGTAAGTAAAAAAAAAAACAATATAATAAAGCAATTTAATTCAACTCATTTCAATTCAATGAATGTTGCCATTTTATGTTAACTAGAAAAGTAACAAGAGCAAATCGAATGTCATTTTTATTCCGCTAATTGAAATAGCCGTTAAGGATAAATTATCAATATTTGGGTAAAAAAAAATTGTTGTTATTTACTATTTTATTCAACAATTGTAGAAACTAAACATGACAACTTATTTATTTATTTATTTTTCAGTTATTTATTTACGGGACGAACACTTTTGCAATAATTATTAATACAATATATAATATTCAAACTATTCCTGAGTCGAATGGAGTTTCATTGAATGAACTTTACAGCAAATGGAAACCTGACAGACTTAAAAAATTGATAGAGAAAAAACAAACATTCCAGCATATTTTATGAATATTGTATCTTAATCAACAGTGATGATAATTAAAGTGAGTCTTACCTCAGATACGTATTCTCTGTCCTCTATTCCACCCTGGCTGAAATACCTGTAAATTAGCATTTTGTTAATGCCTTAAATCAGATATATAGCAGTTTCATGTAGGAAAAGTAGAATAAAATAAATTAAACTCACTCCAGTGTAGGTATAAGATAGTTTGTTTTTAGATCATTGAGGTAAGCTCCGTTAACTGCAGTTCCCTCTATGACAAATATCACATCAGCCTGCATCCCATGTTCCGTTGGACCAGTAACCATTTTGATTTTTAATTGCTGCAGACTCTTGCTGTTCTTCACCAAGAGTAACACTAGCAATTTCGGACTGCTGCCAGCATTACAAACAATGCTTTTTTGTCGGTTTCCTAATTTTAGAAAAGAATATATATAAAGCATTTCGAACTCTTAAGTAGTACTTTGTCTACTAATTAATATGCTGTAGATCGCAGTTTATAGGTTCCACAATGCATCACAAGGTTCCACAAAAAATACGATGAATATTTGTATAGAACAGTTGAAAAACTTCTACAGTAAGGTTTCAACCTTAACCAAAAATTGTAATTGTGAATTATGCATACTATTGAAACAGAGTAATAAAATCTGTCAGAATTTAAGGCTTTAAGGCAGATGGTTGCTGCGTCTATGTTCATCATTTTGCCGATGTTGCACAACTGTTAGAGCTTGTATTATCAGGACTAGAGCTCTGATACTGAAGCTCTCTATCTCAAAGTCATCCTCAGGTACAATCCTTTCCGCATGGTCTGTCGATTTTTGGCACCGACTAGTGTACCAGCTGATCAGAGAGTTTTTAAATGATTGAACAATCAACAGACCAGGACAAAAGGATTGTACTTAAGGATAACTTTAAAATAGGTAGTAGTATCAGAGATTTTGCTCTGTTAAAGCAAACTATAATGTTTGCAAAATATCAACATAATGCTAAACATAGATGCGGCAACCATCCAGAAGCCTTACATTCTGATAACTGTTATAATAGCGAAAGCTTTAAGCATGAAATAATATCTTTCTTACAAATATTGAATAGACACTAAAATCAGGAGACTATTATTTATGAATTAATCAGCGATATGAAATTAAACTATGAAAAATATAAAAAGATTCGTGAGGACTCGTCTGCTTACAAAAAGTCGATATGCTTTCTCATCTTCATCTCTATTCCTTATAACAATGAACAACAATCGCCATTTTTTCAACTACTAATAACTATAGATTACAATCGTTTTTACCCAGTTTTACATCTTTGAGGAATAAAGTACACATGAAAAATGTATAAGCATCAAAACCTAGTACTTAGAACTTTTGTCGAACCTGCAAAGTATCTTTGCAGTGCATTATAAGGATAAAAGTGTAAAAACCAAATTCCGAAGACAAACAGTGAAAATTTTGAAATGACGCTCAATGTTGACAGCGGTCATCGAACACGGTCAAGAACATTTTTCATTAATACTAACGAAGTCATTCGTTGTCAATACATAATAACCATCATAACCTCAAGTGAAACTAGCAATTACGGTTTTCCCGAAACATCAAAGCAGAGCAAAAATACGTACCGATAATAAAAAGATGGTGAAAAACCGGTTATTATACGTATGTAGGAAAACTTACAAATTTTAGTACTTGGCGTCACGATCCCGCCACTTTTCTTGATCAGTTGACACTGACAGAATCTGAGAAATGAAATTAGTAATAAGGGTAATAATGTAAACAGAGACTCTGCGAGAACGCGTCCGTCCCAGAGTAACGAACGTTCGTAAAGTGATCCTTGGTGATCCTCCGTTAACCTCGAGGGCGCTGGCGACTCGCGGCGTTAGTACGAAATAGATGGAGCCTGAATAAACAGGTACCTGTATTACCTGAACGCTTGGCATCCTCGATCCAACGCCACAACACTTGGTCTAGCGAATTGTGGTTAATTTCCCAGTCCGTGCCTGTGTCGTGTTTGTATAATAGGTTACACTATGCTCCAAAAATGACATTTGTACCTCGTAGATATTATTTTTTTTAAAAGCTAAATAATTTCGCTGAGGTTTTACGAGTAATTGATGCGTGCGCTCACTGCCTGTGGTGTTGCTTATTATTTATTGATTCTTGTGAGGTTATGATTGGAAAATTGACTTTACTGTAATCCCCGTGGTCAATGTTTACTACTACAACGTTATTCGATCATCAAAGAGGTAAGAAATACGAAATTCTGTCATTCTCTGTTTTTCTACGAGTTTTCTCGATGTTTATGCTTCATTTACGTCCATGTTTCAATCACCACCACCTCTCAATCTGCTTCCTTCTTTGGTGCTATTGACATTTAAGCAAGTAGTGCATACAAGCAATCACAAATATTCTTTCTAGTTGTTACAAAATCCTTCACAGTTTGGGCAGGTGCATTTTCTGTTTGTATACAATGAACCACACAAATATTGCATTTATTCAAATGTTGCTTTCATCCTTTGGCCCACATAAATGACCACAAATTTCCATAACACTGAGTTCCCCTGCATCTTGCTTTTACTAATAAGAATGTAAATACAAATCTGAATTGAGCAATGAAGAACATTTATTATGACTTAACTGATATATAAATATTTATTATTTGTCCTTATACATTTGTTTAAATGTTATAATTATATTTGTTTATTACAAATATACCTTGTCAATATTTACTTTTTGAGGCTTGTCTTTACATTGTATAATTATATAATTATATTTCAAAGAGCTATTTTATAAATTTCTTGTGTTTTTTAAGTTATAATTTAAGTCTAGTTATTTTTAGCTTTCAGTCAATTTTTTGCCAATCTTTCAAATTTGCTCATTTACAAAAAGGCATTCGCTTGGCTTATGGAAAATTGGATTGTATAGAAGTAATGAAATTAGAACAAGATGGAAAAAAAAAGTAGTAATAATAAGTATGAATTGTCATGATAAAATAATATCCAATATTCATACTTTTTTTGTTTTGTTAGCAGCATTTTGTAAACTATTATGTGAGTACCACTCCATTTCAATTGACTTTTCATTTTTTTTAATCGCTAGAATTGGACCTTTGCAATGTTTCTTTTGATTATATTGCATGAACTTAGCTCCTTTATGTTCAGAAACTGTAGCTGTTATTATTATACTGCTTGTTTCATTTTCATTCAGCATTCTGACCAATCAGTTATTCCTGCTGCTCTCGTAAAGAATATAATGCTAAATTGCAAAAAAGATTGCATTATAAATACACATATACTGTATGTACAGCTATTTTCTTCGCTGCACTGCTACGCTTAACATCCAGATGAAAAACTTATGAATTTTCTGAGATATTTGAATTTTTTCAGGATGTGACAAATCACTGATTATATATGAGCTATGACATTACGTGGTATCATTGAAAAAAGGCCAAAATGATTGGCACTGCCTCTGCTTTGGAAGATGCCTGTTGGCAAGCTCAGGTGCGTTTTTACACATTAATCAAATAATTTAGATTACATTTTTGGTATCGTTAATCACCTGTGTGTTTCTGGAAACAGGATATGATAAACCAGGTATCGAGAGGCTGGCACGATGGCCAAAATATGGGAATTGCAGGAGCAGCATCATCAATGGACAAGTCTTCTCCATTGATGCATAAAAAGGATCAGCTCAATCAGTCTAGGCACAGTATTCAATCCAAACTCACCAGACTGTACTTTGAAGAACTTTCTAAAGTTCCTCATGCTACTCCTGATTCTGTTTTGGTATGTCCAATGCTTAGTTAGTGCTTATATTAGCACTCAACTTGTATAAACCCAGTTTTATAAAATTTTATTTGATAATACTGTAATTTTTCTCTGTTGGAAGTCAGAGCAAATTATTTGAAATAGATGTATTCATATTTGTTTTCCGTTATCAAAAAAAAAAGACAATCTTCATTTAGTTACTTTTTTACAGAATAATCTTGAAAATGAGTGCGACCTCTTGGGACGACTGGTGCAAAGAGAGGGACTGCACACATTGATAGTCAACCTCTATGCCGGCAACAAAGGATACTCATTAGCAGTAAGAAATAGGTATGAAAAAAAAAAACAGTATTTCTATAATTTACTGTATTAAATCTTCTTCGCCGTTCATACCGAGCTCGTCAGTATCAAAAACTGTAAGCATGCGTTATAATAGCGTCCTCACGTCAAATACGCTAGGGAAAAAAAACATTAATTTGCGTCGTAATTTGCATAAAAAATGGTATTTGATTGAATGAGACCTTCGCTACAACGGTGGTATTTTCGCGCTCGAATGTTTTTTGGAAACATTCAATTGGAAAATTTCCGATCTACTACTGGGAACAATCAATGCAAAATACACGATTACGGCTCCACCGAAAATACATTTTAAAAAAGTGAGAGCTAATTTGGTTTTCACTGAAACACTGTCCGGCTCAGAGTAAATTGGATTACAGTTTGTGTTACCGATAACAATTTCCGCAGGTGCGTCACGTCACCTAAATCGTAATCTTATTATTTTCATTATCATTGGGGTAATCGAATTTTTGTGATATCAGCGATAAGGGTAGCCCATTCGAGAAGGGAGGTGCGTTATTAGCGGAAACGCAACTGATGGGCTACGAGCAGGGTGAACTTCTATCGTGCATAGACAATGGCCAGCTGCCGGCAATGCTTGCGGAGCAGCTCGAACCGAACAATTCACATTTGTTTTACGACGGCTGTATAGTAGCCGAGGTTCGTGACTACCGCAAAGCTTTTCCTCACAACAAAGCCGAAGTACATCACGTTCTTTTGAAACCTACGACTCAGGTAATTAAAATATCAAGTGGCCGCCAATTTACGCGATATATTCTTCTAATTGAAAGGAAAATGAACGAAAAATAAACTGATACTATAAAACTAAAAACAGAGCGTTCTTTCGGACGTGTCGACACTTACGAGCGACGGTGAATGGAGCCACGAGGAACGACTGATGCTAGAGTCTCGTTTGGTCGCGGCAACTCAAGGACCTCTTTGCCTCGATCCGAATCCCGCGTCCAGTCTCGCCACGACTCGTCTACGGCAGTCGAGATCGTTGCTGACCGATCATCAGCTTATGCGTCAAGCCAAAAAGTTTTCTCAGGTATTTAAACGCTTTGCGTGTAAAAATGATTAGCTGTTAAATTAACTAGACACTGGTATAACGGACGAAGAAAAACTGTTTTTCATTAATTTTTTTCCTAAAGGCAAAGATTTTTTAAAGCAAAAGCCGATCCTTCGGAAAAATATATTTTACATGTTGTAACAAAATCATTGAAAACCATGATTATTTGTGTTTTTGTTATTGTAAAGGATAATCACAAATTAGGAACCACAAAAAGTTGCTCCTCGATATTACATCATTGGTTGCCTTGAATTAGTCTTGTTACCTATTTTCGTACCATTTCTTCGCATAGTTTTGAAGAATTATCGAAAATTTTCCGTAGAAAGTCGCAATTGTGCTGACGGTTTGTTGGTCGTTTTTTAACATCGTCATGTCGTTTAGGTGACGGTAAATCGAAAGAGGAAATTGGAGCAGTTAGCCCAGCCAGAGGGACTTACGATACAGGATTTAATGCAAAAATTGCGTGCCAAGAGAGGACTGCCAACAACGACCACTGCCTGTCCACCGCCTTCTCTCGTCAATCCACCTTTGCTTCCGCCGAGCACGCCGATCGATGTCTTGAGGCAAGAGTTCATTCTCCACATTCGCTTATCGGTGTTCCAATGTCCAATTTATTACAACTCCGTTGAAGCGCAGAAACAAAGCTCAATAACTGGTTTTGTTAATCTCGTTGCAACAGATACGCAAAAGCTTACGAGCGGCCGCGGGAAACGAAAGACTGCCTGCCTCAACTCATAGAAGAATATATATTAGAGACTGAACGGGGCCAAGGTCGTGTTTATCACATAAAGCTCTCAATCCTACAAAGACCTTCCAATTCCGAGTACCTGGGAGAGCTTTATGTGGACAGGGATCACCGTGAAGGAGAAAGGAACGGCTCTGCGTGCAGGTATTAATCATCCATTCATCGTCCCCTTGTAATTAACTCAGGTAAATTCTTCAAACAATAAATCATTTTCTTTTTTATTTATCCACAAAGGTTTACTCTCGGCACAAGAGTTCAAGCCAATCACTACATGCAGCAATTTACGGAAATATTTACCGAGGAGGGTAGAAAAAACGTGCGTATAAAGCATGTTGTACCAGGGCAGGCACCTCGAGTGACATGTACACCGGGGATGCAAAGGGCACATCAACAGGTACTGCAAAAACCCTAATTTTGAAATGTAGTATATTGTGCACCAAGGACGGAAAGTTGATAATTTTCGGCGAGTCTGTTGGGTCATGTCTGAGACATACTAAAAGTGTAGAAGCCCCGACTGCCGTTCGGGACTTTTTGCTCACCGAGGGCATGACCCAACACATGAGTTTGAATGTCAACTCTGCCTGTGGTGCACATACGATTTTTCACCTACCTGTTACGGAAAGTTCGTTAAAGGTTTGTGAATGTGAGAGCGTCCAAGGAAACTATAACCTCTAAGAGTGTGTGGGCGAATGTGGGAGGGGTAAATATGGGCCCGGGGGGGGGGCAAATAGTAATGAAAATATAATTACAATCTGTAAAAATGATTTTTTAATTGCTAAGAATCACTATCCCTGAACTAGAATCTTTAATGAATTTTGAAAGTTAATATTTTGATCTGTTCAATAACAAAAATTGAATGCCATAATTTTTTCAAGTACATAAAGGAAATTTTATAATTCAGTCAGTAAAAAAAAACTAAAATTCCATTTTTTAATCTTTCTTAGTTTAACAGGAAGAGTTTGATACAATCAAAATTCCACTCCTTCGTGTTGTAGAATTAAGAAAGCTGATTAAATCAGTCTAGGGTGGAAACCAACTCCCTAGGGAGGAAAGTAACTTCCTTGGACGGGAAGTACTTACTGTCACCCCTCTTACCGGGGAGGCAAATACGAACTTTGCGTGCAGGTGTGTGAAAAAATACTAGATCGAATAGCGAATTTTTATTCACCCGCTTATTCCTTTTTTAGGCGCAACAAGCCCAAGCTGCCCAGTTGGCTGCCCAGCAATTGCAACAAGCTCAATCACAGCACGTCGCACAACAGGTATATGCCTTATTAAATAAAATATCACTCCAAATTTTTTCAGTTATTAATACCCAATACTTATCGAAATTATGATACAATTCGCTTTATAATTATGCTTTCATAATAATAACATGTGGCGATTATAACACAACGCTTGAACTTTCGAATAGCTGCAAAAACTATTCTTTTCATAAAAATTTGGCAGTAACATTCAAGGGATTATTCTGCTTTAGATGCCCAAAAAATAAACTGTTTTTGTTAATTTGGTAAGAAAATATTATTATAGATTTCAATATGAAGTTTATTGAGCTTAACGAATATACTGTCGAAATACATTTAAAAATTCTCAATGGATATTGATATTCATTGATAAATAAAAAAACTGGCGGAAATTGATTGAAAAAATAACTACTTTTGTCACTATTCTTGGTCCAAAAAAAAATAGTAAAAATAAAAATTTTCATACGCACAAATGTTGCTCGTTGAAAGTCAGAGCAAAAACTGATGTCACCGTGGTTATTCAAATATTTCAAGGATATTCTTCAATTTTGAAGCTTACTAACGATAGTTTGTTTCTAAGAAAAAAGGCAATCAAATGTTTTAATGAATGAAGGTAGGGGCATTAGACTAAAGGCCTGACGGACAAGTACGGTCAGGTAAGAAAAGTAGCAAAGTGCAAGTCATAAAATAATATTGAATAGATGTTATGATGCTTCGATGATGCCAGCCTTTAATATTTTTATTTTGATGGAAGTTTGGTAAATCGTAACTCGGGTCTGTATAGGAAAATCAAACATTTGTATTCGCCAAACTTCCATCAAAATAAAAATATTAAAGGCTGGCATCGTCGAAGCATCATAACATATATTCAATATATACATACTCCGCCAAAGTCAAAGAAGAATAAAAATAAAATAATATTGTCAGACTGCTCCAATCAGTCTAAAGTTCTAACACATACGTTTAAATATATACTTTCGGAAGATGTAAAAAAAATCAATTTCTTTAAAAAAATTTTAGACCAGAATGATCCTTTGAAAATAAATATGAAAGACAGAGAAGTGACTGTTTTTGCATCTATTCAAATGCTTACACTTAATTTTTATAATCATTGCAGTTTATTTTTATGAAATCATGATTACTAAAAGAACTGTTAACTATATTTTTTGCAATAATGGGAACTTACTCCGTCCAAAACCTTTTCCAAGATGTTTTCGTGTAACATAATGAGTACACAAAGTTAAGCCATTACTTTTGTTATTCGCAGATTCTTTCGCGAGCCCAAGGCCAGTTAAACACTTTAACTGGACAGGTTGCGATAAAAGCTATGACGGAAGCCACGACTTCGGGACAGTCGGGAGTTTCGTGCTTGGACGGAGTGCCAAGCGCTGTACAAGGCATTCCACAAAACGACGGCGTGAGCGGTATGGCTGCTCGCGTCCAACAGCAACAGCCTCTTACCAATGGAGTGGTAAACAGTCCAGCTCCTATACCAGTACCTGTACCAGTCCCCGTTCCTGTGCCTGTTCAGCTCGACTCCAGCTCGACGATCGCCGTAAATGACACCGTAAACGCTTGTAATGGTTCGGGAATTCTCGTTTTCCAGCAGAAAACTCCGGTTGCTCCGACTGTCAACACTGCCGTCGCTGCAAACTCCGTACCCGTTTTGGTAAGTCATTGTCACAATCGAAATATGTACCATAATTCGATAAAAAGACTTATTCATAGCCAAAAAAAATTCAACTTTCGTGGATTTGTTTAAAAAAACTAAAAAACTTTGTAGAAGGCATAAATCATCAGTGAATTTATAACTTTCGTACAATCGTGTGACAAAATTATACCAGGTCAAACGTACAGTTTTTTTAGCACCACTTCCTGATCGAACGAGTAAATTAACGTTGATTTAAGGGTTCCATTTGATTGAAAGAAAATATTCCTTGGATGCGCATAGCTTATTTCATTGACAGGGTTTATTCGCTACATTCTGATCAACTATATTTATATGGCTCTGCAGAATTGCAGAATTAGAGAAATTGAGTTGCCTTTGGTAACGTTTAACAATTTAAATGTTTTGAACAAGAGTAGTATTGGAAAAACGTGAATTATTCTTATGTTTCTTGAGAATCGATTCGTTTTTTTTTTAAGTAAAATTTCAATCTGAAAATAATAGTTTTTTTTTAAATTCTATATCGCAGCAAGCGCAATTACAAGCGGGCGTTCAAAGCAGCATGAACGAAAGCAGCAGCAGCAATCAGAGCTCGGGTGAAGCTACGTTTAAGAAACACTCGACTAATCCCGCGATAAGCGCACTCGTTACTTCCCTCATGAACTCTGCTCAACAATTTCAGCAGCAAGCTGCAGGTAAGCCATTATTCAATCTTGATGCCTTTAAGGTATAATTCAAATGAAAATGATAGTCAAAGAATCGAAATATCTTTGTTTTTTATATTATTAGCCAACGCAGCCGCAGCCGCGATGAATAATAGTGCACAGACGTCGACAAAGGCAAACAACGCAGCTATTCTCAGTCTACTGAACAGCAGCCCTGCTAATCTAGCTCAGCAGAAAGCTCAGCCCCGAAGGATCTCGTTAAACACGTCAATCCCACCGCGAGTCATTGGCCATGGCAATGTTATAACGGTTCCCAGTACAACTGGTCAAGTAAGTTCAAGCAGCCGCAATATTTTTATCACATAGAAATTATTTTCCCAAAATTATTTGGCCGGCTTAAAAAAAACTTTATACACCAGCTATTTTTCGAAAAGTCTCTAAAAATTATCATATTTTCCACAGGTAAGAGTAAGTATCAGTTCAGCGCTGACGAGTCAATTGGCTGGGAAACAGCAGCCAGTAAAAGCGACGGCTGTTAGATTGGCTAGAGTTCAAGATACGGCTTCAACTCTGGGCCTATCGATGCCGGGACTTTCAGCATTACTCGCTGGTAAGTTATACGTATACATTGTTTATATTGCAAAATATGAACATGAAAATACGATAATATTTGATAAATCATCAAACACGAGTGTAAAGCTCTCAAACAATATTGTTATAATAGAAAGACTTATATTTCCGCATAAATATGAGACATTTCATACCAGAGCTGGGCAGAATATAATTAGTGTACTTTAAGCATACTAGCAAAATTACAGTGCTTCAAATACTATTTATATGATTCAAGTACCAAGCAAACTTCGATATCGCGTGATTAGCTTTTGTTATAGAATTTCAAATAGGAATAAACGCAGCATCTATTCCCGCCTCGTTTCAGTCACTTTCAATAGTACTCCACGCTCAAGTAATTGTGACTTTACTCGCCTAATTATTGACCATTGACGGTCAAAGATAAATTCTTATCCAAAAATTTAGTTTTATGTCGGAATGAATTCTTGATTGTTAGGAAATAAATTATTATTACACAAAAAAGTATTCGGATCAATTAAATTTATTAAAAGCCAAGAAAAAATAAATGTATTTGATCAGAGTGAAAGTATTGCAAGTACATATACTACTTGATACTTCAAGTATTTTTGACAAACGTACACTTCAAGTACTTGGTACTTCAAGTTCCTTGTCGAGTTCTGTTCCACAATAACTTATTTACGCGAATTTTCAGGGTTACAGTTTTGTTGCCCATTTCGAGTATTAATTATTTATCAATGAAAAATATATTATAACGACTTATCGCAGAATTCCTGTTAGAGATAAGCATCGATAAGCTTTAACGCGAAACATTGCAATGTATCAGGTACACCGTCAGCGGATAATCCGATACCGGGAATAAACAGTGCATCGTCCCTTCTCGAGAGACTGACGGCCTCGTCGAGCCAGAGCAGTCAGCCGAGTAGCCCGATGACAAGCCCTCCGCCTGCGAATGTTAATCTTCAGGGTGTCAACCTCACTAGTCTACCGAACTCGTTAAACGGTCTTCAGAATGTACAGGTCTCCTTTCCGGGATTATCCCAGCCGATTACAATGGCACTGACCGTTTCGGCGGCCACTGGCTCGGTGACGCCAACGGGAGTAATCGTCACGCTGCCGATATCTAGCGGATCGAATACTTGCACTACGGTATCAAGCGTTAGTATTTATTTCTTAAGCTCCCACATTTCACGACATAAGAATGTTTTTACGAAAAACATTCCTGCTTATTTCAGATGGTTCCTGCTACCGTAGTCACTACCGCTGTTGCCGCGACTACTCCAACGGTGGTCATTGCCAATCCTGCCAATACTCACCTCTCGTTGCCAATCGGTTTGTTGACATTTTTTGAGAAAACCCTCGCGGTATTATCCAACCTTAATTAGTGGTTGTTTTATAGTTGAAAGTCAATAAATGGTTGACTCAAGATTGAATTATTCCGATTCAACTCAAAACCAACCGTTGGTTGGTGTGTAATATCAACTGCAAAATCAACAGAAATTTTTAGGTTTCCGAAAAACCAAACGTAAATCAACCGTTAATATTTATTTTTAGGGCATAAGGTTGGTTTACGGAAATCTAACTATAATGAACTCATCATAGTGTTATGTATAATGGTTGAAACATGGTAAGGAGTTAGAGTTTCAACAGTCAATTGACTAATGGTCGGTTTGGGGTTGACATAATGCACTAACGAATTATTGGTGTTCCGAGGCCGAGGTTGAGTAAGTCCGCGAGGGTATTTATCAATGTTAATATTTATTCGCAAATGGCTTTTATAACAACGATGGAGAGGGAGATTGAATGTCTTCGCTATTATCGGGTTGTAAGAATTACGACATAGGGCTTGCTGTTTCAGCTCAAATTTTACCATCAGGCGTTAAGGGATTGTCGCAGCAAAATATACGCAGTACCAACGCTGCTGCTACTGCCGTAGCCTCCGCTGTTAATCGCTCACAGGTAACAATTACGCGTTATAACTCTCTGCTTCCGATTCGATACATGGGACATTTTCCGGCATTTCAGCCACTGATTATTTTTGTTTTTTATGCTTTTATACCCTAGAATATTGTTTGCCAATCTACAATTTTTCTGCAAGTTCTGTCCATACCACTGTAGATTATTTAAAATTAACAGCAGAATAAAAAGTAATCTATTGAGTTAGCAAAGAAGAAGTA
This sequence comes from Tromatobia lineatoria, assembly GCA_949699805.1. Taxonomy (NCBI): domain Eukaryota; kingdom Metazoa; phylum Arthropoda; class Insecta; order Hymenoptera; family Ichneumonidae; genus Tromatobia; species Tromatobia lineatoria. The sequence goes on from OX453034.1 coordinate 12,814,922, forward strand.
GCCGATCTTGCGAAAAATGTCATATGCTACACGTAGAAATATTTGTGCTATTATTGATTTAAAATCTAACTCAAACAGGCGGGACAGGCAATTCAACTCGTCGGATCTCAGAGGCCTCGACTTAATCAGATGGGACGCCAAGTGCAGGTACCGAACCAAGTAAAGACATCGGTTCTGCAGAATCAATTGGTAACGGTGGGCAAAACCATGACAGCGAGTCAACTTATACTATCGGGTAACAAGCAAGTTCTAACTCCAATAATGGGTGAGTAGTTGGCAAGAAAAAATTAATGAAGAGACATTTCTTTTGTACAGTAACTGCCGCACTTATTTACACTACAATTTATAAATTAAGAAGGATTCATAAACCGTGAAATTCACGGTATACAGCTTCATGTTTTAATCCAAAGTCCGTTATGCATTAAAAAACCGTGCGGTTACTTTTATTCCATATTTAACGATAAAATAATCATAGAATCAGTAAACGAAGTGTGCAATTGAAGGTGGCACAAGATAGATCGTTTTGCATGGTAGAATGATTGTGGATTCGAAAATCTTTTCTATTCAACATTTAAAATTAAGTTAATTATGGTATAAGTGAACAGAAAGTGCGTAACTAAAAGTAACGAAAGATAGACCGTTGTGAATGGCAGAATCGTTATTTATTCGGAAATCTTTTCAGGGGGAAGCAAACCCGTTCTTATGGCAAGTCAGGCCGCGACTTCGTCTCAGGGTGTAACGGCGAACAAACACACACTACTGGCAAAATCCCTTCACGCTAGAGCCAGTGCTACTGGCCAAGTGAACCAGCAGAGCCAGAGTCTCGGAGTGGCGAGCCTTTCACAGCAACAAGTACGTAATTAATCGGATTTGGGATACCAAAGACAAAAAAAAACAATGATATCTTCCTGGTGATGGAAGTCATAAAATTAGACGTCGAGATCTCACGGTGGAAATTGTTCAGCTCCAACAGTTACAGCAGTGTTTGGCGGCGCAGCACAAGGCCAATGTTGCGGCCGGTAACTCACCAAATAGAACGCAAATCCAACCACAGCGAAGCTCCGCCTCTGCACCCGGCGAGGACTCTCTTTGAACATGTTCAAAAGCAACGCGATGTTTCGCGACTCGATCATCGCACCCACGTTACGCGAATAACTGGAGCCTGTGCTCGATTCTATCTCTCTATCTTTTTTCTTTAATCACAAGAAAAGATTCGACAGCTGTACGGTTAAGGGGATTAATGGGTGCGCGTGCCGGTTCGACGTGACAGATAAAAAGCTAAAGGACAAAGCAAAAAGTGAAGTTATAACTTTTTAGAGGCTTTTCGAACAAGAGCGCACACTCACACTCATCAGCGCACCATTGTTGTCTCTTTATCCGTTGCCACCCCTTTACGGCTATTTTCGCGTTATTATCAACGGTCTCGAGAGAATTATACATATGTACATACATAAGTAGCCAAATTCGTGTGTATGTGCAATAAAAGAAAAATTAAAATTAAAAAAATCTTAGGTAGAAGCTTAGTTTTGTCTGGAAGGATTTGTTTTATCGCCGGCACGTTAGCACGTTCGTATTATTCAGAAAGTTTCAATTATTATTGTACATAACGCATTCACAGGTACTACTACATACCTATAGTACATATTACAATATATGATTTGTTTTTATATTAAAAGAAGAAAGAAAATCTAAAAAAAAAAAACTTTTTTATTGACCTATCCATCTATAGATCTTTTAGACTACTTCGTTCATACTTACCTGCGACAGCAACCATTTGAAGGAAAAGTTATTTTTAAGATAAACTTCTGGGTGGACTATGAGAAATAGGCAGATTCAGAAATTTTTTATTGTGGTAACTATTCGTTCGATTCCATCAGGTTTTATATATCCCCGAAAAAACACTATCTGTAAAAAATTGAGACAAGCACATTTACGTAAGTCGTATCCGATCTGCTTGAAAGAGAAAAAAGAGTATCAAGAATTTGGTACATCGGTAATAAGTATCATGAAATAGATTAAAAATTAGTACAGCATGTCAAGTAAATATGTATTGTTTAACACTCATATATGTAGACACAGTTCTTTATTTGAGATTAAAAGAATGCAGTCGAAGATAAAAAAACATAAAGACGATGAATAACCCTTACAGCTGAAATAAAAAAAAGAAATTACACAAGTCGGAAAATAAAATTCATAAGACTTTTTAACATAGCAAAAAAATGAATTTAAAGTACTTGACAAGTTTATACGCTAATAAGAAAATTCCATAATGATTAATCATGTGCGATACTTCGCAAATTATGGAGAGGTAGACCTGGACATCAAAAACTACGGAGAGTTCGATCGGGATAACGAAAACTACGGAGAGCTAGACCGAGACAACGAAAATTATGGAGAGATCGACCTGGACACTGAAAACTATGGAAAGGTCGACCTCCACATCTGAAACCATAAAGAGATAGACCTAGACATCGAAAATTATCGAGAAATCGACCGGGATACCTAAATCTATGGTTTTATTTCATACAATTCAGCGAATAAATATAGCGAATACATATATATATATATATCTCTATTTCTCACATCTGGCATAAAAATGGCTCATCATTCTCACAGACTGTCGATATGCGGTTAAATGAAGTTTTTCATCAGTGATTGGCTCGAGAGAAAATTTGGTGTGCAATAATCTAGGATGACGAAAAAAACTCCGAAATATTTCAAGGAATTTTTAAAGTTCAAAAAAGCATTGTGGACGAACGACTGAAGTTAGAATACTCGTTTTGGTCTTAAAAAACGTATTTTACTTGAAACTATCTTATCACAATTGGAAGTTGTTCGGAAAACGTATAATTTTAGAGATTTACACACTAACCCCGAAAAAAAGTTGTCAAAACGTGAAATTCGAGTAAGAGAGTCTTGGAGCGTCTTGTCATCTCGGTCGGTACCGCAGGTAGGCAAATGGACTTTTCTCAAGCCGCTATCGCAACTCTTGATATTCAATTGTACATAAGAAATTTATTCATAAAGAGCATTACTCGTATTCATAACTATTACAACGGGTGAAAAAAAATTCCACCCAAGTAATGAGTTCATATTTTTCTGTCCTTCAAAAGTCCTTCAAAAGTTTATTTTTTTGAATGGTATGTATTTTTGGAAAGTACGAACAGTTTGAGAAAATTCCAACGAGGATTTTGAGGTAAAAAGGTCTTCTGAGGGAAAAAAGAACGACAAATGTTGAAAAATATATAGTTTGTATATTTGCGCAAAATATCATTTATATTTTTAGAACAATGTATAAATTAGTACAGACAGTCGTAACATGGTAAACGCCCCCACATCATCATCCAAATAAATAAGTACCTATTACAAAGATAATTAGGGCTGATAACAATATCGCCCTTGTTACAATTAAACATAATGCGAAAAGCTTATTTCGTAAAACTTGTCACATAATGAGCTGTGTTATTCTTGTATTGTTAACGATTTCCTGGGAAATCTGCCCCCAATCGTACTTTGAACAGGTGTAAATACTGCAGGTACAAACGTTCCGTGTTTAACGACTTAGTACAACGCAGTCTGCTATACTTTCTTTTCTGTTTAAAAGTATCTCGTCGAACATTAGCTCGCATTTGTAAAAACTCTATCACGAGATTATTTTGTGCACGTTGTCAGACTTATCAGGTCAGTTTTAGAAGAATTTTATTCGGGCTTCCCATTTTGCGTGTTACGGCGAGAAACCTCTGTATAGAGAGAAGCAACAAAGTAGCGCAAGTTCGCGAATCTTCGACGTGACCAATGGTCCATATTGCATAACAAGATAGCTGAACATTAAAAAAAAATTCCAATTAATAATATGTACAAAAAAATAACAATTCTCAGCGCAAAAAATTCTACGTCGCTTCAGTCGATGAGTTTGTCCGACTAGTATTTCGCAAGCAAATTAACCAGTGATTATAAATTCAAGTATCACTCGAGGACATTCGAAATTTGCGCGGTTAATCGCTTGCGAAAGTGAAACCTCTCACGTCTTAGGACACTATCCTTGAGCAGCTTGTATCAATAGCGTTGTTTTTGAGTTTAACAGAAACGCAATAAGCTAAACTCGTAAAAATAATTGTCATCGACACTTTAAATTATACTAAAGTTCAAGTTTTCGGGTATACCATTTGTCAATGGCTGCTTTGTTCGCAGCAACGCACGCGAAATTTTGATATTCCGTAGCCATCAACACGTCAATAACCCGCGAGTGACTCGAATTATCGCTTTGCACGTGCGCTTGGCAAGAAATAATTCATAACAAAAAATCTTTCACCCGATTTATAAATAAGTATGAAAATATGTTTCTTTTATCGTATTTGGCAAGAGATAAATCGCGCCAGTCGATTTCTTCTGTCTTACGTCGCATTACTTATCCGGCAGTGAGTACAAATATTTTTCATTTCACCAAAAATAAAACACTCGTAGCCGGCTGCGCGTGCAATAGTCGCGTTGTCGGCGAGTGACTACCCAGGAATATAATATCATGTCATTTATGTCGACCAGGAAAAAATGTTGCTCTGCATTGACCAGAAAAAAAAATGTAATAAATACTACAGGCTCATGGAAAAAACGACGCGAATTTTGAGTCATTATAACTCCGATTTAATATAAAGCGCAGCCTGATCTTTCCCTTTCGCTCGCAACATTGTTTCCCGAGACACATAAAATCACTCGTACACAGCACTAACGACAGACATTTTTTTAAAATAAATCTAAATCCCGATTTTCAATTTCTAATTCCTCGTTCATTCGATACAACAATAATTGTTCCCAATGCATAACTACGCGAACGTGAAGAAGTAGATGAGTGTACATGACCGTGTGCAAATTAATGCAGGAAATAAATGAAATAATGGTGAGAGCAGTATAAATAACAATGGAGAATTGAAAAAAAAAGAGAATCCTTGACTTCCATGTCAAGAGTGGTAATCAACAAGTGAAATCCAAGATGATCAACTTCAGGTTCACTGTCGGGAGAAGATGCCGAAAAATTTGGGCTCCTATTTGATTCGAAGAGTAACCAACTCTTTCCATTTCGCTTGAAACGTTCTTTTCCGAGGCGCAAAAGTTCGCACAGCACTAGGTAAAGTCGGGCGTTTTTTTGTTTTGTTTTTTTAGATTATGTAAACCCCTGCTTTTCATAGAAATCTTCCAGATTCCCCGAGTTGTTCCTCATCTCTTTGTCTGTTCTCGGTGGTCATTCGATACAACAATAATTGTTCCCAATGCATAACTACGCGAACATGAAGAGCACGAGATGATAGTGAGCGAGTAAATGGAAGGAATAATTGATGAAGGAATGGTAAGAACGGTGTAAGTAACCGTCGAGAATTAATAGAAAAAAGAAGATTGTCTTTAAATTAAAAAGTGGAGAAGGCAGGCTGATCGACTTCCGGTCGACTGTCGGAAGGAGTCACTGAGGGTAGTAGATCGGCAGGTATTACTTCTCGGCTCTTGTCTATGCCCCACTCGCTCTCAGGATCGGAAAATATATTCGATCCGTCGAATACGTCATCATCGAAAGATATTTCAGAGAGGTCGTCCATACTTCGTTGATTATCATCCGTATACAGAGACTCTGTTATAGCTACGAGAATCACACACACACGCGGTCATGAGAACGATTTTTTTTTACAAGCTATTTTGGCGTTTATCGTTGTTGATTGTACGTTATCATTTTTCATCGTTTTCTCGCATTATATCCGTATATTTTTTGCCGAACCTTTGACTCAAGATTTCTTTAAAATTCTCTAATTTTAACGACTTACCGTCCGTATGCGTGTGCTGCGACAACCACGCAGGCTCGTCCCACTCATCGAACGTTAGTTGCGTATTAACTTCAATCTCAGTTGGCGTTAATACTCCGTGAGTGTCGGCATCAGAAACGTCGAATATCTCCGTAACTTGAACCTTATTGTTCTCGTCCGTGTAATAGTACGCCATCAGCGCTTCTTGATGGGAAGTTACTTGGAGAATATTCTCAAATGTATCATCCACTGCTGCATTGTTCGACATGTTTATTACACAACTGGGTTTTCGCGCGCAGTCGCGCTCGTCGTGTTCCCAAGCCGTTCTGCGAAAAATATGTTTTTCATAAATTCGCTATCAAAAACTAGTCAACAACGTTTGACTATCAGATCAATACGGATTATTTTAGATTACTATTACGTCAAATCAATTATGAAGTATATCTTTGACCATTCGTCTTTCGTATAGTCGTTATTTGAACATGTACTTTATCCCAATTCCGAATTTTTAGTAATTTTCGGTGATTTGAAAGAACTACGGAAACTAGGGAATAACAATTTTCTTTACACGTGCATGCAAAATTCGAGTTTTCCCACCGTTTGCAGACCGCCAAAATAGCTGAATGCCGCACCGGTGTGCAAAGCATTTTGCACACCGCGCGAATCGTTTTGCCCACTGTTTAAGGTTGCTATGGTAACTCCGAGGACTAACCGCTTTTTGCATGTCTGTAAACGGCAGACAAATCCGAATTTTGCATTGCACTTGTAAAGAAAAATATATTTTTATGATTTGGGCATATGCAAAATGACAAAGTTATTGTCATAGTGAAAAGAAAATTATCGTACTAATTAGGAAAAACTATTAATCTTGAACGGTTATCATTATTTTTTATAGAATACCCACGATTTTCTAATGGGAATAATAATGTAATTGAATCATAATTTGAGTAATCTCCAATGCAACTTGCAAATTTGCAATTGTTATAAAGAAAACTTACGTCTCGTTGTTGATCTGAAGTTTTCGATTTCCTTTCGATTTGTACGCTTCGTGATCAGTGTTTTCAAGTGCCTCCATGTCGTATATGTCTGTTAATCGGAAAAGAAATAATGTTTTAACTTGGCTGTTTGCGATTTCTGTCACAGATCTAATCTTAATCTTTCGACGATAACATACGTACTTGATCCGTATTCTCGTATAGCAACTTGACATTTTATCGTTTGAGCGGTGGGCTGATAATAAACGTTCATCTTCGGAAACACAATGCCCAGCTGCTCCAAGAAAAATCGACTTATTTCCACTAAATTGTTACGCAACTTTGGCGCATTCGTGATGAATCTGAGAATGGAAAGTTTGACATTGACTACTCAAGGTTCTGTACGGATGTCGATACAACAAAAACCTTCTCATTCATATATTAATAACATTTTAATTCTAATTTGTTATCGTAATATAACAAGAATCGCTAGCAAGCACATACTAATTTTACACAGACGTATATACAAGCTAGAGGCCACAAACCCTTTCCAATAGATTCGTCTCTCATGCACATTATGCAATGAACTTCAGTATTTAGAAACATGCTGAATTAATTCAATGAATAATCATGGGCAGAAATATACCATTTTCGCTATATCCGTTTTCATTGCATTTATATACCGCCTTTTGTTAGCGGTATATAAAATTACATATATCTTTTCTGCTTTCAGCTTTGTACAACGACTTCAGAATATTATAGAATTTTCCGATATTGTCCTTTTTCAATTATATGAATTTATTAAAATCAACTACCTGGAAATGTCTACCTTTGATAACAAACTCAATTGTTATATCTCCAATCGTCGTTTACACCAATCTCGATGATCGAGTAGAAGTTTATTAACGGACCGTTAATAATAATAAATTCAACCTCAAAAATTATCACCGAAAAATCGTTATCCGGCAGTTCTAATTGCAAAAAGAAGAAAGAAAGTAACATTCACTGATTCATAGATAGAAAATTCACGGAATTAATTTAGCTTATCCTTGCTTCCTGTTCGTCGCAAATGACACGAAAATATCTGACCAAAGAAATGAGGAAGCTATAATTAGTGAATGAAGGTTAGATCGAATGAAGATTCCGTATAATCGGGGCTGCTTTTGTGCCGTCTTGAATTCATCGGTTCCCATTCATTTTAAACTCGGGACCTCAATGAAAGAATTTTTTTTCGGAAATGGCATTTGAGAAATCCTTATTGAGTGTTTTTATTTCCGCCTTTTCCATTGAAAAATAAACAAGTGTCAATTTTTAATCGGTCCAAAAACGGGCCTGATCATGTGGAATGGCTCATAGATAGCCCTCTTGAGAGTTCTGACCCGCGACGGAACAAGTGATAACATTTAATAACAGGGCTACTGATCGCTTACCGTGACGGAAGATTCAAGTGCATAGCACACTTTGTGACTGCCTTCTGAGGAGTACGCAGGATATTTCCGACAACTTTGTATTCCAAGGTGTTTATTTCTACAGAGTTTCCTACCAAGCTGAGCAGCACATTGATATTTGTTAGTTTATCTCATGCATTGATTATTGAAAGCGTGAGTTTCCAGCTGTTGCTTCTGTTTTGTAACTATTTTACGGTTTGTGCAGTGTTTACGGTTAATATTATTTACGGACGAATATCTGTCGAGCTTCGGGAGTAGATAGCAAGTATAATATATTATTGTTAATAAAAAAAAGTCAGACAATTAATGGGCGTGCAAAAGATGAGAATGTTCCTACTCACTTTGTGAAAGTCGCGTAGACAACATCGGCAGGTAGAACGTAGGGAAGACTCAGAAGGGACAATAACTTGACACTCTTGTGCTTGAACAGCCAATTGATAATTCCTTTGTTTGCCGAGTCGATGGCGTCTTGGAATACCGTCAACACCGGTTCCGGCAAATTGGCGACCAACGCTTCCTGTTCACACATTCGTAAAGGATTTCATGAGCTAATCGTTAAATGGAACTACTAATTACGATTCGTGAATTTGTTTTTACGATGAATTTCGTAAATTCATATATGTATAATCTGAATCTTCGCCATCAGCTCCATTAGTCATAAACGCAATTAGTTAATTTATTCAGTCATTTGTTCACTGATTAATATAATGATTATACAGGTTAATTACCTGTCTGTGCAGCTTGCATTCCAAGCATTCGGGATCGTACTCCATACTGTCGTCGATTGTCTCCGATACGACGAACGTCGACTGAACAGCGAGACATCGCGTGCAGTTTATCAAATTGTTTCGATGCAAAAACCTGAGTGCATCGTTAAAGCCTTGCTTACACATATTCGAGAGAATCTGGAACAGCCATGATGTAGAATGTTACGAAATCTGGATCGACATTCAAGACATAATATAATATGAGATGTAGAAATATACCTCTGGATTTGGTGGAAAAAGTATTCTCGCGAATCTGTAGATATTTTGTCTCGAGAGTTCGATGCTGGTGTTTGCGAAATTCACCTGAAGATAAAGAAAACGAAATAAAATATTTTAACGGTCAGAGTTGGATGCGTCATGACGTGATTGAAGAGATTAAGAGTAGAAAATAAAACTTACGTGAAACAATTGCGAAGATATATCTCGTGGACAAATATCGCTCTCACCACAGAATGGACTGATTGTGATCGTGTTCTCGTCTAGAGTTGGAAGATTGTCGCTGAAACCTCCATCCATGTATCTAATCCCGTGGAACCTTGGTGGCAATAGGCCCGAAAAAATTGGAATGAAAGAGCTCGCGAGCAGAGCCTAAAATAAGACGAAAATTGTACTTACACAAATGCGACTATTAGAAAATTTGATAAGACAATGAACCGCAAATAAACTCTTACTTGTAAAAGATCCTCTCGGGAATTGAATTGTGAAACGATGACGTTTTTACCGTCGTAGACCCTCGTGAGGGAGATGTGGAGTTTGCCGCTAACACGAAGATGAGCATCATTTGGAAGAAACTAAACAAATAACGAAATGTCATCCAGCGGAAATCGAGATTTATTCTAATCTAATCCTGGAACGAGACTCTGGGAAAATCTTATCAAAGACTTTCAGATTTTTGCGCTGTAACAGTTATATCTTCACTTGATTTTGTTGCTCTCTATCAGCTTGTTCAATATGTAAAAAATGTATGAATTTGCATTACCAGGTAGCCAGCATTTTAGTTACATGAATTAGACGAACTTTAGAGTCCTTTTTTACGGACTTTAGATTCCGTTTTTTTAAGGTCTGCAAGCGGAAAGTCCATGATTAACTACTCCAGAGAGCCGTTGTAAGATTAATTGTGTTCTAATTGCTTATTTGATCGCGAACCTTTTGCAGACTCTCGAGGAGTATATTCTGAACGTTGAAGGACGGGCTGAAAGGTCCGAGAGTTCGTTGTCGAGCATCCTTTGCAACTCGCAAAAGATTGCTCGTCATTTCCCCTGCAAATGGAAAGTGTGGTTTATATAACGTTTCGTAACAAGTTCAGGCGCACTCGATAGCCTTTTAAAGAGTTATTCCACTCTAGAATTCTCAAAAAATCGGTTTCTTAATATTTTTTTAAATAGCCCCTTAGGACCTCAAATAATTTCCCAAAATATTGTGACCGAAATAAAATCTCTAACTACTCGGCTTTCTAATTTAAGTATAAGGCCGCCTGGTTCGCAGTTCACTACTCGAAACTCCACACGCGTCTTCATACTTCATACGTTATCTCGAAACTGCATTTTTCAATTTGGCCGGAAACATAACTCAGACGATTTTGAACCGACTCACTTTAAATTTTGAATATATCTTCAAAAATATTTCGTCTATGGAAGTACGTAGGATTTTTTTTATTGCATAGTTCATTTGTTATTAACAATTTTCTGACGATTTTTTAGAAATTTTTTTCACTTTTTACTTGAGAAGTGCGCTGTTTGGCCCAAAATCAATATATCGCAAAAATCCTACGTACTTCTATAGCTGTTGTTATATATAATCGAAAAAAATTCATAGGCTCATAATAATTAAAAAATTACAAAAGTTATTTGTCTAGCTGTGAATCACTGATATGTACGATAAACATCCTTTTTTGTGATCTCCATTTTTTTTCTAGCGTTTCTAAAGAAAAAAAAAAAAAAAAATCCGCAAAAAAGCCTATCGTTTTGACCTCGAGAGTGGGTTAACCGCTTAATGGGATTTGCCACATAGTCTTGACGATGATATCAGTGAGTTATAATTATCATTAAATAATCATAATGGTCGGTCATTCTCTGACCAATCGGTCGCATAGTTGCATATCAGATAAGCTACATAAGTCATGTTAGCGTTCATTATTGCATTGATCATAAATGCCGGAAATAATACCGCGTCGCGTTGACCGCGCGACAATTGTAATGCGATTTGAACCTTGATAATAGCACCTGGTGTTGAACAGAAAAAAAATTAAAATAGCTTTCTTTATCACGTAATCTTTCCATTTTTAATCACTGTCGACTTTATTATTGTGGCCGATAATTTTTAAACTTTGGACATCTTGATAAGAATGATCGACTCGCTAAGCTAAAACCCGTCGTTGTACGTTCTAAAACGTTAAAAGAATTATTGTAAGTGTGTATCATATAGAGAATGAAGTTTTATCGAATTTATCTAAGAGTGTAATCGCGAAGATCTTGATGCGCTGACATATTATCGAAATTTCGATAGAGATAAAAAACGAAACGACTGAAGCTACTGGTGAAAGAATTATTTTATATGATCGCTGTATTAATTGCTCCCATTATTATTGCCATTAATATTAACGGATATCCAAAGCCAATATGGCAAATATAACGCTTATGCAATTAGTATCTGTTGTGAAAAACTCGGATAATTAACGAGATTTGTGACGCGTTTCAGCATTTTTTCGACACCCCATTAAAATGGGTGACGTCCACATCTTATCAAATGAAAGAAGAAACAAGGCCGTTGGTGTGCTAAGAAGTATGTGGGGGGTATGCTGAAATGTCTGTTTGTATAAACAAAGTCCGTTATCAAAAGAAGTTGGGTCATTGACCAAAAATTCTCTAAACCAAGATAGCCACGTGTTTACCTAGGCTCTGGCTATTGAATACATAATGAGACTGGAGTTCCTCATGTATAACAATAAACTGAATGATGAGAAAAGGAAAGAAGAAGAAATATGAAGAAAAAAACGGCCTTGATCGCCGTTTGCGCATTAACAATGCGACTGATTTCCAATTGGCCTTTTCTAAGCTTGACCCACTTATCATCTCTGTGTTTGTACCAAATGCGGTCAGCTTCCCTGTTTAAGTAATATTAATCTATTCACAACACTGTTTCAAGATATCATTTTCCTATCAAGGAAGAATTATAGTCAACAGCACCAAGTGTTCTGACAATTATTTCTAAAAACAGGATTATTAACAAAGACTTTTCTCAGGAAATACTGACAAAACCAAAAAAAAGAAGACATGTTTCAATTTATAATTGGTATTAGATGAAAAAGAGACAAATGGATGTTCATCTTATACAGAGTGGGTGATAATAAATGTGTGCTAGCTCGCACTTTGTACCATTAGTTGAAGTACTCTCTACATGTCAGTTTAATCACAGAGCAGCTAACAAAGAACATTATTGAGATAAGAGTCATCGGTGATGAAAAGTGATAGATGATAGTTGAAGTTAAAAAATCCTCATTTCATGACAAATCTCAAGTATGTGCCTTGTTATTCGGCGAATAGCTATCAAGTACGATTCGAACAACCCATGTAAGAACAATAAAACGGGTAATTAGCAGAGGGCGAAATCGTGCAAATGAGTTTTATTCAGAGCGAGAAACGTGCGTAATCCATTTTTTCTTTCAGTGGCATAGAAGAGAGATATTGCATATCGTTTTAAGAATATAAACAAAGAGGGAGTTCACTCACCGAGGGGCAAATCACAAAGAAGACAACATGCTGCTATTGCTCCAGCCGATGCGCCACTGATCTTATCCAAAAGCAAGTGTGGTGCATACTTCTTGATGCAGACTGCTACACCAACGTGATAAATTCCGAGGAAGCCACAACCGGCGAAGGACAAATTCATTATGTACTCTGAAAGATAGATCATGTTAATTATGAGCAATCTCAATCAACAAACTTGGCATTTAAATAGAGTAAATAAATAAAGATAACTCAAGAGCATGTGGTCTTGACTAGATAACTCAGAGTACACAGTGGATTAAGGTAAATTCTCAATTTTCAAGATAAATCAAAATGCTTTGATCTATGTCTATCTATCTAGTCTACTCTAGTCTAGGTCTATCTATTTGATTTTTCAATACTAATCCTCTAATCTTTCGGTACAAGATTATAAGTTTACTAGTTGTATTAATCCCAAGATAATATCAAATCACATTTTAAATAATGACAAAAACAAAGTGGATCAAGATAGTAGGCTGACAAGTTTCATTTACTGCAAAACAGTATTAAAATTAGAAAGTAATTTTGAAAATTTTTCAGTTTTATAACAATTAAGCTATAAGAGTTAATAATTTTTATTTTAGTTCGAAATTTGTATTACAAAAAAAAGATCATTCCAACAAGTTATATTGCAACATAATACTATAGAAAATTATTAAAGTTTTTATACCTCCTTACATTACCACTCACAATTAATAGACCTGATATTAATTAATGAAATGTGGAAGTTTTTAGATTGATGATTACTCCTAATTTGTATTACAGATTTCATCAAAGAGCAACAATTACAACTCAAATAATCTTTGTTCCTGATTAATATTGCTTAGAATAAATGGGAAATTATATTTTTTTTACTCTAAGCTTCTGTGCTAAATATTAATCTCTGAAACTTGGATTAAAAATTCTAATTAAAAAGAAGTATTGGTCATGTATGTTTCTTAAAAATTAGTCATGAATATGACATATAACTGCTAGAGTTTTGCGGAATTAAATTTCATGCATCTAAAATTAATTTTTGTAACTCCAATCACAAATCCTAATTAAAAAGAAATTATGGCTTATAAAACATCAAAAGAAGCTAAACAATTGTTGTTACGAACTAAATAGAATTAATAGTTACTATAATATTTTAGACTCCAAATTTCTGCACTCATATTTGATTCTTATCATGGCCGTTATAAATTTCAAGAAAAAAATTGGTATGTGCACTTAATTATAATTTCAACGGATTTCTAGTTAACCAAAGAACAAACAGTTGCAATAATTTTTTTTCTCTAGGAGTGTCTGCCCTTAAAATCACTCACAATTTCCAGTCCACTCCAAAAATGGTTGCAAAGATGTAAGCATTTGTAAATAACATAAACGTAGATTGTCAAGAATCTTAAATTCGCTAAATAGATCTGTAGAAATGCCATTAATGTATATTTGCCAACATAATTTTGCCACTGTGAATCACAATTTTGAAAAATAAACAGAGATCGCAAAACCTCAAGTTGTAAACACATAAATAAGTTTTCGCATAATAATATTAAATCAGATAACGCCCCGAATTGTTGTGCGCTGCACCACGAGTAATTATTATATGTAATTACCTGCTAATTGGCAGTTGATTATAATCCAAGTGTTATAAAAAGTTCCCGTCAGTCGCTCAACCGATATTTGAAAACTATCGTGTCACCAGTATAAGCAACGTACTTAATGACTTGTTGTTGACGTGCATGCGTCTTCGATTCAATGCGTCGCAACGAGAGATAAATAACGCCGCGCGCTTTCCTGTTGACTTGGCGATCTTTACTGAACAGCTGTTCCTCTTGCGTGCACTACTCAACTGACGACTGACGATTAATCTGTAGGCCGATGCGCGTTGGTCCTAGCGTAAAAAAATCGAAAAAAACAAGTAGAAGCAACAATGCGCTCGTGACGTACTAAGGGATACGAACGGCTCTCGCTAGTGGCCCGAATAAAGTGGTGTGGTTGAAGTCCCGCCCCCTAAAACGTTTGCTTTGACACGCTTTACGAGCCGACGCGTTTACCACATGCCATCCGGAATTTTCACTAATATTACAACTACTAGTTTTCAAAGACCATTAGGAATATTACGTGCAATGCGGAACCGAGCGCAGTGCAACGAAGCCGAACAAATTGCAGGTGGAAAAATCGCTCGGGTTTCGGAAATATGTAAGCATAAAGTGGCAGTTTGCCCGTTCGAAAAATACAGAATGATTTCAGGGGGGAGGAAAACTGACGTCTCATTGGTTCGCCTTCAGGCAATTCGCTTCTATACACACGTTCGATTCAGTAGGTACATTAGGTACATCGAAAAGATCTCACAGCTGGCGAAAGAGTATTTGATTAGTGTATACGTCTGCTTGGGGCTAACCGGAAGTAGAAAATGAAGACACGCGGGTAAATTAAAGTTTTCATTTTTTGTAGTTGATTAGAGTGTAAAGTGTGTCAAAGAATATTGTGAAAAGTTTTACCAGATAAGCGGAATGCATTAAAATTTATATAGCTGTATTATGTGACTAGGATCTTACTGTGGCTCGCTCGCTCGCATTGAAGGACGTAGAATAATTCGGGCTCGGAGTCTAGGGGTGTGTGAGACCCCAAGGGATATCTGGGGTCTCATACACGCACACATCGAGCCACAATACCATCCTAGTATATACTACATGGTAGACTTGAACCAATTCCCGTAAAATTCCATGGCCAACCTGGAACGATTCGCTCAAAATTCCATGGCCAACTTGGAACGACTCGCTCAGAATTCCATGGCCAACTTGGATCGACCCGCTCAAAATTCCATGGCCAACTTGAAACGACTCACTCAAAATTCCATGGCCAACTTGGAAGAACTCGCTCAAAATTCGATGGCCAACTTGGAAATTTTAGAAATTTTAGAAATTTTAGAAATTTTAGAAATTTTAGAAATTTTAGAAATTTTAGAAATTTTAGAAATTTTAGAAATTTTAGAAATTTTAGAAATTTTAGAAATTTTAGAAATTTTAGAAATTTTAGAAATTTTAGAAATTTTAGAAATTTTAGAAATTTTAGAAATTTTAGAAATTTTGAAAATTTCGAAAATTTTTAAAATTTTTAAAATATTGAAAATTTTAAGTTTAAACATTTTTGAAATTTTCGAAATTTTCGAAATTTTAAAAAATGTTGAAATCTTCGAAATTAAAAAAAAATTGAATCTTCGAAATTAAAAAAAAAATTGAAATTTCTAAAACTTTCGTTTTGCTCTCTTTGAGGTAAAATTTCAACAAATCGAATGAGATTTTCTACACAAGAAAAATAACATTCAGCCCTGCTATGTAGTAAATTTGGTGGGATTCCACGTGATGCTGAATTTTTCGAACAAGTTTCTTCTTCGACAATGTGTTATCAAATTTTAGTCCTCAATTACCCAAATTTCTATAAATTTTAGATTTTCAAATGTATTCACAATAAGGATGTAAAGTTAAACTTTGCACGTTGCTCCGGGAATAATTTTAATTTTTCGCAAGCCGTGAGAAAGCCAAAAATAAAATAAATAAACTTCTTCATAGAGGTGACTTTGCGAAATATAAAAATGAATGAGGAAGCAATGTGCGACGTTCTACTTTGCATACTTTGTTCTTCCAACACTAGCAACAACAGTGCTTTCTTTACTCGCACTCTTTCCATTTCGTTGGTCTCTTCTTATGGCTAGACATGATTTTTGCATGTTTATACGATTCGTGACTTTACGTGACTCTATTTCTAGCGCAGTTTCTCGATATAATTAACTTTCGATGTGCCACGATTTTTTTCACGAAGAAAGATACAAGAAAGAAAAAAACCTGTTGTCGAAACAAAAACGTATTTCGTTTTACACCTGCGAAAACAAAACAATTCAAAAGCGCGCCAAACGTGATCTGCAGGACTCCGTTCAGAAATCACACCCTGGCGTCAAGTATCTCTCTTAAACATACGTACAGACCCATCATTTCCTCTCTTTCTATCGTCACGAGAGTACGTTTCTGAACCCAACCCAGAGCTATTATAACAGTGCTGTCAAAGCTCTCGACGACCAATTAAAATGCCACAAAGGTGGTTTCAGTTTTCGATATTTGGACTTTCAATGTGCCAGGTCTTTTTCATGAGAGGATTCTGAATCATTCCTGGCCTTAAGAGGCAATGATACACCCCCTCCTCCCGCAGAATTTTCGAAAGCTTTTTTCTCCCAAACGATACGACAGATAGGGTCCGGATTTTTAGAGGATACGCAGGAGTGTCGTAGAATTGGGCTAAGCTTCTGGCTCCTCATTCGACATAGCCGTTTATTTTCAAGATTTAAAAGAAAAATTGTGCGAGAGAGACAGAGCTATGTTAGAGAGAGACAGACCTATAGGCGTTAGCATTGCGTGTCGAAATTTCTGGCGGTGTACCACTGTCAGAATATTAAAAATATGCTTGTTTAAGGAGGTTCATAAAAAAAAATCAAATCCAAGATAAAATTGTTAAAAAAATCGTATAACAGCTGTAATGAGAACGGACACGTACGCAGAATTCTTAAGGAATTGACCGTGTAGTTTCCGAGATATAAGATAACAAAGTTGCGACTATTTACATGTAAAGAAAAGAAAAGTGAGTCGAGTATTGAACTTTTTACGTCTTTGCAAGAGCTAAATCCAAGATAGAATAATCAAAAAAATATGTAGATGTCCGGAAAAGTATTCTGAATAGGGCACGAGCTTCAAATTTGAAGGTCACCGCGAAATTGACAGAGAAATCGTTAATTTTTTGCCTCTAAGCTTAACGCGGCTCGCATGGTGTCTCGCTCACACGGCGTCAACCCCTTACCGCGCAGCACAACAGTGCCAATCCCTACCCTGCCGCCATCACCGAACCTCCTTAAGGTTGAATATGCGATAGCTTGCTCAAAGTGCAGTTTCCGGTTAGCTCCCAACCAACTGCACCAATCAAAACATCGCCCCGCTTTCGTCAGACTCTTGGTATTCGAGGGAATAAAGGATGTATTGCGTGTCCAATCAAATTTAAGGAAGAGCAAAAACCTTCTTCTGCCATTTCTATGTGTACGTACGTACGTGCGTATGTGTATCAATTTCTTGGATGTGTAGAAAATACTGATATGCACCTGCGCGAAACATAGAGACAAACACAGAGAAATGATGCGAACGATGTGGCGTGTTGACTTGACTGCGGCGGTAAACCGTGCAACGTAAACTTTGAATAAGAATAGTACACATGTAGGTGCGGATAAACGTCAATAAATAGTTATTAATTACGTAGATTAGTCGCGTAATCTGTTTATACATAAGTGCATTGTCGTGAACCCACTCACGTGCTAATATTGCACGTAATACCGCAGTGATTGAAGTAACGGACTGCAAAAGCTTTCACAGGTTACAGTCGCCGACACATGTCAAGTAGATCCTTTGTAGATTTGGCATATGATTTATACGCGAATTACTGGCGAAATGCAAAGATGAGCGGCGACGAACAAGAAATAACAAGTAGAGAAAAGGCGGCTACAGGTTTAAATACTAATCACAATGCTCAAGGTGACAGCATGTATCACGCCGTTTATGTGGCGCCTGAAGATACAGAAGGTGGTTTGGAAGGTAACGTTTATTATCTACGATTACAATACAATATGTGGCTTTTTAATTTTTCATTTCTAGTGAAATTTTGCCTATTATGTTAGTGTTTCACTTGATATTTATTTTTATTTTTTTGTATGCATTATATAAAATGAATATTTACTATTAATGTACTGCGGTTTATTCTATCAGGCTTTTAGCCTATGGCTAATCACACTAGTGTTGCCATATAACATTCTAAGCTGCAGCATAAAATTCAACTTCAATATTTGTAAGAGCTATTCCAATGATCCATAAATTTGTCTATAACTGTTGAATGTCTGATGGTAATATTGCTGATTATACTGAATAATTATACTTAACCCAAAAAGAGTAATAATTTAAACACATAAGGAGGCTGTGTAAAAATAAATCATAGGAAAAAAAATTCTGTAAAAGATATCCTTTGTTGGAGAAATTTTAATTTTAATTGTCATGAAGTACATATCTACATTATAAAGGACGTCGAATTTGGACCTTAAAATTTGTTGACCAGTTTGATTTGAAAGCTGTGATCGGTTGAAAAGATTACTTTTTGTTTTATACCATTATGGTGCACTGTGACTGTGAAAAATTGTAGAATTTTAATGCCTGTTATGTACTTATTAAGGTTTGAGTGTAAGAATTTTTCAAAAAAGAGTTTTGTTTACAAAATTTTATTGATTACTTTTTTTAGGTGATTCAAGCCTGGCAACTGAAATAAAGATAGAAACAAAAAAGGATAACAGATCTTAACAAAATGATAAATTTTAACAGGTTTTATTTATTCTGCTATCACTTGTTGCTCTAAAGTCACTTTAGCTCTAGATTTGATATAAATAATGTCAACTCAATGATTATTTGTATAGCATGTTATTTACAATATTTCACAAATATAATGTAGGAAAATTTAATATTCTAGAAGCTGCCACCAGAGTTTATCAGGAGAAACTTGAAGCTCTCAAGGGAATGAAAAAGTATAAAACAGGCAGACTCAAAACTTTTCATAATTATGAAGATGCCTTGGATTATGCATGTAATGGTGGTGAAAAAGAGAAGGGTATTCCCATTGCGATACCTCCAGCTAATGAGGAAAAGTCTAGCAACTTTAAGGGTCCAAAACCACAGGAACTTGTGGCCTTCAGAAAATTGATAGAGTGTGGAGATTTGGAGGCAGTGAAAAATGTTGCATGGGAGAATCCTAGATATCTAGTCAGCAGCGGAGATACTCCTGCGATACTACAGGTATAGTAGTTTTACCTGTTTATACAATTAGGAGGAGAAGAATAAGGAGGAAATCTCAAAGTAACAAAAGTAAATCAAGGTATATTTGAAAATTCACCATAATTTCTGTTAAGTAAATATCATTAAACCTTAGTGAAAATTCTTATTACAATTCTAGAAAAAATGTTACTTGCAAAAAATTATATCAAATTCATTGTAAAAAAACGATTATTAACTTAATAGTAGTTTTACTTAAAGTTCCATAAATTCATCTATGATAATAAAAACTGTGATGTACTACATACATAAAAGACTGATAGAAATAGATTGGCAAACAATAATTGACTGATTGATGCCAATTCGATAATATCTTGTATAGAATTGATTTTTGAAAAATCGCATATACAAATTCTATATTTATTGAATAAATTAAAGGTTTTCACTGACAATAATTTGAATTTTCGATAACAGGAAGGTTGTCGTTACAATGCTCTGCATATAGTCACAGCCAAAGGTCAGGCAAACGCATCGCAAATGTGCGAACTTATTTTAAACACAGTAAGAAATCCAGAGTTTGTGAGACTCCTTTACGGAGAGGAAGACAGCAAAAGTTACCTTGACCGAGCGCAAATACTCCTGGATCTTTATTTGAATACACCTGACAAGGGTCTTAACGAAACCCCGCTGCACTTTGCCGCAAAATACGGCTTGAAGGATATCGTGAGAGTCCTCGTATCGTATTCCGAATGCATGAGGACTTTACGCAACAAATATGGACAAACGCCCGGCGAAGTAAGTCCGCAATTGCTGATTTTACGCTTTCGATCGTTTTTTTTTTTCGAAATCACATGCCCTTTATATGTATTCTAGGTAATATGTAGTAGAAAATGTCAGGACGACGAGACTCTAAAGAGAGATATTCAACAGTTACTCGAAGATCAGTATTATGTGCCTGTACTGAGATCGGAGGATAATACAATGCAGCCAACTATCGGTGATCCTTTTTCTCCAACAAGTCCACCGGTAAGAACCGCAATTTCAATGCGTCAGTATTATGCACATCATAGGCAGCAAAAAATGTTATAAATGCTTGTTCTATATTCATTTATCGTAATCTGATTTACCCGATTTTATTCCTATATCGAAGCGCCCGATGAAGGTCGATCCGATCAGTCCACGCGTGGAAGTGCGCGCGTTTGCGGGTCCAATGTCGAAGCCCCAAGCATTCGAGTTCAGAAGAAAATGGAAAACTCCACCTCGAATGAACCTGAATTTAAGCCAACGTAATATTTCGCTGAACGATTCGTTCGAGAGCTTGTGCAGCCGTCAAGGAGATCCTAATATGAGACTTCAGGATACTGAGAAGGGCCTTGAACGCGTAGGCAGGTAAACGCATCGACTGTTGACGACTAAAATCCTCTGTGGTTTTTTTAAGTATCAAAGAACATTTTCGTGATCTTATTCGGATAGAAAATCTTGGTTCTTACAGCTTTTTCTAACAGTTAGTTTTCAATAAAAAGAAATCAGAATATAATCAAAATGTTATTCATTGTCGTTTTTTTACTGTTTATTAACGACATATTATTTATCGTTGTTTGTTTTATCAGAGAGTTGGCAGAAGAGTGTCACGTTCAGTGGAAAGAATTTTGGCCTTTTCTCAACGACTTTGCAGACTTGCGATGCGATGAAGGCCTCGCGCGAATAGAAAAGTACTTGGAAAAGCGCTTCAAAGACACATGCACCAATGAGGTTTTTAAAATTATTTATGATTGTAAAATGCATTGTATTTTAGAAAGTATAAATATTTCCGAGTTCATTTTTTCACAGAATACTGAGGCATCTAAGTCCGCAAAAGAACCAGACAATAATTGTCTCGACGAGTTGAATAATCTGTGCACGAAGCTAGAATCTTGGAGTTTAGATCTCAAGGATAATTGTTGTGAAAGCGATTCGGGTACGTCGTATTATTATACAATTGTGAATAACGTCTATGTGCCGTTTGCTGCTTTAGTTCCATTATTATTAATTCAACTTTTATGATTATATAATAGAAGAATTCTATACACCGCCATCCTCGCCGATGCCAATGTCATCGAGTTCCTCGAAAGACTCCGATACCGATGAAGAGATGTGTCTAGCTGATGAAGGTTCCGGCACGTTCATAGAAGGGTGAGCGAAATACAACGCAATTAAATTTATTATGAAATATGGAGCGCTCAACAATTGTCAAATTGGTGCAAATATTTTCAAAATTTGTTCAAAACTGGTGTTGTTATTGTCTTTCGGAAGACGATTTCATAACATACATCTTGTACCCTGATTAATATTTTATTGACAAATGTGTGACATGGAACCAATTTCCTCGAGATACGTTCGTATTTATCAGCAATTTCGCACAAAAAAAATATATCAACCTTAAGAAAATGATATCAACCTAAATTAGATGATTCAAACGCTTTTAAAAATTTGTCACGAATTAAGTAACGTGGAACAGGGATGGGCAATATTTAAGAGATTTTGCAGTTTAAAAAATAATATATAGTTATTAATGAAATGCAGTATTTTGAACTCTCTAGATGAGTCACTTCAAAAGACGATTCTTTGTTTTCGGGATAATTAATTAGTTCAACATCGTTTGAATTACTTCTGTATAGTTATTCGGATCGAAAAGTATTTTAAAGACATTTTTATTGAATTCGAGTTCCTCTCTGCCTAGATTGCATTAATGTAACAATGAAGTTCACAACTTCTTATTTTTTGCAGATCTGAACCAACAAAAACTGACTTTTCGGTTTATAGTGCCATTTCAAGCAACATCGATCGAGAACTGTATCCATTTATATATCGCTGGCGACACGAGATGCAGCTCATCATCGACAGCGATAACTTCGAGTACGTAAAGCTCATTAGAAAACGATGAATCCTGTCAAATGCATCAACTAATAATGCAATTGAAACTTTGAAGTGTTCACAGTACTACGATATCATCGACAAGGCGAAGGTTGCTCGCCACCCCCGAAAAGCCACGGAAATCAAAGTTTTAATTCGTTCAAAAAAGCTCCTCGTGCTGATAAGCACACTCTTAACGCTTAAAGAAGAATCTATAGATAATCGGTGGAATGAATAATTCTATCCTCGGAGCGTATTCACAACTTCCATTACCTTAACGCACCGACTATTAAATCGTCGGCTAATACGATATTATAAGTGCCTACGCAGTTGGTAGTACGTAAGCTATGTATTATAAACTATATCCTAAAGAGAAGAGATATATTTTGATAAAATTTCATACTGATGCTACAGTTTTGAAGAAAAAGATTGCGCGAGACCGAAACGTCCGCAGCGGCGGATGTTTTAAATATTGCCAAAATAGAAATAAGACGCAATCAGGCTGTCATACTATAATAATAATAATAATAATAATAAGTAAAATAATAAGAAAAAATATCTTTGATATTTATCTATTTGGAATTTCATGTCTAATTTCACGTTAAACTTTATTCACAATAACATTACACATTTGAAAGAACAAAAATTACATCTGCGGTTGTTATTGGTTTTTTTTCCTCGTTTTTTTTTTTTTTCTTTTCTTTTAAATCCTATTAACGATAATTTTGAGTGTACCGCCGTATTTAGGCGCGTAACATACAATATTAACAATGTTGAATGACAATATAATTCGATAATAAGATGATCAAGCGTTGACAGGGGCAGGCGGCGTCTGCTTCAGTTGAAGTATAATTGAACGCATTCGTGAGACGTCTTTGGATGTCCGCGAAGATTTCGGATTGAAATCGCAGAGCTTAGCGATACGTTCCCACTCGGTGCCGGGTTCCACCTCGTCAGCCTCCGCTACGAATTGCTTCTCCGCATTCCTATTGATACACACCGATCGGTGATACAAGATGCATAAACATGCCAAGTGCAACGACACTACCATAACATCGATAATAGCCGTCATCGTCGTAGTTATAACTCTTTGTACTCTAAGAACGGTTGTGAGTTACATTATTTCAACTAGAGCTAGTTCAACTGATCGTTTTACATCGATAGTAAAGTTTGTCAATCTCAATTTTCGTCAAAGTCAACAGTCTTCACGTTAAATTTACGACGATGTCGATTCGTCTCAGATGGATGCAAGTTGGATGCGACAGTAGTTAAAATTGACATAAATAGAGACTTATTGAACTTAAGATTGATGTAAAATAAGTACGACAGTAAGTTTGTGATACTAACGTTAGTTAAAATAATTTGCTGACGTCCCGTACTATTCAGTCATTATTGTACTTATTGTCATGCGCATTATTGTCAAGCTTAAGTTTCTAAAACTGCATATAGTTCTATTTGATGGCTTCGCACTGTTTTTTAGGGCATTGAGTAGTTTGTATTTCATTGTTTCATGTCGTTTTCTACAGCGTTGCTTGTCTGTCTTTAGCGCGTAGCGTCTTATAACGTGGCTTTGCATAGGCAAGTTTAGGCTCAACGAAAGCAACGAAAACGCGTAGCAACGACTCAGTATTAAACATTTCCATGAAGAGCCGTGTGAGAGCTTTTGTGAAAAAAAAGCTTTGAATGATTGCGGCGTGTTGATATTTTTTTCATCTATTCTTTCTTTTCACTCGCAGATACTTCTCAGCTTTATTGTACTGTGAATTTTAAATATTATAAACGAAAAAAAGTCTAATATAATGGATGAAGGTCCGATTGTTGTAGTAAAAAAAAAAGACTAAAAGAATAATAAATACCACATGAGAGGACAATGTTGAATACTCGGGGTTAAGATTTTGAAATTAGAAATTTTTCACTTTATGATTATATATTTCTGGCATATAATGTTAAATTTTTCAGATTTCGCTCAATACAAAAGCTCGTAACAAATTTTGTTTTTTTAGTTAATAATTGTATTTTTATCATAAGAATCATTGCCTTCTATAATAAATGATATTTGATGTCGTAATACGATTTAAATCTCGGCCCCGGTTGATAAGATACCAGGCCTAGCTCAGCTATCGGTAATCTATTCTCGTAATAATCTGGGACTATAAAAGACCGAAGAAAATCAGTAAAAAGTAACCAAATAAACGAACAAATCTTCTTGTCTCTGCATTTTTCCAAAAAGTAAGCGTAGAGCTGGAAGGTAATCGTGAGAGAGAAGAAAACTACTAAAAGAACGCTGCATTCGAGTGTACAGTGCGATGTAGCATGCTAATAGAGAAAAATATTCTGGAAACTTACTTGGCCGATTCCCTAAGAAGCAGAATGAGAATAATATATATATTTAATAACAGAGGGAAGGAACGCGCTCCTGAGACGGGAATCAAAAAATTAACTGAACAAACATATTGATCTTTGCAAAATACAGCGGCAGAGGCGCTCCAATAAAGACGTTTATAAATTTGGTTGAATATGGAAATGTCGACTTACCTGTTTGTGGCTTTTGTCTTGCTGGTTGTTTCTGCATGATGCTTGTACCACTCTTCTAATTCCTTATTTGCAGCCTCTTTCCACTCCTCTTTCTTCTTTTCCTCCTCAGAATCTATTAAACACCAAGATTATCTGTCAAATCTTCGTTAAAACGTTGAATTTAAAAACTACAAAAAAAAACACATTGGCCTGTGTTACACAATCTGGCCCAGGTTCTTACTAAAAGGTGGTTAAATTGTAGAATGAGTTTGTTATAGAGATAATAAATTTGAAATATCACAAAATATGTATGGATATATCTTTCAGTTGAAACAAAAATCAATTCAGACCTTTTTGCTCAAGTCTAGCTAATTGCTCTTCCCTCCATTTACGAATTTTCTCAGGCTCTTCTCTAACTTGAGTAACTGCAGGTATGCTCTCTGCAATGTAAATTGTATTATAATTGAAGAAATAAGATAGAACAGAAGGAAAATTCATGAGTCATAAAATCTCACCAGCTGCTGACTGCACTGACTCAGCCGGTTGACCAATGGTATTTATCATCTCAAAACTACCCTCTGAATCCCCACCTCCACCACCAGTTGTCTTCATATTTCCAAATGCTCCTGACAAATCATCTAAAAATGCAAAGAAATCATAAATTGTATAAAGATATTCATTAAATCATAGATTTAGCAAAACTTTTTAATACACAATTTTTTGTACATATAATTTAAAAAATAAATTCGGCCATCCAAATGAAATTCAAAAATCGATTCGAAAGATTTAGAAGACAACTATTTCTTAATCCACGTGATGAGCTAAAATTCAAGTAGATAAATAATAGAATGTTTTTTTTCTGTTTTGCTAATTCAGGAATATTAAGATTCTCATTGAAATTCGAGCTAATTCTTTACTTTTTCTCTGAACTTGAAAACTCCAAATTCACATACTATGAGGAAAGAATTGCTGTTTAGTTTAGATTTATTAATATGTTTACAGATCAGAAAAAGTAAGAATGACGTTTAATTAATTTTCTTTAACAATGATCCACGAGGAAAATAATATTTCTCTACCTTCAACAGAAGCTGCAGGAACAGCAGTGGTCATGGCGACTGGAGGGATCTCATCTTCGAGTCCAGCCAACTGATCTTGCTCACGAGCCAAAAACTCTGCAGCTGGATCAACCTCAGGCTCATTGGAGAAGTTGTCGCCAAATGCGTCCATGTTTTTTGCTATATATTTAACTAATATGACAATTGAATGACTTTTTGAGGTTAGAACAGAAGTGGAGTAATATTGCGCTACATAGACATAGGTAATTTCGTTTCACATTCGTACGAAAAAATGAAGCAGCTGATTATTCTTTCACCAAACGGTAATTAACTATGCGAATATTTTAATGGAAAAAGCTTAAAACGATTCTATCAGCCAAACACAGTACACAAATGATAATACACTGTGCTAGCGATTGTCACTGCATTTAATTGAAAAATTAGAAAGCTGTGAAGTTACTGGACAGCAAGTTGTTCTGTGATACTCAACGTGGTTTGTTCGGTTGACTTCTTCTTACCGAATAACGAGAGTCTCGACGAAAATGATGATTCAAGGTTTCGTTAGAAAGAAATCACTCGATCGGAACCACCCCTTTTACAAATTAACGTCAACGATGGAGGTGTCAACGCAGTCAACGTCAATAAAATCGAGCATCGATGCAAAGGTTCGTTGTAGAGTTCGGGATGAACGGTAAGTGGATTGCGTGCTCTCGTGGCGGTCGTTCATACGAAAACGTTCTTCACGCAACGCAGTAAAATTACTTTACCGACAGCGAAGGGAGGAAAGCCGACGTTTGCCTGTGGCATGTAAAAACTCCGCCCACTTGTATGATTCATGCATAGTTTACGAAGTAATATTGGCTCCTCCATAGACGTGGTACATTCTGTCGATAGATGGCGATAGCCAGAAGCCAGGTAAAAATGTAACGCCCGAGTGTTTTTATTCCCGGGAACTTCGAACGAATACCAATGATGTGCCCTTCTGAGTCCTGTTGACTAAGGGTAAGAACCCACCTTGTGAATTGGAAATTTGATAGAAAATAAAAGAGATCTACTCACTGTGCGTATCAAAATTATTCTGTTTTATTCTCCAAGATTTTTAAGACTAGACTAGGAGAAACCACAGAACGGCTCCCCTATCCAACGCTTGCCAAGCCAATCACGCATGAGTTAATAGAAACAAGGGAGTATCTTCAATCTATGCATTTTCTCACGCACTTGATAAAGGAAGGGCCAGCCAGCCACCGTTACTCCACTTATCGAAGGCTTGACTTCGACCTAAACATTTATACGAACTCAAAACTCTAGAATAAACATACATGCGCCCGACGTCTTTTCAATAACAAGGATATACAAATATACATATGATAAGACACTGATGGCTTATATTCATTTATTGTCTTCGAGAAATATCTAATATTCCTGCTAATTGTTATTATAAGTCACCATTTATTAATTTCGAGTCTCTCAGGGTATAATTATTCTGTTTAATTCAACCGATATGGGCACATTGCACTGTTGGGTTTCCTATACAATTCTGAGCGAATTAAACGTCTAGATAAAAATTTCTAGGTAAAAAAACCTTTAGCTGTTCAATAAACAAAATATGGTATTTACGATAAAGTAAGAAATGACCGTCATTGTACAACTATACAGCTGTTTCACCAGATTATTTCACTATTTGACCATATTTCTGACGGTCAGCAAAAATGACGGTCATGGGACGGAATTTTTTGTGTCAATTGACGATATCGAAATATGACGGTCATTGCACATCTTCAGGTAGAGCGTTCCGTTATAATACAAAATAGATGCGCCAGAAGGTTTATTTGAGATGTGCGCAGAATTGATTGAAAATATATTGATGATATTCTTGAACAACAACAAGTTTTGATCGTCTGATATATTTACGCATATATATTTTCCTTAAGGTGTTATACCGACCGAGTCGCCATGAGTACGAGTGAGAAAACGCCATTAGCGCTCGCAACGAAACGATGAAATACAAAAACGTGTAGTACATCACCGCAAAAGAAGGGGTAGAAGGGTTTTCCCTTGAAAGCTAAGCGAAAACGGAATGTGGCGTTGAGTACGCTTTCTCATTAATATTTTTCTCCGCGGTTTCATGTCACATGTCGATGGTAAACATGTTTCCAAGTATTTAGAGCAAGAAATAATTATGAAGATGGATAAGAGAGAAGGCAACGCACCGAAGCCGAGGCGCAATAACAACAATAGTAATAATGTGACCGAAAAGAAACCGTTTGATAAAAAAAAATATAGGCTACAAAAATACAGCAACAAGTACAAAGGTTGGTTATCATTTTTTGAAGGTTAGATTGTTTTTTTCGCCTCAATAATACTAGCTCATTTGTGACAACCAGTTGCTCAGTGGGAAGAGCGTCGGAAAAAGGCAGTTTTGTTTGGATTTTACAAGGATCTCAATAAGGATAAGCACACTCCGCAAATACCATTACACTTGAAGACTACAGAGACAGAACCAGCTGGCAGGTAAAAAGAAAAGGAGACATCTTGCACCTACAATGATAACAGTAACTGTTGTAAATAACATGTTTCTCCACAGTAGCAATCCCAAGAAAAAGAAGAGCGCCTTCGTCGCAGCCAAGAAAGAGTTCCTGAAGCGGAAAGCTGAGAAGCAGAAAAAGAAGGATGAGTTGTTGAAAGCAAGGGCCAAGCGTGATGCTGCATTGAATAGTTACAAGGAAAAAAAGATGCAAAAGTACAAAAAGTTGTCCAGAAAAACGAAAAGGGGTCAACCAGTGATGAAAGACAGATTGGAGTTGTTGTTGGAGAAAATAAAAGAATCTACGTTTTAATTTTTCCATCAAAATTGTAAATTATTTATTACAGCATTTTACAAATTTTTTTAAATTCTGTTAAATTTTTATGTAAAAATGTTGTTATTAAAAAAAAATTACAATCTTGTCTCTCAATTTTGAGTATCTCTTACCTCATAATATTCTATTACCTTATAATAATCCTTGAGAAACTATTGTTTATTCAATGCTTATTACGAAATATTTAGTTTAAATAAAACGGCGGAAAGGACATTAAAAAACAAGGTCGTGCAAACTGATTTGTTTAGTGCATTAGGTATAGAAAAATTTCAGAGGTTTTCATAAAAGCTATGGATAATTGTTGCAAGATATTAATTGCACTTTATTCTAAGATGAATGTGTACCTCCAATAATAATGGGTCATACAATTTTGAAAAAAAAAATTCTTGAGGAAACGCATAATTTCATTCTACAACTTCATAAAATAGAAAACCAGTACCACCCTGTTTATTCATATAGGTTATTCTACCAAATATCGAAAAAAAATCTGGCCTTCAAATTTTTGGTGCCCTTTTTTTTCATGCTTCGATTCACTATCCTAAAATAAAGAGAAAATTTACATTTGACATTTTTTTATCTCATCATTCGCAAAGGAAATCTTCTATTTTAGATTGTAACTGAAAAATTAAAATTCTAATTTAAACGTCTTACTGAATTCGATCAGAATAATCCAAAGTACTATTTTTCGTCGGAAGTTTTCCGAAAAGAATATTTATGTGCACGCTCAACAACAGTTTCAAGGTCAATAAGATTTTTAAAACACAATTTCCGATGCTTATCTCACTTTTTTTTTTAATGGGTTCAGAAAATTTGCCTAAGGATATCCAATTTTTAACTTAAGATCCCGAAATTCAATCTCCGACAATAGGAAAACGAGAAATCCATAATAAGATATATAATGTAAAATTGTATACGATCGTAAATATAGTTGATTCATTAGTACAAGTTTTGAATTATTTGATTGTTACATTATGTTCGGAAAAGGATGAATTTTATGTTTCTAAATTTACATTTTTGTGCTGTAATAGAGTTTCAGAGAGCACAAATTAAAAATAAATATTCTTACGAAAATTTTATGAATTTCAAAAAAGACTTTGAAAAAAAAAAAAACTGATGGACGCATCGAAAAGGGCTCTTTCAATCTTTTTGACCTTCAGTTAAAAACTCAAGTAGGCGATTTCCTTTGGGAATGATGACCAAGAAATTGTAAAATTCGGGTTTTTCTTAATTTCAGTATAGTGAAACGAATCATGAAAAAAAAGAGCACCAAAAATTAAAGGCCACATTTTCGTCCGATATTCGATGAAACAACCCATGTATAAAAAAGAAGTTTGCACGAACGCCAAATACTCGACTAAGTTTGTTAATAATTTCTCGCTTATCGATCGCGAGATGTTTTTGTCGCTTCATAATTCTTGGAATGAGGAGTGTAATTTCGAAATTTCTTCGTACATCAGGTTGCGGCACATGCGCTGTAATGCAAGGCGCAGGCGCGCGCTGTCGTGGTGTTCGCGCAGGCGGCGACGGGGCCACACACTCTTGCGGAGAGACGTCCGCGGTGCTGCAGCCGTCAGCTAGAACTAGTCAGCGGTTGCAAATGGCGACAGCGACAAAATCTGTGGCACCGAGTCGCGAATAGTTAACGCCTCCCGTGCATTCGGTGTTCGAGCCGTACGCGATTGCATTCCTCTCCCTGATCGGTACGTACATGGTTCGTTATCGGGTGAAAAGTTTATGAAAAATGGCTATTTACCGGGTGAAGAGATTGTTAAAAAGTTGTAGGGAGGCTTGATTTCAGTGAATATTCCGGGTAGGGTGCGATTATCAACCCTTTTAGCTTAACGCCGAGAGCCCCTAAATTGCATTTTCAGTTAGTTGTTCTTCGATCACTTCGTTCGTTACATCTTCAAGTATTCACGATAATGCCTATAATCGGGAGAATAATCTGTAATTCACGACAGTGATTGGGAATGTGTTCGTCGATGGTCGTGTCGAGCCATCGGCCCCGTCGTCCGCTCCGATATCCCTCCTCTCCGCGATCTTTGACTTTTGACGGTGCGCGCGCGACATCGGCTACTGTCAAAATCGCTGCTCGTTATCGAAATTGGGTCGTGACACGACATCGCCGACAGACACCGGCAGTACCCTCCCTTGCACTACGTCACCACAAGCACTTTTTGACGTTCTTTTGCTTTATTATATGCCAGTGTCAATGGTCGCACGAGTGTGTCCACGAGAGCACTTGCGTACGACGATTTGACGCAAGGTGGTCGTATCTCATAGCGAATTTCCCTTTGATCCAACGATATTTCGCTATTTCCAACTTCGCGAACTAATTCGCCTTTTGTATGTTTCAATTAATCGTTTTAAAATTTTTTGAGGATTTAGTTACAAGGATCTGATTTGACAGAAATAATCAGCAGGATTAAAAAATTTTAATCAGATGAACCTGACAAATGTTATTAATTATGCACTGTTGATGAACATTTATTGACAGGTGGTTCTAAACTAAAGGGAGCAAGATGCCGGCTGTGCGAGGGGATGGTATGCGTGGACTCGCAGTATTCATTTCGGACATTAGGAACTGTGAGTTTTAGCACAAATGAATTATCATAACTTTAATAACATTTTGTTTTTATCATTGTCTGAATTAAGATTGAACGATAATTGCAACAGCATTAGACATGAGCTCTGTTTAATGGGTTGTTGTACTGATAATAACCATCATTAGAATCTCTTGATTGTAAGAATTAAGTGTGTGCCATTTCCTCTTGTACAATCTTGATTGGCGCCTAGTCTCTGAATAGAAGGAGATAAACTACCATTAAAATTGTGAGATGCAGAGTTTTATGATGCAGGGAGAGAAGACCTTGGGGGGCGGAGCAGTGATACAGACATATCTTTGCCTCTCTGTCATGCTTATACTGATAGACCATGGCTTTGGTATACCAGTGTGTAATAATTTGATATCACAGACTGTAGATTCAATGTTTGTGTTGGAGTAAAACCTGGTCAGATTTCATACCGAAAAGTATTGTTGCTCTAAGCTCTAATAAATTATTGAATAAAGAATATAAGGAGTTCTATGTACCACAAAAACAGTATTATTAATTACTTAAAAACACTAGAATGAAAACTTGAAAAATAGAGATCTATCACAGAATTGTCTCAGTCACATATAGAGATTTGCAACTTATAACAGTTCTTAATAAGCTTCAGTTTATGGACTATTTACTGACACAAGATTAAATTTAAAATTAAATAAAGAATATTTGGAGCACAATATATCCACACAATAGTACCACTAAAATTGTAACATTAATTCCTTTAAATATACAAGTTTAATGCTTATCCATACAGGTTTTCTTTGAAACACAGGCCACAGATATCTCAATGAGAAACATTTAGGAAAATTGCAATAAAATAATAATAGTTCATAATAAGTTCCATTTGTGCCACTTTGTTGATCAAGATGAAATAAATAACTTACAAAAATATGAGGCACTCTATAATAATTTACTTCATCTGAAAATAACTCATTAAAGACTGCCCCTGAACTCACAGACTTATCATCAATATTTTTTCCAGTCCTAAACATTCGAGAACTTTAAAGTCATTCATGATGTCTGATGACCAACTTTTGGTTTGTGAATAATTAGTTTCCATAGATATACATGATTATTAATAGATGAACAAATAAACATGTAAGGCTCGAAACAAACTCTGATGACTGATAATTAGCTACTTGCATTTGAAGAAACTAGTCTGCGAAGAGTTTATACATTTGTATGTATCAAAATAAGTATTATAAAATCATATAAACTGAAGAGTAAAAAAAAAGTTATGATAGTAATAGAAGCTTCATTGAAGAACGTATATATATTTTATAAAAATAAATAAATTCAGATCTTTTTGCCATGGTTGATAATTAGTTTCTTTTATTTGGTGTAATTGGTGCTTCTATAGAGATGATGCATGAAGAGTAGTAAATAAATCAATACACGTGATACTAGTTGCCTGGCCAAGTGGCACTTTGCCATTACTACTTTCTACATCAAGTTGCATCATATCATCAACTGTCCTTGGTGCCATTACGCTTTTGCCCTTTGTGAGAAAAAATAACTATGCTTTTCCAATCTTTCTTTGATCTTCAAATTTTGGCATACAACTGAAGAGTTTCATACTCTAGTCAAGAAAAAAAAGATAAAGAAAATTGTATTTATTTCGTTAATCGTTAGGCAAAAGCAAGGAGGCGGAAATAAAGAGGATAAACAAGGAACTGGCAAATATTCGAAGCAAATTCAAAGGTGACAAAACGCTCGATGGATATCAAAAGAAGAAATATGTCTGCAAGCTGCTGTTCATCTTTCTTCTTGGCCATGACATTGACTTTGGACATATGGAGGCTGTGAACCTATTGTCGTCAAACAAATACTCTGAAAAGCAAATCGTATGTAGTGGAATTAATTCAGGAAAATTATAAACGAAAAGCAATTTTATTTTCAAAATTGTTGAACTGTATTCTCTTATTTTTTTAGGGATATCTCTTCATATCAGTTTTAGTTAATACAAACAGCGATCTCATCAAACTCATAATCCAGAGTATTAAGAACGATCTTGCATCTCGCAACCCGATTCACGTCAATCTGGCTCTCCAATGCATCGCTAATATCGGCAGCAAAGAAATGGCGGAGGCGTTCGGCAACGAAATACCCAAATTGCTTGTATCTGGGTAAGTTGACTTATCGAAAAAAATAAAAGAACAACCAAATATTCACTGTACACGTCATTACACTTAATGGATCATTATACAATTCATATATACTCCTTATTTATCAACCGCTTATTGGATCTAGACGGCTGGATATTAGGTAAACCGTTCACATAGTTGCTGAAATTTTCGGCGCTTTGCAGGGAATAAAAGTAGAATTTTTGCTGGGGCACAGGGTTACATTACATTTTCGCTAAAATACAGAGAATCGATCAATTGGGAGACGAATTCATTCAATTTATTTCGTTGTAGAGATACTATGGACGTGGTGAAGCAGAGCGCGGCTCTGTGCCTCCTTCGACTACTACGCACTGCACCGGATGTCGTTCCTGGCGGAGAATGGACCTCACGCATAGTCCATCTTTTGAACGATCAACATCTCGGCGTCGTAACGGCAGCGGCATCGCTTATCGATGCACTGGTGAAAAGAAACCCCGACGAATACAAAGGATGCGTTAGCCTAGCTGTATCTCGACTGAGCCGCGTAAGTTTGCACCTTCAATTTCTGTAATTTTAATATTAGATTCATGGGTGAATTTATCTATTGGCCCAAATTCGACCGAGTCTGCGACTGCAAATATTGTGGGACGGCAGATTTTCGTCGTTTTCAGATTTTTTGATGCTTGAATACGGTTTCAAGAGTTACGATTGCAGATTTTGTTTTTATGTTTGATAAAAGAATGAAAATAAGCCTACAGTTGAAGCGGCTGTCTTCACGAGTTGCATATCCTGAACAAATCCAAGCTAACTGCGTTTGTCCTAAGATTGACCGATAGATTCGATCGAATTCCATTTTGCTTGAACCGACATTTGTTTTTTTAACAAACAACACAACGATTCGACCTTGGATGTAAACTGACATTAATATGATCTAATTTTTTTCATTCCTTATTTGATCTTTTTACGTAATAGCATGTCCTAAACGAATCTAAGCTAACAGAGTTTTTCTTAAAATTAACCGCTAATTTCGATAAAAATACATCTTGCTTAAACTGACATTCGTTTCCGTAAAGAAAACCAATAACGAGTTGGTCTTTGATGTAAAGTGACATTGACATGATCTAATTTTTTTTAAATCTCCATATGTGATCTTTTTACGAAATCGGTCGGCAAAGTTTTTGAGGCCTCGGGCAGTAAAAAAGGTAATTTTGCCCCTGATTAGAATCAAACCCATATGACCCCGCTTTCCGGGCAAGTGCTCTCACCGCTAAACTACTCAGCGAAAGAACGCATCCGCCATCCGGTCGTGTACGCTAATGAGGCACTGACGTAAAATCCACACATATTTTTTGCCTCCTACTGATACGCAATGAGTCTGCGAGACACAAGCCATTTTTACCTGCTATGTGCAGCTCTATCAGATCCCAGGGTTCAATTTAGTTTGTATTTACATTTTATCGAGTAATTCGAAGATATAATTGAGAGGACAAACTTAAACCACACTTGCCGAATTATTTTACGAGAAATCAAAAGATAGAAAACTAACAACAATTAGAGATGGACTGCACTCGATTATCATTAAATTTTAAAAGATTCGAAAAAATTATAGTTTTACTTGACTTTCAAAAATAATTCTAATGTTCACTTGCCCCAACAATCAATACGAGTAATCTTCGCCTGTCGTTTCCTAGCCCTGCTTCTTAAGGATAACTATCGTTGACTGTGCTAAGTTGTCGAGGATTCATTAATGACTTAGGAAATAGCATCACAAATGTATTAACGATCTAACTAGTGCGCGCTTAAGTCTCTTTATTCCATCGCAAAATCTCGCCATACATATGCGAGGGTTCGATCGTCTGCACTCACAGCGAGATTGGATAATTCTCCTCAACTGACTTAACTTCTGTAGTGAAGATAATTCGCGTATTGTAGATCGTGACTTCGAGCTACACAGATCTTCAGGACTACACGTACTACTTTGTGCCAGCGCCGTGGCTGTCTGTGAAATTGCTTCGGCTACTACAAAACTATACACCGCCAGGTACCGATTTTTGGTCCATCAAAAATATTCACGAATATTAGCTGAATATTGATATCAATGTGTTTCTACAGCTGAAGATCCGGGTGTACGCGGCAGATTAAACGAGTGTCTCGAGACAATATTAAATAAAGCTCAGGAGCCACCAAAATCAAAGAAGGTTCAACATTCGAACGCGAAGAACGCAGTACTGTTCGAGGCCATAAGTCTCATTATTCACAACGACAGCGAGCCGAATCTGTTGGTACGAGCGTGTAATCAACTCGGTCAGTTCCTTTCCAATCGCGAGACAAACTTGCGTTACTTGGCTCTCGAATCAATGTGTCATCTCGCGACGTCGGAATTTTCGCATGAAGCGGTAAAGAAGCATCAGGAGGTCGTTATACTCTCAATGAAGATGGAAAAGGACGTGTCGGTGAGACAGCAAGCCGTCGATCTACTGTACGCCATGTGTGACAAGAGCAACGCCGAGGAAATCGTTCAGGAAATGTTGAATTACCTTGAGACTGCAGATTACTCGATCAGAGAAGAAATGGTTCTGAAAGTCGCTATTCTTGCGGAAAAATACGCTACCGATTACACCTGGTATGTCGACGTTATCCTGAATTTGATAAGGATAGCCGGGGACTATGTTTCCGAAGAAGTTTGGTACAGGGTAATTCAAATAGTCATTAACCGCGACGACGTACAAGGCTACGCCGCAAAAACTGTTTTTGAGGTACGTATTCAATAAGGCTTACTGTTTTCTTGTGTAATGCGCTTATTGCTCCTTCATTGAGACGAATAACAATATTTTCAGGCACTACAAGCTCCGGCATGCCATGAAAATATGGTCAAAGTCGGTGGCTACATTCTCGGCGAATTCGGCAATCTTATTGCCGGCGATCAGCGATCTTCACCTTCGGTGCAGTTCCAACTCTTACATTCCAAAGTGAGGATCACTCGCACTTCAGTTATTGATTCAGAACATAGATATTTCTAATCAAAATATAAATACGATCAGAATTCTGAATATTTCACTAAAGAAATAGATCCAATAGACGTTATTAATTTTTAATCATTTTAAGCCGAAAATTTATTGAATGAAAAATATAGTTCGACAATGTTAAAATTTCATTTCTTTTACTAGACGGCGACAATAAATTCGATTTCTTATATACATCAAATATCTTTAAAAAAAAATGTCTTTTAACGCTCGCAAATCTTGAGCATGTTC
This sequence comes from Tromatobia lineatoria, assembly GCA_949699805.1. NCBI lineage: Eukaryota > Metazoa > Arthropoda > Insecta > Hymenoptera > Ichneumonidae > Tromatobia > Tromatobia lineatoria. The sequence goes on from OX453034.1 coordinate 12,851,772, forward strand.
TACTTTATGAACCTGTAAGAATCCTAAAACTGACATAAAAGTATTTTTTTAAATTTAATGTATTGAGAACTTTTTGACATTATTATTATTCAAATTTGCAGATAAAATAAGTCTCTGTTATCGCAAAACTCAAATTTTGATTTAATGAAATATCTGGTAATAGACGTATCTGTGGCACATACATAAACTTTACGCTGAGCATCAATATTTAACATGGTCTTATAATAATATAAATTTTATAATAATAAATTTAAATTAATTTTAGTATCACTTGTGCTCCCCCATGACACGAGCGTTGCTGCTCTCGACCTACATAAAATTCGTGAATCTCTTCCCTGAGATAAGAAGCCAGATACAGGACGTATTCAGGCAGCACAGTAATCTTCGTAGTGCCGACGCCGAATTGCAGCAGAGGGCGTCGGAGTACCTGCAGCTTAGTATAATCGCGTCCACTGATGTTTTGGTAATGATACCGACAGAATCGCTTTGTTTTTTACTTCGAAATCATCATTAAATTAAAATAAAACTCTAATAAACTTGTGTCTCGCAGGCCACAGTTTTAGAGGAGATGCCGGCTTTCCCCGAAAGAGAATCTTCTATTCTCGCAGTGTTGAAGAAGAAGAAACCTGGACGTGTGCCGGAAAATGAGATAAGAGAAAGCAAGAGTCCAGCGCCAAATACCAATCATCACACCGAAGCACCTTCGGCAGTAACGGCGGCGGCTATTAATAATTCGTCCCCTGATTTACTCGGTTTGTCAACGCCGCCTTCCTCGCAGCCTACTAGCAACACGGGAGTTCTTCTCGACGTTTTGGGCGATATTTACAATACACCCAACAAAGTCGGTGCAACAAACGGTGCTCAAAATACCTACAATCCTAAGAAGTAAGTTTTTCCTCGAATACTTTTATCGTCTTTGTAATCAGACGAGCCTTTTTGACGAATAACATTTTCAGATTCGTGTGTAAGAACAACGGCGTGCTTTTTGAAAACGATCTCATTCAGATCGGTGTAAAATCGGAATTTCGACAGAATCTCGGCCGTATAGGTTTGTTCTACGGCAACAAAACGCAGTACGCTCTGCACAGTTTCCAGCCTCAACTCTCGTGGTCGGAAGAGAATCAAGCGAAATTGGCTGTTCAGGTAAAACCCGTAGATCCGGTTTTGGAAGCTGGCGCACAGATTCAGCAAATGATCAATGGCGAATGCATCGACGATTACAACGGTTAGTAGCAGTACCTACTTTACCTTTTGTTTTGTGCGGGTTTTGTGGATCTATAATGAGTCATTTACTTACAGATACGCCCAGTATGGTTATTTCATTTATTTACAACAACGTGCCGCAAAAAATCACGATGAAGCTGCCATTGACGATCAACAAGTTCTTCGAGCCCACGGAAATGAACGGCGAATCGTTCTTCGCTAGATGGAAGAATCTTGGCGGGTGAGTTTTCGAAAAATGTACAGAAAATAGTCTTAAATTCAATTAACCCCGTTTCATACGAAAATTGAGTGTCATTGCTTTTTTATTTCATAATTTTTTATTTATTTGATAATAATTGGTCGAACATTAATTAAATTAACTTCACTTCCGATGCAAGTGAATTCAGACCTCTTTCCCAAAATTCTTCCGCTCTGTTGTGTTTTATTTTTCCTAGAGCGATGCTTATCAAGAAACGTGGTAGCGTCGCGACGCCAAGTATTAAAAGAAATAATAAACTGTTATTTTCTGTCTTTTTTCAGAGCCAATCAACAGCGTTCACAGAAGATTTTCAAGGCGCAGCAACCGATGGATTTGACTCAGGTTCGCACCAAGTTGCAGGGCTTCGGGATGCAGCTTCTCGACGGTATCGATCCCAACCCCGACAACTTTGTTTGCGCGGGCATTGTACACATGAGAGCTCAGCAAGTGGGTTGTCTACTGCGTCTCGAGCCAAATAAACAGGCGCAGGTAACATTAATATTCCCCAAATTCGATAAAACGAAATAATGAGAAATTGTTAATCCACTCACGAACATTTTTATTGTTTCCCAGATGTTCCGACTGACGGTTCGCTCGAGTAAAGAGTCGATGTCAATAGAAGTCTGCGACCTGCTGGTTGATCAGTTTTAATTGGACTGAGATACCGAGGTATATCGACGTCGATTTTTTGTTGCTGTTTTGTTATCACGTTCGCGGTGCGTTAATTTCGATAGTCGTTAAAACCCACGACACAACGAAACTATCGTTCCACAACGCGAAGCCCGACAATGCTAATGATTCGTTGATCAAGAGAACCCATTGTACCCAAGCTTATACTCACAAATGAAAACGAAACAACAAAAAAAAACCCCCACCTCCCGAAGAGAAATTGAACAAAAAAGGACAAATCATCGAGTACAGTGGTGGCCGTGCTAGCCTCGCGCAAAGATCTAAATGGCATGGGACACTATAAGCGATATGAAAGATGAATTTATGAAAAAAAAAGAAGAAGAAAAGAGACAATGATAGAACAGTATCAGTATAAAAACGGAGATAGCGCGACGATTTAAAAAAAAATTATTCATTTGATATAATCTGCGCTCGTGTTAACTGCGATTTTCATTCGTCCGTATAAAGCTCGTCGGAAAGACAGCCAGTTGAAAAAACAATAATTCTCGCCACGAGCGCGTAACCAAGTAAATTCGTGGCTCGAGCCGCATTGGACAAATAAATAAAGAAGCGCTCGGATAATAATCATATTTAGATCTTCAGTGATATATATAATTGAACGGGCATCTCGTAATTCTCTAGATTATACATTGAAGCTTGATACGCTCTCGTGGCTACAGAGTCTTCCCGAGCGCGCGTTTACGGCTCTATGGCTTTTAGCTGTATTATTTTCTTTCCATTTTTGCTTGCTCCGCACGGTGTTAAACTGCGAGGGGGTGGGCCACGTAGCTTTGGGGTCGATTATTATAGCTGTATGATATTGATTAATTATTTACCTTAGAAACTCCTCGTATTTAACGAAGCTCAAACAAACAAAAAAATAATGATTTTCTTGTAACTATTGTAGAGAGTTGCTTAGGATCTTTGACTCGCATATTTGATTCCCCGCTGGTCTTCAAGATATTATTTTTAAACTGCTTAAACCGATCGATCCATGGCTGGTTATGCTAGACTTCCCTGCAAAAAATATTGCAAATTTTCATTTGAAGTTCAGTGAACATTGCGTGGATATCGATACTCTAATAAAAATGTATTCTGAGCACTGTCTGAATCAAATAACTATGAATAATTATACGAAAAAAATAGAGGAAGTAAATAATGTTTAAAAAAATTCAATTTGATATAATTAATCTCTTCACTGCTCATTATTGATAATTATTCACAGGTATTAAAAATGAAATAGAGTTTTGAATACAGTTTTATCTGAGAATCGCCTATCTCTGATACTTTAGTTGTAGAGTGTGTTTGCTAATGTAGATTATTTCTTAGTTTTTTAAAAATCAACAAAGGTTTCAGTACAACCCTTTGATAATTGTAAGCATATGTTCAATTGTAAATACGTGTTTCACTGGTTGTTGGGCTCTAAGTTTGAAATACAAATTTGCAATCTTTGAAGCTTTTAAAAACGCGCAGTTTTCATGAGTGCAGGAAACCAGAGAAGCTGTAAATTCGACTCGTTATTGCGCAATTTCTTTCTCGCGGACTTGTATCTCTCATCAAATATAACACGTTGCCCGTCTGTTCTAATGAGGTGTATGTACATTTTTCGTTGTCCTCGGTATAATAATTGAAAATTTGTAAAGATTTTTCCTCGTAATGATAGTAATTCCTCTCATGTAAATCCGGTTGAGATAGCTTGTAGGCTAATCGTAGGCTGCTGTTCCCTACGACGCAGTTTTGTGGGCGTCCGGATTGTCTGTTGGGTGCTTTCTTATATCGCCGTTTCTTGGATCGATCGCGAGACTAGAAGGAGAGTCGAGTTTGCATATATCGCTTCGCTCCTGGGCGAGTGTCTTTGAATCTCATCACGATTTAAGTATGCAACGTTTTCGAAGTTCGTGAACGTAAAAAAGGCGGAAAAAGAAAATCGTGATTTTTCGAAATTAAAACTTTGTATTTAAGTACATAGTATCGCGTCTCGTATGTTTTAAAATTCGGTAGTAAGAGAGTCTAATAATTGTCGCCAGTCATGGATTTGTGCATTAAATGTGAGCAAACGCAAGTATCGTCGGTGCGATCTTATGCAGGAAAGCAAAAATAAATCTGATTAAACGCAGATTTGTTTCTACAGCAAAGGCGAAAATGTAAAGTTATCGTCTCACGGGTATCGCCGCGCGACTCGAATGACGTGCAAATTATTAATTTGTGATCGTCGTACACTCACGGACACAGACACATATTATATACACATGAATATATATATAAAGAAAAATATATATATAATTATAAATACAATGATATACATATGAAAATCCGTATATATATATTGGAATAAATATATATATATATATATACACACCCCCACGAATATTAACGAGCGTGAATGCCGCACGATTGTTATTGGAGAAAAGAAAAAAAAATCGAGAACGATTATTAATATATGTGAAGCTGTAGTGCGTTAATCGCGATCGCCATAGAGTTTATTTCCAAAGCACGTTAGCTCTCGAGCGTCTTTCTATTCCTCGTATATATGGCCTCGATGTTACAACGTCGTTCTTATCTCGTCCTTCTTCCGTTTTATTTCTCCCTGTCCCCCTATTGAGTTTGTCCAAGTGTGTCTCGCGGAAGGAAGAGCGTCGCGGGGGCTATTTTTCTGTAATAATAAATTGTTTTGTATCGTTGAGCCCTATGTACATGTATGTTTGTAAGACACTATTGATTTATATTATTAAACAATATAATATCTCTCGTACAAACTTGTTGTTTGTTGGTTGTGTTGTTATTTTTTCGACGATTTTACTGACGTACTCCTCTTCCTCGTGGATGCGGAAGGAAAAAAAGGATTTTCTGTTTAGTGGAACGAAGGAGAATTATAAGACGAATGTATGTTTATGACATGTTTACAGAAACGTATACATTTATTAGTCCTTACGCTAAGATCGTACAACTCGAAAGTGAAACAAGACTGCCCGTAATGAACTATTCAGCACCACACGCATAAATGTTATGTGTGTACATAGATAAACAATCGCTGTAATCGCATGCTATTGATTGAGGGATCGAATTTTCCTCGATCGAATGTGTTCTGAAGTTTCTGTTCAAAACACCAATATAGGAACCTGCACACTGCGGTACATTGGATTATATATTAAACAAACAATATTACACCACGGATCGGAATTACAATCAATTTTTTTAGTTGCGGTTTAATCTCTACGTAATCTACGGAAATAAAAATCCAAATGATGGAAGACTCTTCTTCTCTCCGGAATTTCTGAATGAATATTTAAATACGAACTTTATCAAATTTTTCTCGTGCTGTTGTCTCCCATGCCATTTTTTACAATGCTATTTCACTCGCTATACTCGAGTTTCAAAATCTACGAGCTCTCGCTGCATGTACAAAAATCGTGTGTGTTTCTCAACTTTCGTCTGCGTAAGGAAGGAGAGCTGAGATTATCCAACTCTAAAGTTTTTGCTTGTTATAAAGTAGGCTTGTTTATTTAAAAATAATATTTAAATATAATGAAATCACGAGAGCGTGTGTCATCTGCACGGATGAGCTCGTGCCTCGGGACCGAACCAAATTATAGTACCTAACGCTGTATCGTAATGTTAAATGAATATCATAAAATATATATATTAACATATACTACAAATGATAATTATTATATACGACACGAAATTGGCCACACAGAAATTCGAGAGATCCATAGATTTCCGAGAGCTCTAATTATATACTACGACGATAATGATGATGATAATAATAGTGCATAACGTTGTATCGTGAAAAGTTATTAGAATTCGTAGCCCATTAAGATCAGGTTTTCTTTTCAGTCTCTAGTTTAGAAAAAAAACAACTATATGAGTTGACAATATATCATTGAAACCAAATAGTTACTATTAATTTTGTGTAGTTATCACTATTGACAATTGATAGTAACTATTCGGTTGCCGGAATATCTTGACGACTACAATAGATTTTATTTCTATAAGGGCTATAGTATTCTCGTTGGCACAGACGTCGTAGAATTAATATCATCAATGATTGAGATTGACAAAGTCAATTTATTTTTCCCTAGGATAAAATTAAGATCTTTCGATAAATTTTATATGAAAGATTCATTTGAAAATTCCAATAGTCCCGCTATTGGCACGGAGCTAGAGTTCGTAGGAACTCAGAATAACTATATTTAGAATACAGATGACGGTTCTCTAATCCCCATACAATTTTCTTCCTTTTTTTTAAATATGAAAACATTGTAAAAATGCTATTTAATTCAGCGAGTAAGTTGTTAAATGTTATATTATCATTAGGTGAACATTCGCTTCATCCCACGATATTTTAGTCACGCTGTGTATAACATGAAACTGTCATCGTCATTTTAAAGACAAGGTATCTCAAACGCCATAAAATCTTTCTCTGTGCCAATGGGAATTTCACAAAAAATTTAAGATCAACTCTCCAAAATAATATCTATCGAATCATAATTTTATCTTAGGCCATGCGATTGTTGATAGTTGAGTTTCACAAATCATATGCATATAATACGCGACGATTAAAGATGAAATAAAAGGCGTCCGCTCTCGTTTATCTGAGCGAAAGAAATTCTCAACGATATTCGCTTGAGTATCGATGTTTCGAATGTAGCAGTACAATAATCGACGCAGTAGCGTTTTTCCCCATCGGCGCTCGAGCATTAGCGCTTTGCGCGCGTCAGCCACAATACTCGTTCGCGAGAAATACTATAGTTACCCTACAATAAAATATAGGTAGTGCATAGATATATATCTATATATATATTATACGTACGAGCTGAGTAAACGTCTTTGGTTATATACAAAAAGTTGTATATGTGATTGATTATATTTACATAGATAAAAGCGACGAATAATAATATAACTATGATAAATGTGAGAGTGCGAAATTCATCGTTTCTGTACACGCGGTTCGCGGAATCGACTATTAAGTACATAAACGATAGAGTATATAGTAGAATCACTAGCAACAACTAATTTTAATAATCGACCGGGCCTGTTCAAGACCCTCAACATCCAATGTATACAATATTATATTCTTCGATAGAAGAACATTGAATATTGTGCGTTGAGTATAGTTATAGCTGAATTGCCAATCTGTAACCCGATCGATTGAAATAAATACATATGTACACTGCTGTTTGAATTGGCTTTCGATGTGTGTATGCGTATGTGTTTATGTATGTATGTGTATTTCCTTTTATGGGATCTCGTAGGATACGCCTTGACGATCGATTGACTAGTACTTCCTGTTCTCCAATTCTCCTGGATGATAGGATCTCTTAATGCGTTGCGGCAAATTTTAATCTCCCGCTATTTTGTTATTTACAATCTCTGCATGGATTCGGAATTTGTCGAATCCAAAAGTTGGGCCTCTGCGTCTTCTTCGAGAATACTTTCTCGCTCAGTCTCGTCGATTTCGGTCTCTTCAGGCTCGTTCACGAGGGAACTCTCTTCCCCCGTATTTCGCGCGTCCTCCGGCGCCAGAAATAGCGACGCAACTCCCTTGCACTTTCTCTGGTAGTCAGGATTGTCGTGAGCCACGCGATGGCACGAGTCGCAGACGGTGTCCGTGCGACCAGTGATGCAAGGATGCGCCTCGTACAGTCCTGGACCACAACGCGAGCATATCCAGCAGGGTTGCATGTTGTGATGCGGACTGTAAGTGCCCTGCGGACACTTACCGCACTGGGTGTCTCGGTCGGCCGTGCAGCGGTTCACAACGCCCCAACCGGGCGCGCATCTGCTGCAACCCGAGTCCCCGCGGTGGTGTCTCATTCGTGGCCTCGCCTCTGTCATCTGGAACACGAAAAAAATGCCAAACCATTAGTCAGTTATTGGGGACATTGTTGGTAAGCGGCAGAGTCTGAATAATGAGAAAAAAAAAAACGATTGACAAAATGTTGGTCTCGTGGACCATTGGAGCGTAAATTTGAGGCAGGTTTCGAAAGAGTTTTTCATAATTGGCACCATAAGCCAAAACCGGTCGATTGACACAATAAACCGTAATTTTTGTACTGGTCTTTATAATGGACCGCGTTTGATTCCAAGTTACATTTCTTGTATGCCAACATTCAATATTGGCTCTCTGTAGAATTTTCGATGTCAACGCGAATTTTAAATGCCACCTCTGTTGTTGAGCGGTGTACTTTTTTGATGGTCGCCGAACCGTTGGTCAGTTATTGGAGAAATTGTTGGTGAGCGGCAGAGTCCGAATGAATGAAAAATTAATACCGGTTGGAAAAATGATTTCGTGGACCAATCTTGGAGCGTTAATTTGAGTCAGGTTTCGAAGCTTTTCCTCTTAATTGACATCACAATTTAAAACCGGTCGATTGTTGCAATAAACCGCAATTTTTGTACTGATCTTTATGATAGAACGTGCTTAGAATTTAACATGTTTAATTCCAAGTTACATTTCTCGTAAGATCGGATTCCAATATTGGCTTTCAATAGAATTTTCGATATCAACGCGAATTTTTATGCCAACTCTGTATACGTTGAACTGTATACGATCTACCATAAATTATTAAAGGTTTTAGTATAGAATCATAAATGCAAAAAAAAACTCGAAATAACATTTTTTTGTACTAAAAAAAAAAACATTTTTAATCAACGTCATTTTGACGGTTGTTGTTGTCTTAAAAACGTCAAAGTTGATGTGATTGCTGGGGAATGAACAATTATTTCATCGATAAGCGATTTTTTTTTCGAAATATTGTTCAATACTACGTTGCCAAATAAGAATTTTATTTTTACAGTTCGAATGGCCGTAAACATCGATGACTCTTATGTTGCACATTTGAGTGAACAGAGAACTGAGCAAAAGTTGTTTCGACGAGTCAACATACTTTTTGCACAAAAGTTGTTCATTGTTCTTTTGATTTCTATTGAAAGCAACCGATATATATATAAGGCGGCTGCTGGGGTTCTTTCGGTTGCCGTTGGCGAACAGGTGCAGGAGAGAGACGAGGGCCAGCTGACTTTGAAAACACCTTGCACGCTGACTCTCCCTATTGCTGTGCTGTATAACATTTACGTATAGTTATATATATACTCCTGCAGATCTTTTCTTTCGTCCTCTGTCCGCCCTCTCGAAAGAATATAGTCGATAACAATCCTTGGCCGCGCACCTAGTAACCCCTCAAGGTAAGCGGACTTTTGCTACGCTCTTCTACCTCGGGCCTGAAAGTATAATATATATAAATCTCGCGTCGCTTAAATTTTACCCTTCAAGATCCGTGGGAGCCTCTTCGCGGTCGCAGCAGTCGATCCCGCTCTTTCGAATCCCATCTGCTACTATCGCACTATAATTCCCACGAGTGGTATATAGTAGCCAACTCTCGATCTTTCAGATTCGCTAAGGATACCTCGTAATGAATTATTACGTCGCTGCCCGCGGCTTATATACTCTAATATTCTGTTTTCTGATATATAAAAGGATGCCCGATTATTTTTCTTTTCAACAAGGCTAAAGAATTTAGGCTACTGATTGGAAATACCCTCAACTCTATTGTGACTAAAGGTCTCGAATTTCAGAGGGATTTTTTGCCTTAGTCTGGTCGATTTTTCTTCAGATAATTAGGGATCTACTATATTTTGGTAATCCATGTAATTTTATTGACTCTAATATTCTGTTTTATAATATATAAGAGAATGCCCGATTATTTTTCTCTCCAACAAGGCTAAAGAATTCAGGCTACTGATTGGAACTATCTTCAACTCTGTTGTGACTATAAGTCTCGAATTTCAAAGGGATTTTTCGTTTTAGTCCGGTCGATTTTTCTTTAAATAATTAAGGATCAACTATATTTTATTGATTATATCTTCCTTTAACCAGGCTTAAAATGCGAGGCGAACCATCGAAATTATTATCAACTCTGTTGTTACTCTTAAGTGTCGCGTCTTAAGAAGCCTCAAAAGGGTTTTGCGTTTCGCCCGGTTGAATCTTAAATCTCATAATTAAAAATCTACTATATTTCGTTAATCTGTGTTATTTTATTAACATTCTATTCTGACATTCTACTTTTCGATATATAAGAGAACGTCCTTTTTTCTTCCCAAACAGTGTTAAAAATTCAAAGCTACCGATTAAATATTATTCAACTTAGTTCGGACTATTGATCTCAAAACTTAAGGGGGTTCATTAAGCGATCCCGACGTCAACTGGATTAAGCGTTATCGTCTGATCGATTTCTTTTCACATAATTAAGGACCTACTACAGATTGTTAATCTATGCAACGTATTAGAAGCATAAAAAGTAATAAAAAATATTTACAATAATAAATTCTTCACGTAATGTCTCTACTTAACAGTCTTTAAGACCTTATCAAACTTTTTACCATTCGTCTTAAGAAAATTGAATGTAAACTTCTGCATATGTCTGTAAAATTATTAACATTATTGAGAGACTTGTAAATCGCAACGCTTTATAATAATAATAATAATTTTTTTTTCCAAATAAAAGCCAATGAAATTAGTAAACATATAGTGCAGTCACTCCCACGAAATATTGAAGTCATTTTAACAAAGATAAAGTGAAGAATGTTATAATTGAAGCAGCGAATGGCATCTCTTTCAGCTTCTGTAATCGTGAGGTGTCATAAGATCGTGAAGATTCGTTGAAGCGAGCCCGTTGATTTACCTTTCCTTGGATATTCGAGCTCTTATCGGCTGCAAAGACTAATGAACTGCATGTCGATTGGATGAATTCAAAGGAGAGAGAAAGAGAAAGAGAGATGTAGGCAGGCTTTCGAACACCAGCTGTGGCGAGGTGTGGCAGCTGTCGACGGCACGCGCCAGTGGTCTCCAAAACTCAGGTAAACTGCGAACACCGGGCCTTGTGTGGGCTATCCACAAACCCATTAAACATTTTTCTCCCGCTTCCGTGGAGAGCCACGCGACCGTTTCTCTCATCTCAGTGCTTGATATTGGGCTGCTTCACCGCTCTCTCGTCATATGCTTTCGTTCTACTTTTACCAACTCTTTTTGCGCTCAATATCGAGTTTTGGGGTAAATGGTGCGGTGATAAAAGAACGTCAATCATAAATATTCAAGCGAGTTTTTTTTTGCCTTCGGTCCTTTTCATATCAATAAAAAAAGAAAAATTATATTTTAAGAATAATTTGACGTCTAGGTCTATACATGGTAAAAATATTTAAGAACATTCATGGTTTAAGTCGTTTTCTTAGAATCGGTGTAATAAAAAAGGATTACATTTCTTTTATTAGGTTGTAAATAAATGAGTAACTGCATTGATAGAAAAATTTGCAAGATCCATAGAATTTTCCTTTCAAAGAAAATTTGTTCGACACTTGATAAATGAAAATAAAAACATAAATGGCAAAAATCGATGCAACTTGCATACGAAAAGGGATAAAAAGTTTTTTGAAAATCTTGAAAAGTGAGTTTTTAGTATTGAAAACAAAATATATATTTTTTCGGAAAAAAAAAAAAAAATTTTGTTTTTTTTTAGAAAAACAAAGAAAAAATGAGTAATTTTGGTAACGATTTTGAAAAAATGTATAATTTCAGATATCTAACAGTACAAAATTCTATAATGGCTGATACGCAAACGAGGAACAATTTAAACCGCTCGTTTTCGGCCTATAACGACGTGCATGCAAAAAAAATTGATTGAGACCTTCACGTTTGCTCACATCGCTTATTTTGCGTATGAAATAAAAAAAATTTAACTTTGATTGACGCATCGTTGGAAGGCAGAAGTAACCTTTTCACATGCCATCCAATATAAAAAACGTACGGTCAACTTTTATTTTATTTATTTTTGTCCGTCTATATATGTGGACTTTTAGGTATCAATAGCTGAAATGAGTGGTGCCGGTAACAGAGTATTACTAGGTCACATTTTCTCACATTACTCTGGCACAGAGATTATAACGAGAATGTTTACCGATTTAGCATCGAATGGATGGCTGTCGGTGGCAGTTGCGCATTCTCGTGGCACTCGAACATTTTTTATTCAACTTTTCCTCTCGCAGCCGCTTGTTCATGCAGTTATGGATACCCGAGCAATTTGTTACTAAAATGTATGTATTAGCCACAACTCGACTGTTTTTCAATTTGCACGTTCAGTTTCCAGTAAAATTTTAACGTTTGATTATTCTTCATCATCAGTGGACCTCGATCGTACCATTCCATACGAGTACGTTTTTAATCATATGTCATATAAATATCATATAAAAATCAGGATCTTTTTTCCATTATATTCTACAGATTTCCACTGATTTTATACATTTCCGGAATTCTGCAAAAAGTGATTCAATTTGTTCGACGAGTGAATCCCCTGAATATTGTATAGCATAAGTGTTTGTGCAATATAAAAAAATAAATCCAACGATGCCCGGTTGTCGAGTATCTATATTTATACGTAGCATAACGATATTCTAAAATTCACAAAAATGTATTAACTGCTGGTATGCTGAACCAAATTGCTGGAAAATCGGTAATTTGAATTGTACCAATACATTACTTTGTCCTTATACATAAAGAAAATAATTAAATGAGAATAATGTATAATTCTGAAAAAATACATTCTCCAGCGATTAAAAATTGATGTCTTGTTCCTTGGCTCTCCATCAATTATTTTCACTCGTGACTGAAGCGCGCATCACTTTTAAAATGGAAATCGTTAAATAAATATTAATGTTTAAGCATCCGTCGCGCTATTCAATAGAGTCTAATATTTTAATGGACAGAGAAGCCGGATGATGTGATATTTTATTCAGCGTTCTCGAGATGATACTATTTGTTTTACGAGTGGATTCCCCCGAATATTGTATAGCGTAAATATTTGACCAGTATTAAAAAATAAAGTGCACAGATCTCTAACTGTTGAATATCAATATTTTAGTCAGCATAACAAAATCCCTAAATTCTAAATTATGTTGGACGTATTGTTGGTCCGTTGTCCGAACGAATCGTCGAAGAATCGTTAATTTGATGTAAATCAAACTATTTTTTAAAATCGATTTATATAACGATGTTCAACGATAATTTTTATTTTTAATAAAACTTGCGTCAATTTCTTAAAATGGACATCGTTAATTACATACAAATATTCGAACAGCCTTCGCGCTATTTGGTAGAGCGCAATATTTTAATGGAGGGAGAAGCCGCAGGAAATGATATTTTTTCCAGCGTTGTAGAGATGTTGCACAGTCGGGTTGGTTGCTGGTTAGCGGGAGCTGGCCTCTGTCACCTTAATTGGACGGGTAACACGTGCTGCAACGCGACGCACCTAATAGTGTACGTCTACGTACCTACTGGAGAACGAGGGTTGCAGGCATTGCGGGGCAAGGAATCCACGATGCACCCTCTCAATTTCTTGGGTGACTCGAAGGAAGGGTTAAGAGCGACGACGTTGAAAGGAAGTCGAGTACTCTTGCAGTACATCGTCGGACGCGTCTTCACCCTCGCCCCTTCGATGCTTTAACATTATGCACGCTGCATATGGCATTAAATTATAGTGATTAATATCTAACTCGGTAAGAAAGTAACCCTCCTTCCTCCTGACTCGGGGCGGATGAGAGGCCAAGTTGCTCGGGGCGAAACGACTATTTCCTTCCTTCCTTTACGATAGTGCCACGTGCAAGCTCTACAAAATTCGATTGTGTAATCCGAACAAAGCGAACGAGACTCAAAGCGGTCCATGGTTTCATTGTTAACATTTTTATGAAATTTACAGAATGTTCACATTGCCTAGTTAAATGGAATTGACCAACGAAGTAGATGCGATAAAAATGCATGGACATTGTATCGCTATGACGGAAGGAAGCGTACAGTAATATGGAATTTAATATAAGAGGTATTTAAAATTGACAAATTTGTTAACGCAAATTTATCTATTCGGTGTACACAGCGCGATAGAGATTTATCTGTAAACTAATGATTACAAAATTTGGATATATTAATATTCACTGTCGAGCCATGAAATATGTGTAGAATTAAGAATATGTAATTTCTATACATTTTATAGACTTTATATGAACGCTCTTTACATCGTTACATCGATATCGCCGCATCGAATACAGCAGCAAATGCTTAAATCTCTGACCGCCAATACTGCCTAATGGTCCGTTTATTCAATTCCGATGGGCAATTATTATCAACAGTTCAGTTCAGTAACTGAATGGGATTATTATAAAGCCGCTTATTTACTATAAACCCAGAGCTGTAATGTCATTTGTATACTTTCAGAGATATTCCCTTGATTCATAAGTACAAAAGAGCTGTAATAGGATATAAAAATGATGCAAATGTAGCAGAACGAGAAACCTTTTTCACAGTAAATAAAAGAGAGAATCACTCCTGCGCATCTAGAAGCACGTGTTCCTTCTTCACCGTCTTCTGTCGCCCACGGACTTTCGTCACGCTCGAACGAGTCGCAAAACACACAGAAGGTTAGGCCGCTCGCGGGCATAGCGCGAAGGTACATAAAAAAAAGACAAATAGAGGTCTGTTTTCCCCCTTCTACCTGTTTGAGAACCCATTGCGGTTGTAAAATGTGGTTACGCATCGTGAAACAAGCTCTCCTATGTTCGCAAAGAGCATTCTTCGTCGCTTAAGGGGTAAACCATGAAGATCACAGAGAGAAAGGAATAAAAAAAACGTTACGAGCTTCGGATTATTGACTACGTACACGATAATACGAGAATGTCGGTAGCGGCCGTTGGCGCTCCCTTCGTCTCGAATTCTCACCGTCCAAGTTTCCGGCTCTATACGAAACTTCGAGTTTCTCGGAAATGCCCTGTAACTGAATCGTAATATCCTGCCGTACACTCCTCAATCCTCAATGCCGCGTACACCTTTGCTCTCAAGTACATCCCAAGGGTTGTGAACGTGCTTTCAAGAGTTCCGCTTGACGATATACACTTAGCTACGGAATATACTCGTGCGAGTGAGTTCCGATGTAGCAGATCCATTTATTCATCGAGAACACCTGCACATTTGCATCGAGGAGCTCTACGCCCTCTCTCTAAAGCATGCGTTTCCCTAGCAAGTTTGCCAGGCGTCTAGGCCAATTATTACTTACTTTGAGCTTTGCCACGGAGAGAGCGAGAAGCAGAAGTCGCGGTGCACGAACGAGTGGCAACGCTTTTGTCATAATGTTACACCGGAGACATACGTGACGCTTTCCGGATGCCTCGTTGTCTCTCGTGTTCTGCATTTACAACTCGTATGCTATAGACTCGACGGTTATGTCGTTATGCCTGCGCGCCATCTATATTTGAGGCATTCCACCATATTTCAAACACCCGAAATTCCAATAGACTCCAATCTTTTTTTCATTTGTTCATTTAAAAAAAATGGAGAAAGACTTCAACGTCAAGTGGAAAAATCATATTGGTAAGAAACACCAGAGAAATATTTCCGTGATTCAACATAGCTTACGATTAAAATATGGCATACAAAAGAAGAATGTATATATATTTTTTAACGCCTTCAACTTAAATTTTTTTTTCCAAATTTCCAAATTTCCAAATCCGATTCCGTTCCAAAAAATTTCAAAACTACTGTGTTAAATACCCAACCTAAGACTATAATGGAGAAATTATTCATTCCATTAAAAAAAAAAAATTCGAATGAATTATATACGTATGTATAACTTATTGCAATTTATGTACTTAAGGGTTCTCACGAGAAATTTGAGATCGGATTCGACAGCGAGAGATAAAAAAGAATGAAATAATTAAAGTATTCGTTTTTTTGGGATATCCCAGAATTAAAATATTTGTTTTTTGAAATAAAAAAATATCGACGAGATGAAAATTTTTATAGAAAAAATTGTAAGGGTTGATTTCTCCATTATGGGCTTAGGTGCCAAATGTTGGGTATTTAGGTTAAAGACGAAAAAAATATATAGGTACATTTTTTTTCGATGACATATTTTTATTGAAAACTGTGTTGAATGACGAAAATATTGCCCTGGTTATTCTTATCAACATGATTTTTCCACTTGACGTGAGATTTTTTCCGAATTTTTTTTTGCTTCGTCATAGAGGCAAGCTTTGTTTTCATGAAAAAAAAGTTTTCACCATGACTCCGCGGAAAGTTCGAATTCCTATCCTAGGGGTTTTACGTAATTCGAACTTTCCGCTGCAGATATGGTGAAAAATAGTATACGCCACTCGGGAGTGAAAGTAGACTATCCCCAACCGCGTGTTTGCCACCCTTGCCTTCGGCCCGGGTCGTAATCTTACGCGCGGTTGGACATAGTCTACTTTCGCGGCCTAGTGGCGTAATATACTATTTGTGATTTTAATGTCAGGACTCTCAGAATAGTCTAAAACGTCCAGAAAAGTGATCTGGAAAAAATGTCTGTATGTTTGTATGTGTTTGTGTGTGTGGATGAATACCACTTCTAACATTCAAATGCTAATAACTCAAGAACTAATTTAGCTATCGAGTCCAAATCCGGCAAACAACTGAAGTAGCAGCTTCTCTTCAATTGCTGCAACTGGTGACTGAATGGATGCAAAAGTTTAGATTGCGCGGCTTTTAATTTTTTTTTAAGAAATCGCGTGGTCGTTCCAACCTTTGTAAAAATGGGTTTATTATGCTAAATAATTTTGTATAGGGCATATGCACTTGATGTTGCTTGGTACTGAATTTGGTTCGAATTGAAAAAATTGACATTGCCATCAACTTTTCCCACATCTTACCTGAAATATCGAGCTTAAATTTCGTATCAAACGGAAATTCAAAAGAAGAACAAAATAATATGCAGCCATGATAGATATATACCATTCAGTAACGAACGGTCAAAAATGCTGATTTAATGAAATTTTGGATTATCAAAAATCTAACTTTATCGTAATAACTTTTGCAAGACTTGCGATATCAAGCCCACATTTATTATGTAAACAAAAAAAACTCAGCCATGTTTATCTATTTATTTAAAACAAAGGTGCAAAGTAGAACTTTGCACATTGCCTCCCTATTATTTTTTGCCCTTTGCTATTCTGTGAAAGGTTCTACTTCGAGAAAAAAAAATCCTACAAATTTTTGAATAAAGTCGTAAAAAATCCACAGATACTCCATTCCCTTTGATAAATGACACGAAAAAATTAGAAAAAAAATTGAGTTAGTTGGGTTTTGGGTTGTGTGAAACAATGTGGATGTCTCATATAGAAGTAGCTGTATTGGTATACGGCAGAAGCGCTCCCTTCAGAGTCGAATAGCGAACAGTGTTGACGTGACAGTCGCCGTCCACGAGTCCGGAAGGACCCCGTTTCCGTGGTCTACGCGGGGCTGTAGGTCACGCCACATTGCCGTTTCCATCCGGTTTTCCGTGTGTTGTAACGACCGTCCGGGTGTCGCCGACATTCTCCGGTGGTTCAACATTGATAAACGCGGAAAATTCCGCCAGCTCGTGGATAGTTTGTACGTAGACACGTATACATATACGTTCGAATGCATTTGGATAGCGGCGAAGAGAATGCGCGGTACTGGAGCTTCCACTACATCCTAACGCTCTGTAGAATGCGCCGAGAAGTTCAGTAGGTATAAGTATAACTCGGTGACAAAATGGTTTCGAGCAATCGAAACTTTGCGGGGATCGTTGACGCTGTATACACTGCGTCGTTGTTCTCGACCGCGGAACGAGACTTCAATTTATAATTGTATCATGAGACACTGTGTTTCAACTCATTCAACAAAACCAACTTTTCACTCGCCCGGCTATTTCAATTGCTCACTGGGGAACGGCTGGCGTACCGCGAGAAACGAACCACAGAATTGCAAATGCGAAAAAAAGAGAAGCGAAACAAAAGAGCCTAAAAAAAAAAAGGTTGAAAACCGTAGGAGACTCGTTAGCGGAAACTGGGCGCGCTAGTTGCGTAATCGCTTCTAGGGACCCACGAGCATCGCGAAATAATAGTAATAATTAGAAGGAAAAAGGAAAAACGTCGCGTTTGGAAGCTGCCACAGATTTTCAAGGGTTCAAGGG
The DNA here is from genome assembly GCA_949699805.1 of Tromatobia lineatoria. NCBI lineage: Eukaryota > Metazoa > Arthropoda > Insecta > Hymenoptera > Ichneumonidae > Tromatobia > Tromatobia lineatoria. The sequence continues at coordinate 12,869,913 of OX453034.1, forward strand.
AAACTTTTAAACGCAAAAACGGCGAACGAGAATAAGTTTGTGCTGCTATTGCATGCGTGCGCGGTATTGTTGAGTGCGTGAGCTTTGGAGTGAGCGAACAGTGCGCCCGTGTGCCCCGAGGGCGCAGCCCCCCCGAATTCCCATGCCATGCTAATGAAACTCGCAAAACACGGCGACTGAACTCGCTGCAGGAAACTCAGTTATGACTCGGTCTGTTGCTTGTCTGAAATATTCACGTACTTGTCATTTTGGTTCTTCATTGATCTTACGAATAATTATAAGCCCAATGTCTGCCTTGACTGCTTTACATATTAGGGATTCCACATTAATCCAGCCACTTCCACACATCAATGTCTTGGATTTTTTTGCAATTCGCATAAGTTCACTATAACATACTCGATACTATAGTATAAACTCGAACGAACAAAACTTTTGATCTTTATAGTTGCATGGTAGCGTCAATTTTTGCGGAGTTACAGGCTAACGAAGATTTTTACTGCTTTTGTTTCAAGCCCCATCATCTCGGACATGCGTAATCGGAACCCAAAAGTGCTAAGGATCTTATAGTTATTTTCATGGATTCTATAAAAAAATAAATTATAACTTGATTTCCTATATTCATATTTATTAATAAAAAAAAATCAAATCTGTTTTTTTAAAATATATCAATTTGTATGCATTTATTTGCACTCCATTTTTTTCACATTATTCTATAATATCAAAATATCGTATTTCTCCATCGGAAAAATAACAGCGTCTGGGAATGCGTCCGCAGAATTTGAAAGAAAAAATTTCAAAATTCTAAAAAATGTCATAAAATCCATTTCAACAATTGACAGTCGTATTACTGGCAAAATAAAGGACATCGAGTTATGAAATTTTTTTTTTCGTTGCGTCCCTGAAAATAACTATAAAAATAATCCTTTGCGTTTTGCGTTTTGCGTTTCGATTAGGCATTTTCAAGATAATAAGGTTAAAAAAAAACTAGTCCAAATTTCGTTGGCTTCTAACTGCGCGAGAATTGATGGTATCATGCAACTACATAAAACAAAAATGTAATGTGATCGAGTACCAGAACATACTCGAATTGCAAAAAGTTCTGAGACATTGATGTCTGAAGGTGGCTGAATTCATATGGAATCCCTCATATGTGACTTTTATGACGTTCGCATAAGTGTCGGAAGCAGCTGAAAATTGCGGCCTTGCTGCGAACCCCGAGGCCATGTCGTCACGACGTTCATCGAACTTGCAGTTTAGCCTTCGATTGTTACACGCTTACCTTCGCTTCGCTTTTAATTACCGATAATTGGAGAGGCGTGATAGCGTATGTGGTAGCGAAAGCGATTGTTACTGTACAGTTTACTGACCGTAGATGCAAAATTCCATACGACGCTACAGAATCTGAACAATGTGCAAACGTGGGTCATGTGGATTTGTGTATGTGGTAGATATAATGGAGGGAACAATGAAGAGAGGATTTGCTAGGGCCTCCCGCTCCCACGATATCTAAGAGTCCTTGGTCTAGACTTCTGACCAGTCCTGATCTTTCCGAGTCACCCCTCACGGCCCATAATTCTTCGTGCGCTCCTCGTTATATGTATAGGTACCGCAGAAAACACGGTGCTAGCTCCGCTGCATGTGAACCGATCTTATCTACCGCGTTATATATACGCAAACTCCAGTGCAGCGATCTCAGATTTCGCTTGATCGAAACTGCAGCTTCCTGCGTTCGACTTTATTCCTAGGATGTGTCGAAAAGATTTCCCAAACATTTTTGTTGACGATTTCATTTTTATCGCTTTTTAATTCTCGGCCCTAGGAATATGTTTATTTTCGAGACATTATTTTTTTCGACTTTTTCAATCCAAATTTTATGATCGCCTACACTGAGAAAAAAAATCGTTAAAATCAACAAAACGTGCGTTTGCCGTCAGCGAAAAGCATATTTTGTCGATTGGACAAAATATTTGGTAATGTTGATCGGAACATCTCTTAATATTATCACCAGCCGTTTTGATCAATTGAATATTTCTTTCGATCAAACAAATATTTATTTCGCCGCCCGCAAGCGCACGTTTTGTTGGTTCTAACAATTTTTTTTCTCAGTGAATCTGAATTGCGTCAGTGTCTCGATCGAGTTATTAACTAGTGTCCTTCAACGACCCGGCGGAGACTTCGCCCCCCTGCATCTCCAACAGGGCTTGCAGCCCTGTACCCGCTCCGCGCCTACCTCACACCCCACTTCTTCAATTTCTTGATTTATTGTATTATAATAAGTTAATTACATGCACGGATTTTCCACGCGCTGTTGCAAAAAATATCGTATGTAACGCGGGCGTACAATTTACGACCTTGTACTGATGATCAGCACAGCTTTCGGGCGGCGAGATCAGCACGCGGGCGTAAAATCGCTCTTTACGCCCATGTTACATAATATATACTATTTTTTACTTCCTGTCTTTTGCAATGGTGAGAAAATTCTCGAATTACTTTTTGGCGACTTATTTTCGATTTTAACCATTATTGCGCGTTGATTCTCCACAAACCGAAAAATTATTCTTTTTTTCTAACGCGGTTTGTTAAATTGAATTTTTTCCATTCTTAAAATATTCGGAAAAAAAACGGAATCCGCAAATTTCAATATTTTTTTCGCCAATTTTTTTGCGTGCTTAGTAATATTCAGAAAATAATTACGTTTGGATTTTCCGATCCTTTCACACTGAGAGAAAAGCATATCGTTGATTCAACAATTTTACATGATAAAAAGCATATAGTTGATTCAACGATTTCACATGATAAAAAGCATATAGGAAGACTTGCAATGTTTTTCAGTTGAAGTGATGATAATATGATTCTATAAACGATATTTGCAAGTTCATTGAAAACAAACATTGAAATCGTGTATGCAACAAAATGGCATATTTTGAACTATTAGAATAGTTTTCGAAACTATTATCATTCTGACAATTGCTATAACCATATGAAATAGAGACGTTCCTCCTGGAAATTATGTTAATGGTGGATCCAACGATTTCCTTATATTTTTCTCTGAGTGCAGAAAAAAAAAATTTAATTGAAATTTGGATTTCGAAAAAAAAATAGAACTTCTTATTGTTGTTTCAAACGAGAAGTTAAACGACATAAAAAAAACTTGTCGTGGTGCCACCGGCGTAAAAAAAATCACCCTCGACCTGAGAGGGGGATAACCCCTCAACAGATATTCTTTCTGGAAACCTAAAAATCGACTTTTTCTGCACAGTTCCTATGAAAATTTTGCAGACGGCTATGTCACGGATGAATTGGCAGCACCGGAAGAGGCGACCGAGTACATTCCTCGACAATTCATTCGATGCCATTGAACAAACGAATCGCTGAACGAAGTGGGGCGTGTGAACTGGCGCTCGAGAAAACCTTTTTTTCGTCGCCTCCATCCTTTGCGTCAATCGACTGGCTTATTATCACAAGCGGAAACAATATCGCGCTCTCGCTGGCGTCCTCAAGAGCCGACAATCTCCGTCTCGATTTCTGTCGGGCGATATAGCGCTGCCGGCGCTCTCTGCCTCTCAGCGCAAAGTTGTTTACGCAGAACTCGCGAAGCGTATCGACTGACCGGCGAGTAAACGTTCAATTAAACCCCCGCCACATTTTCACGCTGGATTGCAATTAGTTTGTGTCGTTGTTTCCATTTGCGAACACATAAAGAAGATCACTTTTGTCACGTATGCATTAGTAGTAGTAGTACAGGTATTTTATTGGACAATGTATACATTTTTTTTTAGCGCCGCGTACATTAGTGTGTTAAAATTAACTACATTTGCACTTTGGCATTGTCCAATGGGCCATCGACCGGAGTCCTTCAGCCCGTACGTATGCATTATTTTCAGAAAATGTTTCGATTGCAATCGCTTACCACGTTGTTACCATTAATGCTACTCGTTTACTTTATATTAATAATCTTCGAACATGGAACCGAAGTATCCCACAAACCGGGGAGTTTTTACAGCTTTGAAGTTTTTTACCGCGCTAATGAGGACACATCAATTCTACAGGTACAAATTGCTTCTCTTTTATTTTTATTTACGACCAATATCGAATACTGCAATCAACCCGCGATTTTAAAGCTCAGCGTGCCGACTTCTCTTCGGAATGCTCACATATATACAGGATAGGCATTCTTTAAAAAAAAATGTATTTCCAATACTTGACATAAATAATTATGATTAATTATTGTGCGAAACTTACAACGATTACATTTATACAGTAACTCGAAATAATTTAGATGATCTCAATCATTCAGTCATGAAAGTATTTCGGTTACATTCTCATTGATCGAATGTGCTTTAATAAAGATTGTATGTATATCGGAAGATAATAGCCAAATTCTTCATAATTTTTATATCGTGTCTAGGACGATTAAAAACAAAAAGTCAGTGGTGCAAATATTTGCCTACAAACACAACGAATGTTTCAAAAGTAAAATCACAATTGGTACTGATTGGCAAAAATTGATGGAGAAAAAAAATATATAGTCGAATTGTCAGTACTCGCTAATATACGAAACTATTTTTACTCTGGAACATTTCACGGCTGTTATGAATGTACAAAAAAGCCCATTGCCAGATGCTATTATAATGTATTCAATAACTGAAACTAGCAACAGAGTAAATTAAATGGAAAATACTCGAAAATGTGCTATACAGTTCAATTTATCTGTCATATTATTTTTCTTTTAATATAACAACGAATAATAAACATGAAAATTGAGGCTCACCTGAATATAAGCAATGAGGAGAAAAGCTGCCAGGAAAATAGTTGAAAATTTTCGTTCGGCAAACATGTTGTCTTCTTGTTTTGGATCCTGAGTGAATTATCCTTCTTCCACTTGAACCGAAGATCAGCACAGATCACTCGTATTTTATAACCGATTATTTCAAGCTATAAACGATAGCGTTTTTATCAGACACATAAGTGACGTTGTAGTGTCGATGTTTGATCACGTTGACAGACAGACTTTGAAAAAAACTCAGAAACGCGACGAAGGTAAAACGATGTTGCTTGAAGCACGGTCCTATGCGGAATGAAGCGAACGGCGCGTTGCAGAAAGCAGAAGCAGCTGCTGCAGACGCCGGACACGCGGTCTCCTCTCACCACCGTGATCCGTGCTCCCTATACCTCGCCGGTTCAACAGAAAAAAATACCCCCACCACTCGACTATTCAACTACCCTGCTGATTATTGTCAGTTTACCTCGACTGCCTACTGGCATCAGGTCATTAATCTTTGTGGACGTCTTTTAATGACTCGGCAACCGCCTTCGCACAATATGCAGGTAACCAATGACAGATTATTTTTCTCAATTGAATTTGTTTCATGTAATTAAAATATTTCGTTGTGCATGGCACATAATCCCCGATTTTTTTTCCACTAGCAAAGGTTAAATCTTCTGTTACGCATTCTATTATTTAGCGAGCGACAGCAATTTTTTAAAACTATGACATAAAAACAAACAAAACATTGTTGGTCGATTAAATAATTTTTTATTAAACGTTCTGTAAATATGTTTCAGGATAAATAGTTATTTGTTATCACTAAATTTGGCGCCGAAAAAATTATAATAAAAGCTAGTTGATTCAATGAATCATAAGTCCACATTTAGATCAATGTGACATTGATAGATTCGATTATTAGTCATTATCGATGCACTCAAATTGTTTGTTGTCACTGTATACAAGACTATGCCACACTCTGACTAATCTGACATGAACGGATGAAGAGAAAGGAGGTAGATAGAAGCTGGTATTCGTTTATGAATATTTCACTAATTACGTTAACGGTAAACATTTTTTTTTAACACATAGACTGTTTATTCATAAAAAATATTTAAAAAAATGTTTCCACTTTAAAATAAATTGTTCTAGATGTTATTTTATGAGCTTCAACTTAAATTCGCAAGCCAAGAAGTAGGCCAAATATCTTGCAAAACAATTGAGTTGCATGCGCAACTGAGCTTCGTTATTTCGGTCGAAATGAATCTTTTTTATTTCATAAAATTGGTAAAGCAGTAATTTATTTATGAAATATCGTGTAGAATGTGTATTCAACCGATATTTGCCACTGCTTGCCTCTATTATAAAACGTCACATCAGAATCGAACGAATTTACAGAGAAACACATTGAACATTTTTCCAAACTTTTTGGCCAATTGTTTCTTATCCAACGTTTACAAAACATGATCTAATTTTTGTCTTCCATTGAAAGCTCGCAACAGCGCAAAATACTTCGAGTTCAATGGGTCGGCAATGTATACTTTTCCTCAAAATGCCAAGCTGAGCATTAGGAAATATTTGAACGAGTATAAACAATTTTGTTCTGGCTCACTTCCCTCAGGCAGAGTCCATTACTGTTCATTTTTATAACTTAAAAAACAGATTTACATCGTTTTTTTGTTGGTACGTGTATAGAGTTTCGCGTATAGTATAATATATTTTTGAAATTCGAGCGGGGTTCGATCCTTGCACGCACGCACGTCATTTTCCTCTTCAGCTGCGCGCCAACAGCAGCTGACAGTCCACGAGCTGCTTGCCTTTGGCCTTCTGTTACACTACAGCCTGACTCTTCGCGTAGGATATCATCCAAGTAGCTTGTAAGACAGGTGCACACACGGCACGCGACAGCCGGCATTCGTGTTGTATCTATGGGTATGCCCGCACGCCTCCGTCACAACGATCTCTTCGGTCGCTCATCTCGCTCGGCGATTAATTTTTTCATTAGTACTCACAGGCGGAAGTTAATTTCTCGGGCAAGAAATGGATTTTGTATAGATATTCAAGATGATATCCCATTCGATGTGCATCTGCGGTTACTTTAAAGTGCATGGACTATTCAACTGTACTTCTTGAAGTGACGATAATTTTTCAGTAAGGCCATGTTGCATTGTACTGCGAGAAAATTTGCAAAAAATTGTTTAAATTACTAATACAAGAAGCTACCCCGATGAGGAAGTATGCTAATCGGTGTTGGCTGTCTTATAGGGAAAGCTTTCCAAAAAGCGAAAAATAAGAAGGATTCAATGTGCAACCACTTTGCATACCTGTTTTAAATGAATAATTAAAAAACAAAATTTTAGCAAAAGCAAAAAAAAAAATGCTTGTAAAATGCGAACGTTTTCATTAAGGCTCTTTATTAAATTATATATGAAGTTTCAGTGAATATTTACCGCTATTGTCTAATTTCAATACCAAAGCTTGCATCACTTTGTTCATTTCTCACACAAAGTGTCAGCACGATCGCTAAGAATTTAGTCGAGTCAGAGAGTTGGTAAACAATTATCAAAATTTTTAAAATATCATAAAAAAGGAATACATCGAGCGTTTTTCATTAAATTAATAATAAGTAAAAATCGACCACTACTCTGCATGGCAGTGAAATACGAGCTGATTCGGTCGAGCAGGTCAAGAATTATGGTAGAATCAATTTTCAAAAGAGGGAACAATGAACCATACCCGAAAAACATAGAGGAGATAAAGCGAATGGGCAAAATTCTTAATTTTTTTTTTATATGTATATTATTCAATTATTAGTTGACATTCCACTTAATCTATATATATTATGAGACTGTCAACTTCGAACTGTCCACTATTTAGACTACATCCCTCCTTTCATCACTGATTCTTCCACCATCTTCCAGTTTCCCTCTTACTGCTTCGTTTCATATTTATTCTTCTCAATCTTATCGTGAAAAAATGAATTATAAAATCGATAATACTTGAATTTGGATGTTAGAATGATCTAGACCAAATCTACAAGGCTCATTGTTCCCCACTAACACTCCTAAACATTTATTATAAAAAAACCATGCATCACTAAGAAAAACGAATGTAAAATGGGTAAACAGCAAAACAGAAAGATGTAAAGAATCATGTAAGTCGAGCGGAATCAGCGATTAACAGAAGCTAACTCAGATATAAAACTTTGGTGAAGGGTAAAAGTTTTTTTTTCTGGCGGCCAAAATTTACTTGCAATTTTTGTGTGTTCAGGGATAACGTGACTTAAAATTAACTTGGAAGAGTAATGGCCAATTGAACTCACAGTTTAATTTTTTTTTAAATCGAATTTTTGGCGATCTGTGTTCTCCGATAGATGCCGTTGCTCACTGTTGCCTACAGCCGATTATACCCCACTCTCCCCTACAAGGGAAATGAGTCTTATAACCACAGGTGTCGTTTTTGTCGTCAAGAGAAGGTAAGCTTAGCGTATATGTACGAATGTAACGAAGCAAAAACAGTCTAGGCTTTGGCACAGGCCCTGAAGAAATTGGGATGCATTTCGCAGAGCTATAATCCTAGGGAAGTTTACACATGCTCAACGAAAACGGATGAAGAACTGCGTAACCACACTGAAAGAAATCGTCATAGTACAGTTAACTATAAAGTGACAAGTATTAATTTTTAGTCCTTTTATAGTTACGGAGACGGTAAAAATAGTTGTGACAACTAATCAAGTGGTAACAACTATGTTTGTACCATCTACAAACGAATAGTTGTCACTTTATGGTTACTAATACCATAATTTTCAAAATTTTCGAAAAGCATTCGATACATGAAAAAAAAAGTAGGATAAGACTATGGAATAATGATAGTACCCAGTAAACACAAAAATCGGTTCCGTTGCTGCTGTTATGTAACAATAGTGTTATGTAACAGTTACATTGCTAAGTGGGAAATTGTAATAGAGCAACAATAGTGTTTATAAAAGGTTACCGGCATAGTAAACCATAATTAATATTAATAATATTATCAATGTAATAAAAAACTCTTGCTAATAATAATGATTATAATTATTAGCTTCCAGCAATGGTAATATATGTGAATTATCCGAAATTTTGTCCCAAATGTATACACGACACATTTTACCTACAAAGTATTTTCCATGAATAATTAATTGGATTGTATCGATTCATTCCTAAATGTTAATTCTACGAACAACTCTATAAATTCTCATAAATTATGGGTGAATTATAATGAAAATATTTGATTAAAAAATAGATTTTGAACCGCAGGAAGAAAAAAACATTGTTCCTCGGGTATTTCTCTTTATCTATTTATCTTTTTCAAGATGTAAGTTTTTAATAGGGTGTGGGTCAAAATAGTGAATGGTTAAAATAGCGAATTTCGGAATTAGGAACGTCTTAATCGAGAATGGTCATCATTATGGAATTCGCTATTTCAGTCATTCGCTATTTTGACGATTCACTATTTTGACCTCCATCTTATTAAAATGCAATCAAAATAACGAATGATAAAAATGGCGAACGGCTGAAAAAGCGAATTACATACACTGAGAGAAAAATCTGGTAATTCTGAAAATAATATCGTTGGACTGACGATAATCTAACTATAAACTATAATTCCCAGGAGGAACGTCTATATTTTATGGTTATAGCAAATATGATTATAGTAGCAATTATTAAAATGATAATGGTTTCAAAAACTATTTTAATAGTTTTAAATATTCCGATATACGATGTACGATTTCAACGTTTGTTTCCAATAACCTTGCAAGTATCGTTTATTAAACCATATTATCATCGCTTCAACCATAAAACATTGCAAGCCTTCCTATATTCGTTTTACCATATGAAATCGTTAAATAAACGATATGCTTTTCTCTCAGTGTAATTATGGCTATTCTACATTTAGAAGTTCGTTATTTTTAATTCGCCATTTCAGCCTTTCACTATTTTGGTCATTTGCTATTTTGACCCCCACCCGAAACTTGCAGGCATAGCTTTCTGATTATTATTCGGATTTGACAAATCAATGACCATAAGGAATTGTAGTATATAGCACCTGAGAAAGTGACGAAAGAGTGCCAATGACTTTGGCTCATCCGGAGAAGCAATTAACCCGCGACCGAGCGAGCATGAATTAAAACTGGGTCCCCTACGTTTCGCGGCATCATTAGAATGCTGATTTATGCGCGCACTGCTCACGGAACCATGAGCAAACCGCCGAAAGGGCTCAACCCGGGGCTCCCGACTTCCGTTTACCGAAACCCACACTCTGGCTTTGTCATACATTATCGGCATCCGCGTATACTACGTTAAAATGCACTTTCGTTCTGCATCCGGCGACTCTAATAATTCCAGCTTTTTTTCCAGAAAAGAAGATATTATTAACTACATATATTAACTGCATTAAAAACAATATCGTCATTTTTCTAAGTAAATCAACTAACAAATAATTTGATTTCCATGAATTATTTCGTTTGAACCGCTACACTAACAAAATTTCTGGGATACGATTCCGAATATAGCGCCAACGCCGAAATAAATCGTCACTCGTAGCATAATTTAATCACTGGTTGCATTACCGGTGCAGTAGCTACAGTGTCAAAAATATTTGAAAGATTCATAAACTGTATAGTAATTCAATGGATTATATTTTTAGTCAGCCCGTGCAGGAAATTCAATTTGATATACGAAAGAAAATTAAAATTTCATGTGCGTCTGGTAATATTAAAGTCAACTTATATTATACCATATATATATCATATTAAAAGCACGACTTTATAGACGGATGAAGGTGACTGATTATCAATTTTAATATACTGTGCATCAACTAATACGACTTCTGTAACGAATTTAGCGGCTCAGTACATCAATTTTACGTTATATACGTGTAATAAGTTTTCTATACCCGTTTCCGTCAAAAAGCTTTCCGTACAAGTGTAGTAATTTTCCCTTCAATATTTGTAAAGCTGGTAGAGGGTGTTGCAAAACCAAAGTTAACTAGTGTTGAAAACACGACTCGTAGGTGTATTTAGTATATGAATTAATACGCCTTCTGTAACGAATTTAGCAGACTGTACACCAATTAATTCGCCTTTTGAAAGCATTTTATCAAAATTGTATATAAATTTTACGTTATAGTCGGGTCGAATTTTTCTACACCTGGTTCTGTAAAAGAGCTTCCTGCACCGTGTACTAATTTTACCTTCAATATTATTGATAGTGTATAAAAATATTGTTTCTCACTCAGAAAGTTACATCGTATAATACAATCGACCATACATTTTTCTGGATATAGGAGAATTTGATTTACTTCGAATGAAAATTAATTCGAACTGAAAATACCATATGATCCGGAAACGGGCCTTTAAATATACATTTATTCGATTCCATATGGCGAAATATGCTAATTATTTTTACGAAATCTTTTAGGAAATTGAAAAAGAACAAAATTTCAAGAACAACGACGAACACTAAAATGAAATACAACGTAACACCACCACTCTATCTTCCCTTTTTCTATCTTCACTAATTTTTTTTTTCACTCCTATATGTAAAACACGCAATACAAACACAACACGGGCTGAAAGACGTCGTTTGATGGCCTCGCAAATCCTAACACACACACACACCGTCCACTTACACATAAAAATATATGTAAGAAAAAAAGGTAATTGCTAAATATATTATTATTATTATTATTCAAAAATAAATGAAAGCGTCATTGGTTTTCAGACTAGGGAGAAAATGCACAGGGTCAATGAATTCTGGTGTACCGAACTTCTGTACATAAAGCCAGAAGAGCGTTTACTATTTGTGGGTGGTGTAAGCGAATGGGCCGGAATTCGTTACCCGCCTTTATCTATAATTAACCTACAGTGTATTATAAGAATCATAAATCACATAGCGTAGTCTCTCTAACAGCCATTAATAAGTCTTCTATTCCCACGGTACATGCATTATTCCGAGTCACGAGTTATCGACCTGAACATTCCTCATAAGATACATGTATATTAGTGTACTATGCCAATTTTCTATGTGGCGCTTTCACGGCTTGCCGTCAATTCTCCCAAATCCGAAAATACCGAAGATACTGCCGTTATTGGCAAACCTCGAATATTGACAACTTTATTTATGGCACAAGCATGATGTATAAGAAGTGTAAATCTTACCGCATGGAATTGGTAATGGCAATTAATAAATCTTTTATCTCTTCACTATATGCATTATTCCGTAATTTATTATTGGGTCGATCATTTCTCATACGATATGTATATTTAGTATGGTTAAGATGATTCTAGGAGAATTGGCCCTTGAGAAGAAAAGCCCCATTCATTTTCTGATTTCTTCTTTTATCACATTTTTTGCTGTTTTTATTTTTGCTCATGTTATATTGATGGCCAATTTTCCGGGGACTCATTTTCGTGTTATCCGAAATATCTATATAAGTGTATGAAAGCTTCTTTTTATTAACTAAATATTTAGTTGGAAAAGTAACTTCCTTGATTCGACTAAACATTGGCTTAGTCGAACGAAGGAAGTTATACTAAACATTGGTTTAGCCGAACAAAGGAACTCATCTGGCTAGCTGGCGGTTAGAAAAATTGGTTTTCAATAATTATGGTTGTGAATGATAGGCCCTACGGAAAAAACACCCATCATTTTGATGGTTTTTTATCATACTTTATTTGTTAAATTTTTGTCCATCTTTTCAAGAGCCAATGCTTTCGGGTTTAATGTAATCTATTGTCACAGAACTGAATATTTAGTTGAAAATGGAATGTCCTTCGTTCGACGAAAAATCATTTATGAATAAAATTATATGCACCTAGTATGATTATAATTGGGAGGAGATAAAGCTACGCTCGTGAGCTTTCTCGTGTACCGGGTTATTACGCATGACAAGGATGTTTTGTCGAGGAAATTCAATTACATTATCAAGCAATGCATAGCGAAAACAGTTAGCGCTGGTTCACAGGATCTCCGAAAAATGAATTACTCGTCTTTAAGCATTGCCTAGTTACTACGTTCTATATTTTGCTACAAATCAATAAAATAAAGATTGAATTTATCATTACTTATATCATCTGTACAATATTGTATTTCGCAGTTATATTTTCCGATCAACATCCTGAATGACGGTCTGGTAGATTGCTTGCATACCTTGGAGTACTGACGATCATAAAAAGACGATTTGGAAGGACTATTGAATGCGCGCTCTAATTTGCTGAGGAAAAACTCACTTTACTACAAAGAAGATCAAATAACCATTTTCAAAGGAAATAGCCGAGACAATGGCAGTTGAAAAAGCTGCAGAAGAATAGAAGAATTGACCTTCTGACATAAGACTACTTCATTGCTTGTTAATTGCTTTGGCTTTAATACAGGATCCGTGTTATTCGAAATTGCTTGTCATAACTGCTTGGTCATCGCGTTTTAATTATCGATGAGCCTCACAAATGAGGCACCGCATTCTGAATTTGCATAATCCCGGAACTAAAAATTCGATACGTTTTGTACTAGGCAAAATAGCACTAATTGTCGAATGTAGTTTGAAATAATTTTATAGAATAAAGATTATCACAGAATAGTATACTATTTTTCACCATATCTGCAGCGGAAAGTGCGAATTACATGAAGTCCGTAGGGTGGTAAGTCGAACTTCCCGCGCAAGTATGGTGAAAAATGAAGATATGTATGTAAAAGATTTTTAAAAAAATATGAATATGTATTTGAAATATATTGATAGTATAAGTTTATTTAACATATTGAATTTCTAGGTATGTTCACTGTGATATTTATGTACTTCCATTATAATTGCGCAGAGTACCTATAAAGTTAGCGCTAAGACATGCGCTCACCAAAAATGCGATTTGGTTAACGATAACTGGAAATTGTACTTCCATTACCTTCGCGTTCCACCCAACCTGAAACCAACCCAAAAAACAAATGGTCAACGGATGAGGCGAACCAACCAATATTCCAACTTTCTGAAGATTGGTTTAGGGTTCGTTTTTGGAAACCAACTATACATAAACCAACTATTCTTTGGACATAATTTACAGTTGGTTCACGGATAGATATTGTAAACCAACTCAAGTTACGCTTGTCATCCAAGAATGGTAATAGTTGACTGTTGACCGATTTTTCAAAACCAACCATGCACTAACCGCTGTTTTTTTGGTTGTCCGAAATAGTTGGTTTATGGGTGGTTTTGAACAATTAACCATCGATATTGTAGCCAGGAAGACGGATCAAAGGTTTTTTTTATAATAACCGACCGTGGGCCAGTTGGCCCACTTTTAGACTTTTCTAAACGATATTTTGTTAACCAAACAAAAACGAACTTAAAATCAACCTGTGGAAAGTTGAAACCTTGGTTGGTTTGGTGCACCAATTGACCGGTTGGTTTGAGGTCGGTTGTTAAAAAATAACGACCAAATTCGAACCATAAGTTACAGTTGGAAGATCCGCTAGTGATAAAATTTCCAGCAGCAATTTTTACTAGCGTACATAAAGTGAAATAAGATGGTAGGTTTCTTAAGCAGGTTAAAAGCAATCAAATATACTACAAAGTTTCATTGGAACAATAAGTAGGTGATAAATACTTATTTTTAATAATAAATTAAACAATCAAATATCCACTTAAAGATTTCCCGATATTATCGTGATAGCATATGATAGTAATCGTTATCAAAATAATACATTTTTTGTTTTTTAACCGTCTTTCACCAATCCATTAGACAGAAATTCGAATCAATTAATAAGTCTTTGTTTACTAAGCACCTTCGGGAACGCGACCAGCCCCATACCGCAGATTCGTGTATACCTACAGTCGGTAAGATAGTAGTCCCGATTCCTGAATATTTTATAATTTCAGCGTTTCCGATTAATTTCCTGTATACTGAGTTACAATATTGTTTATTTAGGTTATAACGTGAAATTTCATGATACGTAAATGAGACAATATGACCACAGTTACATTGTTTCAAATATTCCGCATAATTGTGAAATAGCCGATTTTTAGGAACTTAACACTGTACGAATTTGGTCTAGTTTTTCCGCTGTTTTCCAATTCTGGTCTAATACTAATCGGCTATACAAAAATACATAAGAATCGATACAGCTATTAATTATTATTAATACTCGACTTGATAAATTTCTCAACTAAATGTATATGCACTTTTTTTAGAATGTAGAGAGACTTAATTAGGTCTGATCCAGGAATAGAAACATAGAGTAGAACGAAAATAGTGAAGACAGATGTGCCATTCATCTGGAGTAATCAAAAACTGCTGAATTAGCAGTGGAGACTATTTTATTAAGGAATAAATTTCTCGTCGCTCTAAACGAGAATTCGATAGTTGAAGCTTCGGTTTATATAAATAAATATGACTGAAATATCTGAAACGTATCCAAAAAATTTTTCACCATCAGGGTAGCAACATTTTGAGCGGTATTTTTTTTCTTAGTCTCACGCCAAAATTCTCTTCATTGTGAACAAAAAAAAATTCGTGCGAAAGCTGCGGACTGTCGGAAGATATCGCTGAGAGCAATAAAGTTTATCAATATTTTTCAAAAATCTATTTTTCAAAATTAAAAAAAAAATTCGTATCTAATAATTATTCTTTTTATTATACGGCAATAAAATAAGGACCCCCAGCCAGTTAAAAAATAATTCGATGTTGCTCACTAAATTCAATAGCTTCAGTAATTTTGTGAAGAAAATTTATATACTTGTTTACTGCATCTCTCACTGCGAAAATATGTTATTTTGAGTCTTTTAGAAAATGTTACGTATATTTTTTCCGATTGAAAAATATTAAAAGTTCTTAAATTACGTTAAAAAAATTCCATTTATTGAATATATATACTTGATGTCTCTTACCTGAGAAATATACTTTCCATTTTTATGAAATGAACCTAGCGAACGCTTAGTTTTTTATTTCAAATAGGTTAAACTTTCGAGTGCAGTGAACACCCTCAATTATTTTTTTAAGCAATTAGTGCTTTCGCCAGGTTTATTTTTTTCTCATCAAACGTAATAACTTTGAGGTCAGAAGTGTTGAAAAAAAGGAAAAAAAAACGATTATTGGAAAATATGAACATATTGTATTGCTCTAAGCGACCTCTAACTATTTGTCGCCAGGCGACAGTTTTTGCGAGAATTATTTTTTGGCTACAACGTAAGGAATTTAGGGGTGAGACTGAGAAAGAAAAAATTGTGTTTCAAATATTGTCACCCTAACCATTATCCTAAACAATGAGATTTTCTCTTAATACAGTGTTCGAAACCATTCAACTGAGCGAGCGCCGGTATCGTCCGAATCTTCCTTATCCGCCTGTACAAACGATATATGGATATGTAGGATATGTAGTAATCAACAGCCATATCGAATGGATGCTGTAATAGTTATCAGAGCTCTATATAAAAAATAGTCATTACAGCACGATAAACCATATACCGAGTTGCGTGCATCAGCTCCCTCCACCCCATTTGGAACAGCATTTTGCTGGTCCAATTGCAATCTATATTTTTTATTTTCTCCGCACTGATTGGTATAAACAAATGATGACTTTATGACGTTCAACTGCAGCTCTCGGTATATCGCTGTTCCCCGAGTTTGGCTCAAGAAGCGCCCAAACACGAGTCTCTAATTTTGTCGGACGTGGCGCATGCCCGTTGCACCGGTCGGTTGCTTTATGCTCGTGGGTCGATGCCAAACAGAAACTATTGTCTGTTAGCGCGCGCCACGTCTTTCACGTCTTTCTACTCCTTCTGCGTAGTTTGACGGTCCAGAGCCGGCTCGCAGTCATCAATGATCGAAGAGCTCTGCTTCACAATCGCTGCTAGTGCTTCTCTTTCGCGTTATATCCCTTATCACCCGGACATGTAATCGAATTACGTCAAGTCCGAACAGCAGCTGACATGCTATTGGTTGGACGTTGCGATAGCTGCTATTCAATCGATGCCTCGATCCCACGTGACTCGAAAACAAACAAATGTAAGTTAATAAAAATTTAAAAAAAAACAATAAACTGCCTGGCTTTATGCTTTTTTTTCATTTTTCTTGTCGCTTTTACCACTGCAACATTCTACTATTAATGTGAGTGCACCATAGCGAGATTAGACTAATTGGGAGGAAAAATTAATCTGCGATATTATGTGGTGGTGTTTACTTGGCTGCGCGGATCGTAAAATGGTGCATTCTCAAGTAATTAGTTTCAGAAAACAATGCTCTCGCTCATTAGTTCTTGGAATTCAAAATAAACGCGTACAATTATTGGGAATATATTTCGATAAGAACCAATGTAACGTCAGTCTGTGTGGCTTTACCCTGATCCAGTTTACCAACAGTCCTCGGTCAAGGCCAATGCGCCGCCTATCTCCGTATTCAAGAAGCTAGCTGCGCTTGGTTTCCTTGATTGTGTATGTAACTACAGGAGTCGTTGCTTTATCAAGCTATGGGAACGATAAACAGCGTTAGAACCGGTTTGCCGTTAGCGTGTTGCAGTTTCCGCATCCGACCCTCGGAGAATGTTTTACTGCGCCTGTTGGTGATACGTCATAATATTTCTTTCTGAGTATGAAGTGTCAGAGTGATATGGCCTTTGGGTCAATAGGTGTTCGATATCTCAGAATATCATACGATAATTTATCGGAGAATTATCATCTTTTATCTATATGTTGACATTTGACCCATCGAAGTTAATTCACTATATCCGACCAATAAGGTTATCCGAGTCAAAAGCATTCTTTCTCTTGCAATGAAGAATGTATCAATACAAAAAATGCTCACGCTATCATATAGTCCTTGAAATTAAGAATTTGCTGAAAACACCGCATTTATGAGAGGGATTCCACATGAATTTGTCCACCTCCAGACATCAATATCTCGGATCTTTTTGCAATATGACTATTTTCTACTACCCGGTGGAAAAACATTTTTGATCCATGTAGTTGCGTGATAACGTCAATTGTTGTAGAGTAATGACGATTTTGACTACTTTTTTAAAAGCTCTATTGTCTCGTAAATGCCTGAGCAAAACGCAAAAGTGCTAAGGATATTTTTCATGGACTTCACAATAAAAATGTTCATAACTTTATTTAGTATATTTTGCGAAAAAAAGGACTTTCAATTGTTAAAATTAATTTTTCGGCAGTGATGACATTTAAAACATTTTGAAATAATTTGTTTTAGATCCTACGGACGTCTTCCTATAAGACTCTGTTGTTCTCCAGATGGAGAAGTTTGATTTTTAGATATCGTAAAATAATGTAAATAAGATGGAGTAAAAAGAAATGCGCGAAAATCAATATATCCAGGAAAATAATTATCTTAAGATATAGGAAATGAAGTTATGAATTTTTTTTTTCGTCAAGTCTATAAACATTACTATAGAAAAGATCCTTTACTCTTTTGCCTTTTGATTAGGCATTTACGAGATAATAAGGCTTGAAAAAACTAGTCGAAATATTCTTGAGCTTATAACGTCGTAACAAATCGCTATTACACAACTGCATATATCCAAAATTTCGTTCGACCAATTTCTAGAACAAATTTACAAACTTGAATTGTAAAAAGATCTGAGACATTGATGTCTAGGGGTTTCATATGTAACGTCATTGGATGAATGTGGACGGACGATTCGGGACATCGTAATCTGATTCGAAACGTGGTGGGCGTGATTCAATTGCTCGCATTCGAACCAGTAAAAGGGGGATTGATTAGCGAACGTGATCAGCTCTCTACATTACACAAGCTGTGGGAGCTTCAGCTGTATGCCATCGTTTCCGCATCAGAAGTACACTTCAATAGTGCAGATCAGCAATTTCTTGAATTAGTAGTAGTAGTAGTAGTAGTAGTAGTAGTAATAGTATTTATTGACAATACAAACGTTTTGCGGTTTTACATATAAATTTCATACATCATTTTTAATTTTTAATTTACTATTGCCACTAGGCCATTGGCCGTGGTCCTTTAGCCCTTGGTTGTATATATAATTTGATTTTTTTTGTTTTTAACTTAGAAATAGAGTAAGTATGGGTTACTCCTTTTCTTGGTCGCTTTTTTTCCCCCTTTAGTTATTTCCGTTGATTAGTTGTAATTGGCGATATGTGGTATGTATTAGGTATTTAGGTTTATAAGTACAGGCTTGTTCCGGTTGTGTACAGAGAGGTTTTGGATTTTCAATTTAAATGAAAGCGAACTTCTTAGTGAGTTCCTGGATTCTTGTTTTTATGGGTGTTATACCGGTTTTTTCCTAGAGGATTTTTGTTTTGGGATTGTGAAGTGGGTTTTCTGGGTGCCGTATACGACACAGGCGCCGGATCGAGCATGTTTCGGCTGTTTCTATTTTTTTTAGTGCCGTTTTTTTACAATTAATAAGAATATGGTGTCCGTATTTTAACAGTGGTCTGCATACATTGTTGCTAAGTGTTTTATATATGTACTCCGGTCTTTAACAGTGATTTTCCTAAAATGAGAGGCTCTTTGTATAGTTTTATTTTTGCACTGTTGTAAATGGTGGTTAAAATTTAATTCATTATTTATGCTTGTACCTAGGTACTTTGCATGTAGGACGGTGGCTATTTCGACATTATACAGACGGATTTTCGGCGATTGCAGGGTGATTTTATGGTCAATGATTAATAGTTGAGATTTGCCTGGGTTTGGTTTGAACCTTGAATTATTAGTCGCTACGGTAGAAAACTTTAGTTAAGAATCAAAATGCTTAGAGAAATATATAAAATGATAATAAATAGGAATCTAATCATAAAGCCCTGTAAGTGGCTGCAATTTGGAATTGTTTTCCGAATAGTTGCCGCTCACCAACGTTTCATCATAGTTCTAAATAACGACCAATACAACACTAACCATTGATACGAATTTATCGTAAAGAAAACACCCATTGATAATATTTTCGTAATATTAAAAATTAATAGGTATTCTATATATAATTCACAACGTACCACATCTTGCAGTGCTATGATTAGGAATTTGAAAAAAAAAGGTCGTGGTTACAGCGGATTTATCGTGAGCTGTGAATTGTATACTTACGTTTCCGTCATGTTGCGCAATTGCTGCGGGTCTCACAGTTTTACATCTAAGCAATATTTTACTACTGTATACCTGTATATTATATGCAGGGGAGTGTTGTCACCGCTTGCAATTATGATGGAAAAATGGTATTTGCCATCATGCCAATTAGAGGTTTGACTGCAATTGTTGACTCCCGGCGATGCTGGCTTTTCTATCTCTCGGGATTTCTTGATGCAGCGGTATTCTTGAACGACTACATCCAAGCAGCTGCTTTAAACTCGTCGGCCTTGCAACTAGCATCTCGCCCACTCAATAAACGATTACGATCTTCTCACTTCTGATACTTGTTCACGATACGAGTAAAACGACGAATGGAGGTTCTCAATGCCGCCATCAACAAGGTCGCCATGCTTACTTTTCTATTTTATTAATCGGTCTGACTCAGGCATCAGGGATCATGAGCTGTCAATAATTGATAATGACAAAAAAATACGAATAGTCACTCCACGTGACTTCGTTAGACTACAAGAAACGGTGATAGTTAGAATAATTGTTATGGTAATGTAGCTAATAGCGATGTAGAAGCAGTGAATATAAGTATCACTTTTAAATACGTATTCAAATAGAGTAATGATAATTTCGATGACTAAACGGTCTTATTGTTGAAAAAATGTATAAACGGGCCGTCGCCACTATCAGAATACAATGGTAGTGAATGGTAATATAAAACTGGCACGTCGAATAAGTGTGATAAGTATACTGCGTTGAATCACACGCTGCACGTTGCACTGTGGACTCTCTTTTATCACGCGCTTATATTAGTGCAGCCTTTTTTCAAAGTGCATACGGTGCATTCGCTGTTTTTTTGATAAATTGTTGAAAAATGTTTTGTCTCCCGAATATTATCTATATAAAGAAATTGTGATTGCCGCCGTCTCACCACTTATAAAAATGTGGACGCCCTCTTAAAGTGATGTGTTACTCTGACTGACTTCATGAGTGCGACAAAGACAACACATCACGGTAATCCTAATTATTCTAAATATTCTTAGGACCTAACTCAATTAACCAAACGCAATTAACAATTATCGAATGGGATACACATGCCCGCCAAAATGTTATCTGTCTGTTATCTTATATCCTAAAGTTAACTTTCGGACATCGGATATCTTCCGGATAACATTTTAGCGAACATATGTAACCTATTATGATAACTATTCCGTAACAGCGCAAAAATTGTCACTTGGCATTGCATCTACGATTCGAAGCCTAATCGTGGTACAAAACCCGGCGAGTATATGAAAGGAATCGAATATACTCTCGGTGAATTGTTAAAAATGATTTGAAAATTAATTTGTGCTTTGGAAGTTTTTTTTTGCAGATTCAGTACAAATATACAGATATGTTGTGAAACTCCAATAATTAAATTTAAAACACAACAATTTTTCATATATTCATTCAAATTTACATATCAAATTTGATATACAGGTATCTGCAAAACAACTTCCAATACTTTACATTAATTTTAGTAACAGTGATCATTAGAAGTACTTATGGTTAATATTATTCGCTACAGATCCAAATACCCTTTTCTTTCGCCCGGTCGTAGCGATATGTATATGACACGTCAACGTCGTCAGTGGCAGCGAGTTTTTTCTATAAACATGGAGAGTTAAGGCCTTTTTAATTAGATCAGCCACTCAGATTGTTTTCCAAGGTGATCTCTAGGTTGAACTTTCAATTTTTAGCCGATATTGTTGCGGCTCAAGAGGCATAAATAATCCCTAACTTCTTGATGAGAAGACGTAAACAATTAAAAAATTTATTCTGTAAAAACGCAAAAAAAATTTGTCCATGGGTCGTGAAAAACTTTGTTGCCTCTACTTATACGGAGATGATTGCTTGTTAAGGCACTCTTTATGACGCTTGCGTTCTCCACGTTAAATAAAAAAGGCTTTAGACATCTACTGAATACATTATACCAATATATAAGAATATTTAAAGAGACATCTACTGAATGTATTATAAGCAGTTTTTGAAATTGCTAAAACCACGTGTTTATTATTATAAGCATATTTTATTCTAAGCAGTTTTTTAAATTCGACATCGTCGACATACTGGATTCTTTTTGTAGTTATTCGCGCGACTAGACGCAATGTTGTAAAAGTTTTTTCAATATTTTTTTCAACTGAATTTTCCGCGCAATTGCATTTTTTTCAAACAATTGCTTTTTGAAAATCAATGTTTTGGAAGGGATAAAGAAATTTCTAAATTTTTTACCGTAAAAATAACCTTCAAAATGCAGAACTTTCATTTACGATTTTTTTACGATACAGCTTATATCATAGAAGATATACGCAACCGAAATTTTTCAAAAATTATTATAAAAAATAAAAAACGAAAAATTTGCAATTACGCGAACGAATGTATTAAAAAAATGGAGCATGCTCCATCTATTGAGGTGAATAAGTCAATAAATAATCGAACATATCGACGATGGTCAAGGTTGCAAGCAAAGATGCTGCGACCGTCGATGTATAATGACTATATGAGTATCGACTAATGATTATCCATAAATCATAGTATTGATTAATCACATGTCTGCGTATTGATGAATCCTTCGAACGTCGTTGGTTTTTTCATTGGATTGGCAGAGTTACTAAAAAACCCCGAACATTCCCGATGCGTCAGTTTAAAGTCCGACTGAACCTGTTCTACTGTCTATACCTGCCATACAAAAGCCACAAAAACATGAACAAAACCGGAACGGATTTTCGACGCAATAGAGGCGTATAAGTCTCAGGCTTTTTACGACGAAGGCTCAGTTTTTAATAAGTCGATAGTGGTTCAGTCGGTGCAGCTTGGAGATTGCAAATAAACATAGTTTCAAATTCTGTAATTGAGGATTATGATTGTCATGTATCAACACTTATGATATACATTCTAAAAAAAAATCTGTTTGAGAATGAAGCCACATGTAGTGAAAGTCTTTATGCAAATACTGTGTTTTAAATTTCAAACACTGAATGATGACACACAAAAATAACTTCAATATTATTAATTAAAGTTCATGTATGTTGAAAATCTCTAATGTGCTTAAAAACAACTGAAAAAATAGAATTGTTACTCGGACATTATTTCTCAGACATATTGTGTTATCAGAATTCGTTGGTTATCGTTGTCACCGTAAGTATTTAACAACGCACGCACGCGACCGACTACGCTATCAACGACGTAGTAATTTCACACATCTAATTAAAATAAGAATTATACAACTAATTATTCTCTCAAACAAACTTATCAGTGGTAAAACAAAATGTTGAATTATCGTATTTAGAGCGTAAAGTGTGCTCGAAAATATTTTTAAAGTATCAGAACAGGAATACAGAAAATTGCGTTCATACATTTCACTAATAGCACTGGAATTTTTGAACCATGTTTGTGTAAAGTTGAAGTTCCGTGCATAAATAACGAAAAAATTGTTATTTATTCATGACTGCATTTGAGAGGATTTGTGAATTTCACCGTCATATTCTATTTCTAAAACATCGGAACTTGAAGTCACAAAGCGCGTCATTAATTTTTTTATACAAGTATTGGAATTTCAAATCATGTGTGTGGAAATTGCAGATATTTTGTAATTTCCAATTACTAACCGGAAATTAATTTCAGTTAATGGCGTGTTATACTTTTAAATCAGGAATCACTGAAATATAAGGTATAAGGAATACATAAATTGAACAAACATTTCAATAAATTTCAGTTCAATGCAATAATTTTTAAGTATCTGTGATTGATTTAAACAATTACGTGACAAGATTTGTAAATTTATTATAACTTTTGCTTAAATTTACATTAATTCCGCAAAAGAATGCAAAATTTACAGTATTCTGTACTTGAATTATAGTTTCGAGTACGAAGTTCGTGATTTCACCCATTAAATCTCAAGTTTTTTTTTACAGTGTATGTAAAAGTTAGAAAAAATGTTCATATCTAGATTTCTGCAAAATCAACACGAATCCTCAAAATGTTGAATTATGAAACGATTTTAAACATAATGTCGTAAGTATGTTCTAATGTATAGCCCAACAAGAACAACAAGCATCATCCTTCACAAAAATGTTCTATTTTTTAAATCTTTGGATCAGACTCGAAAAATTTAGATACGAACGTACTTTTATTTGATTCGTCGCGAAAAAAAAAAATTCGTACGAAACTCGCACGGAGAGAAAAACTTGTGCTGCCACAACACGCCCTATGCCACACTGAGAAAAAATTGTGGTTGCAGTGAACATACATGAGAAATTTAGTCAACCGTATATGGTTGGCTCAATGACAATTTCACTGTCTTAACGAAATAGAAGTTGACTCAACAGAATGAGGTTGGCTCAACCTCTCGGCTAGGTTATATACGGCGAATATCATGGTGAATTTGAGTCTATCGGGTAAAATGAGCTTGAGTCAACCCCGAATCGGTCAAATCAACCTAATAGAGGTTGGCTCAACCACATCGAAAGCACTTGACTCAAATTCATCATTATGTTCGGCGCATATAACCTCGCCAAGAGGTTGAGCCAACCTCATTCTGTTGAGTCAACTTCTATTTCGTTAAGACAGTGAAATTGTCATTGAGCCAACCATAGGCGGTTGACTAAATTTCTCATGTATGTTCACTGCAACCACAATTTTTTTCTCAGTGCACTGCAGCAAATTTTGTTTGCTAAAATAGTGACAACATAAGTGTTCGCTGCCGTACCAAATATAGTTTGCTACCGTTTGATTTGTCCGAACGCGTTGTTCGTTTACGTCGCGCTAATGCTTCTTTTTCGCCAAACAAGTTTTTTCCAGAAATGTTAACTTAAAAATATAACGAGATCCGACGGCGTTCTGACAAGTATTATAAGAAAACGAGCTGCCCTTTGGGTGACTTTTCATGGTTAACATTTGGCGTTCAGTACCATTCGTGTAATTGCTTTTTTTGTTCCCCCAGCAAATTCAACATGCAACGATAGCACATAGTAGGGCGGAGTTACAGTTCCGAATGTTAAATACACAAAGGACTAAAATTCCAAAATTTAATATCTCACCTGAACTTTTGACGAAATGTTTTATAGCGAATTTCGTCAAAAACGTAGGTGAGATATTAAGTTTCGGAATTTTTGACATCCGCTCATTTACTCTTCGGAACTTTAACCCAAATTTCCTTGCCTCTCAGGGACAAAGTTTCCGAATGGTAAATACTCGAAGGTCTAAAGTTTCGAAATTTAATATCTCACCTATGTTTTCGACGAAATTCGCTAGAAAAATTTTCGTCAAAAATGTTGATGAGAAATTCGCTAAAAAAATTTCGTAAAACATGTTGGTGAGATATTAATTTTCGGAATTTTAGACCTCCGCGTGTTGACCATTCGGAACTTTGACCCCGCATATCGCATATGTTCGCTATCGTTACATAATTTTTGTTACAGCAGCATTCTTAATTGCTACGACAGCAGTTAAAGCAGTAGTAAATAAAATTTTGCTAACACACATGGATTACTCTCCGTGTGTGTGATAATCTTATTTCTCGTGATTGCAACACGCATCTTCGTGCAGTAAACTCACACACTGAAAAAAATTCACTGCGGGTTGCCGAGAGGAAGTATTTTTGAATTATCTCTAGTTCTTATTCATGCGATCCTATTGAATAGAGAAATTGATACAACAAAATATTATTTTGCGTATCTTAGAGTTATATTTTCAATCTCATATAGAATTGTAGAAATTACAAGACAAATTAAGTCGACAAAATTTATATTTGGCAGCCTATAAGCGATGGTTTTATTGAATATATGACATTTTTTCAGTGCACTCGTGAAAAAATGTTTTATCGTAAAGTACTTTTTGAAAATTATTTGAAAGATTAAATATTTGTATCGGCACTTCGAGTTATTATTAGCAACTAATACGTATGAAATCAACCATACCGTTAATTCTATAAATTAACGGGTGTCTGTGAACTCTTTTCGTAAATGAAGAAATGCACTTTTTTCGATCGTGAGTTTTTCCGCGTTTTTTCATCGAGGCAAGTGTGGGAAGCATAGATCCGTAGTCTCTCCTTCTATAACTCGTACATGACTCCATCACTCCAGACTAGAGTCGAGTAGTGCGCTGCCGTAAAATACCACACTTACGTATCCGTACTCTAGTCTTATTCCAGAACTCAGAGAACTACCGTCAGTACTCCGTTGTTGCTTTGTGATGAAGTTACGGATAGCAGAGACCGCGCAGTGGTAGCTAGCTCTTATAACGTTAAACATTAGCGATTATTTCTTTCATGTATGTTGCTATCACGAGGTCGCTTTAATTTATTTTCGCGATATTCGTTGTTGGTTTTTTTTCCATCGAGTGTATGTTTAGATAGCCAACGACTCTCAACGCTTGCATGTGCACGTGCATTAGACAAGTTACCACAACTTTTTATTTAAAATTCGCATATCAATCGCTATGAATGTCGATTGCGGACGACTACCTGCTAAGCGTGCAGATCTGAATTAATCTAGTCGCGTTTTTCTCATACTTACAACATTTTTTCAATCCCCTACTTGATAACTAATGCTTACACATATTTGATAATAGGAAATGAAATAATAATAATAGTGAATCGCATTAACGCAATCGTGACTATATAATAGGTTCCGCACGATCGACAAGACGAGCTCTTACGCAAGTGCCGACAGCCACAATAGTCTTTATTTCAATATACAGTGAGTCACACGATTTTTGGTTGCAGGTTGCATATAATTGTGGAGAGTCAACCGTGCAGAGCTGTTTACCGCTGAAAGAAAATACAGCTCTACCAGAGAGAAGAAAGTAAAAGTGAAACATGACAAACATGAAAGAGGATTTACCCTCTCGGAGAGACAGTACAGTCGACGATGCATTAATCACTGATAAAACAATTATCAACGATCCTGAAAATGATTGTCGCGTCAAGAATATCGTGGACATTTATCAAAAGAAAGTGGTGGACGAAGACTTCCGGTTGGCCGTAAAGAAACTGCTGGGGGAAGCTTCGACCATACCGGACAATTGGAACGACCTCACGGTGCGAGCTCAGCGGAATTGGGTTTACAAGGAACTCAAAAGTCAATGCTCAAATTTGCCTGACAATTTGGTCTATCTAACCGTCGGCAGTGCGATACATGGTGACTGTAATCGACCATCCGACGCAGTACCCGAATGGCTGGACCGCGAAAAGTTTAAGCGTGGTCAGCGCTTCGCTATTGATCACTATGCCGCAATTTCGTTGTCCGAAATGCTCGGGCTCTTCACGCTTTTCTCGTTTGAGCACAGCCTCAAACCCTTGATCGTGACTGGCAAATCCAGTGAGCCCTTCACTTCGTTCAAGCGGTATTTGTCTACGGGAAGACGTGTGCGGAATTGGTACAGCTCGGATGTGTGGACGGAGGGAACAGAAGGTTACAAGGACATACAGACGGTGCGAAAGATGCACGCGAATATTAGGAAAAAATTGCACGACGCGGGTGTCGTCGAGATCGATAAAGCTGCAGCTATTCAGAATAGTTGGAGCTCCTGTAGAGAGAAAATACGCGAAGATTTTCGGAGCTCGTGTCAAGCACCCGCACGTGGTCAGTGTCCCTATATGTTCAGTGAAGAAGATAAGTTTAGAAGGCCGAGGGGCTTAAATCAAACCGAAATGGCCGGCACGCAGTTCGGGTTTATGGGCTTGATCGTTCTCTATCCTGAGAAGTTTGGCATACACGGTGCAAGTGACGAAGATCTCGATGCTTACTGTCATGTTTGGCGAGGACTGGGATATCTATTGGGCATTGATGATGAGTAAGTTATCCGGATGAGCTATATAAAAAAATTGGCATTGTAAACTAAAATAGGAATAATCAGGCGGCCTAAATTGCGATAATTAGGAGGCCTACAATGGGGATAACAAGGAGGCCTAAAATTAAAAGAAAAATTCTGGTAGTTGGAAGAGGACGGATTTTATGTTGTTTGTAGTATTGGGATCGAGGAGATATTGATGCACTAAATGGGGCTTAAGTAAGCATCTGCTGTATTTTGAAACCTAGCTGATGGGTTCACCTTTTTATTTTTGGAAATTGGAACCATGGGAATTTAGGCAAATGGAAGTTGACTTATTATATGACTTGAAGAACTAACCAACAGCTCCAGCTACTTTTGTTAATATTTCAAATTTAGAGTAGAATTTTCCGGAAAAATTTAACCTTTTCTGTAAGTGTAACCCAAAAGAATCAACCCCGTACATTCGATGTACTACCTAATTATAGTATCTATATCACAGCTAATCGTTATATTTCTAGAAGTATTAGAATTTTTTTTAATTTTATAGTAATTGGAAATTATTATTGTTTTGAAAATGAAAAAATTATTAACATTATCGTTTATTCGAGTTGGCGTAACTCGAACTTTGCCAGAAGGCGAAGTTCACTGAGAGAAAAATCTGGTAATTTTAAAAATAATATAGTTTGACTGACGATAATCTAACTGTAATCTATAATTACCAGGAGGAACGTCTATATTTTGTGGTTATAGCAAATATAAGAAAATAGTTGGATCCACCACTAATATAATTCCCAGGAGGAACGTCTATATTTTATGATTGTAGCAAATATAAATATAGTAGCAATTATTTAAATGATAATAGTTTCAAAAATTATTCTAATAGTTTCAAATATGCCGTTTTGTTACATATATGATTTCAACGTTTGTTTCCAATAACCTTGCAAGTATCGTTTGTTGAACCATTTATCATCACTTCAACCAGAAAACATTGCAAGCCTTCCTATATGTGAAATCGTTAAATAAACGATATGCTTTTCTCTCAGTGTTCCTTGCTTGCATGAAGTATTCGGTATTTGCATACTTAAAGGGAGATAAAAACTTTTTTCGTAACATACAATTGCGTGTGAGCGATCTTTAGCGTTCCCTCAAGTATATCGCAACATACGATTGATAAATACCTACATAATTGATTTCATTTCTTTTTATTAGGTTCAATTTCTGCAACGGTACCCTCGACGAAGTGAAGCAACGCTGCAGAGACTTTGTCGAATACTGGGTTAAATCAAATCTGCGGGATGTTACTCCCGAATGGGAGCATATGATGCGATGCGTTATGGTGGGAATCACGTACTATTTTCCTGCAATCACTTACGAACACGGTTTGCTCTATCTCGCCGATATGATTAACGTCCCTATGCCACGACTGCGAGCATCGATGAGCTATTTAACCTGGATCCGCTTCTACATACTGAAGTAGGAATAATTTCTGGGTCCAGATTCCGAGATAATATTTACCTACACGGGGAACATCGTCTTTATCTCGTTTATGTTTGATTCCCTTGTCGAGCAATAATAATACGCAGAAATGCTGTTAACGTAGCTGTAATATTCAAATTGAAATCTATAGTAGAGGAAATGTTATTGCATTTGTTTTAGCTTTATAGTCTTGTATAATATATTGTGTAAAGGTTAGATCGCACAAACTATTGGACGAAAATCTGGGGTTCAAATTTCTGGTGCCCTTTTTTTTTAAGATTCGATTCACGATATGAAAATAAAGAAAAAGCTGAAATTTAAAATTCTTTACCCATCATTCTTAAAGGGTGGGTCTACTTCAGCTTTCAATTGAAAATTGAACATCTTAATTTTGAGGTTCGACCGAATCTGATGACGAAAATAAAAAATGGTATTTCTTCAACATTTTCAAAGTCAAGAAGTAAAAAAAAAAGATTCAAAAAGCCCTTTTCGATGTTTACCCCCACGTATTTTTACGGAATTCTTTTTTCTTCAATTTTAAACTTATGCTCTCCAAAATTCAATTTATGACAGCATAAAAACGTAAAATTAAAATTGTAAAATTCATCATTGTCCGAACTTCAAATGACTCAAATACACAGAATTTTATTTGCAATCGAATAAGTCAAAATCTCTACTAACGAATTAGTTACACTTACCATAGTATACACTTATACTTTATATATTTTACCCGACAGGAGTGGATGCGCGGTTGGCGTGTGGCTTCGGCGGTTTCCAGAATAAAGCAGCATTGTTTGCGGCTATAGCTTGGATAGGTGATCGCTTAGCCATGCACTTGATTGCGCATCAACTGCCGAGCGGGAGGCAGTTTTTTTGAGGTTTCCGAAGTATTCTCATAGAGTAGAAACTCAGTGAAAATGAAGCCGTTGTGAGCTGTCGTGAAAATGCGATACAGTAGTGCATTAGGATGAGTGGCTGCAGACAACACTTTAGGAGGGTCTCTATGTAAAAACGGGGAAACAGGAAAGGGGCTACATAAAAACCTGACTAAGACATTCGGAAGAAAATATCCCAATTAAACGAAATAATATATTTATTTTATTATGAATTCTTAATTTTTTTCATTGCCGATGATTGAATTTTAGAGAACACAACTACAAAATTGATTATTCTTAAGCGATTTTTCTGAACGTATCGGAAAGAAATTTATTTTGAAAAAAATTTGTGGTGAGAATCGAAAAAGGCTTTTTAAAACTTTTTAACCTTGAAAATGTCATTAAGTGTGAACATAAATTTTTGTTTACACATTCGGAAAGTTTCGATTGCTTTTTGGAATATTAAGCAAAATATTTCAAATTTAGGCTTCCTTCTTATTTCAGTGTAGAGTTCAATCATGACAAAAAGAGCGTCAGGAATTTGAAGGCCAGATTTTCGTTCGATATTTATTGGAATAATTCATAATTATAATTAGCGTGTTTCTGAACTGACTGAACAACTTTTCTTGCAGATTCACGTTTGCCGTCACCGCACGAATTCCCGGAGTAGTGGCGGGTATGAACCGGGCCCTTAACGCTTGCATGGATCGTGGTATCGCGTTTACGGACGAAGAACTCGAAGCGCTGCAAAAACGATCGGATATGACTTTATCGAAGGGCATTGCAGAGACTGTTGCAGTTGAGAAAGACATGGGGGTGGCGAAATCAAACACCTGGCAAGCAGTTCCGTTCTTTTCGTCGGCCTTTCTTTTACTAAATTTACCAATTATTGTGAAAGACTATGCGAGTAAGTTATTGCGTGGTGATGCTAGATCAACTCTATCGAGCTGAAATATTCAGTAAAACATTAGTTCTACTAGATTGTTTTTGTTAGAACCATGGGCACACTATTGTGGACGCAAGAATGTGCTCTTGCGCAATAACATGGGCAATAGCGTGTAAATACATATTATAACGGTGTTCTACATCGTAATAGTCATCGTGAGCGAAGATTATATTATATATATTTTTTGTATCTTTAATTTTGGGCAACGTGTACAGCAAGATGGATAGGGAGATGTTTACAAGTTTCGAATCGGTACTTGAGGCTGTGAATGACAGAGACTTATACGGACATATTATGTACTTTCGATAGTTTACAAAGTTTCCTATTATATATATTTACAACAGATACTGGTATTCTTTATTAAGTACCTTGCAAAATTATAATCTTACTGGTCCTATAGTTGCCGAAACAGCTGCTAAAACTTATGTTTTGCAAACAGCATAAACATGAAGTATATTTCCATGGTCTTTTTGTTATTATGCGTAATAATAAAACATGAACATGTGATCGCAAAAATCACACCGACAATATCAGTCATTCACAATAACTTTATATTTTTTATACAGACACCCATAAAGTGAAAATAAGACAAATTTAAAAAAGGAGGCAGTAGGTAAGAAAATGCAGAATTGAAATTTCAACCATGATAGAGCTACCGATAACGTAGATAACTCTTGGAAACACAATCAAGTACGACCGCGAATATCATCACCCCCACTTTCTCGACTTTCCATGCCCCAACACCCAATCAGAGACACGAATAATATTCATTTAGATAATTTTATGACTTGTCAAATTAATTTTGTGCGGCGGTCATCGAATGAATATAGTTTGTTGTAGGACGAATTTGTTTGTGGTAGGACGAATTTTTTTGTTGCAACACTCAATTGTGGAGAGTAAATTAATCCGAATAAACGAAGATAAGTGAAGCATGAGCGGAACGGCAACGAAGGTTGTGTTACACTCTGGAAGTGCTATCGCCAATGTAGAAATGTCTAATCTATTAAGAACATAGTGGACGTTCATCAGAGAAAACATTTGAATATACCAAATAATTAAAACGATTTGACCGTGCGAGAACAACGCAATTGCGTATCTGAGAAAGTCAGAGATCACTGCACGAATTTGCAGGGTACATTGTTCTTTCTAATCGTGAGCAATGCAATCAATGGTGACCGCGGCCGACCGTCCGATGCAGTACCTGGATGGCTTGACCGCAAAAAGTTTCAATGGAGTCAACGTTTTGCTATGGAGAACTATGTCGCTATTACGATTGATGAATTTGTCTTTGCTATGCATGCTTTCGTTACTAAAGCTCAGATGTGTGGAACGGAGGAACTGCAGCTTATGTAGACATACAAATTGTGAGAAGTATCCACGCGAGTATTAGAAAAAAATTGGACGCCTCGAGTTACGACGACATCGACGAAGTTATAAAAATGAAGAGTAGTTGGAGCTGCGGAAGGGCGAAAGTACGCAGCGACTTTAGGGGCGCGTGTCAGGCACGTGCGCCTGGTTAGTCACCTTTATTATTTAGTGAAAAGGATCAGGTCAAAATACCAAAGGGCTGGAACCAATCTGAAATGGCTATGACTCAGTACGGTTTTATGAGGTTTTCTTATACTCTATTGAGACAGGCTTTCTTTTGACGGATGAATTTTACGAGGAATTTAACAAAACCTATCTATTGTTATTTTTTTCAATTTAGGCGCCAGCTGGCACAGGAGAACTGACGAACTTCTTCAGAAATATAGTTTATTTTATTCTCGACTAACTAATAATAATTTCAAGACGATCACAAGGCGGATAGGACTGGAGGACCCACGATTACAATAAAATATTAAATCAACGAGATGCGAGAGAAATGTTCGGAGTTAAAATATAAATTTATTTTGATGACTAACGTATTTATTTCGTTTCAATAGTTCTAATACACTTCGACAAGTTATCCGATCCCGTAACAATGAAGAACTCAATTATCCAGAATATAAACAATTTAATTTGACTATTCAATCCTCGAGGCATCTTGAGGGCCTCTAGAACGCTCTAAAACGGTAGACGGACGAGTAATTAACGGGCGCTGTTAGTCGATACACCAATTCAGATAATTTTATGACAATCCTTATGCCCAAATTTGATGAGTCGATCTATATCGAAATCAATATTTTTCACTCGCATTGCCGACTCTCGACGTCTTCGCACATCTCAAGGATAATTTACGAGATTATCTTGCCACCTCCTCCCATGTTATCGATATTGATCTTTATAAGCATAAACGTTTTGAATGCGATTCTTCATTTGACTATGTAATTAACTGAAGTTTGAATGGTTAACCGCGTAATAATGATTGTCAGAATATTGGTCCCTAAGAGCGTTGGAGGAATCATTGAGCGCGTGACGTCGAGTATTTACTGACAGATCAAGAGACGCGGTAGCGTCGCAACGCCAAGTATTAATAAGTAAAAATTTTCATTGAAATTTTATTTCCCTGTCACTATCCTGAGAAGTTTGGGATACTTACACGGTACCAGCGACGAAGATATCGAGGCTTTCTGTTATCTCTGGACAAAACTTGGATATTTATAAGTCATTGAAGACGAAAAGGGTGTCTGAATTTCATTGAAATAAATTATAATTAAAAAAAGTCGAAATTTCATGTCTGCTGAACGAAAACAATTACAATTATTGTAATTATTTTCGTTGGTGTCGGAGCTTTGAAGTCTAAGT
The DNA here is from genome assembly GCA_949699805.1 of Tromatobia lineatoria. Classification (NCBI taxonomy): domain Eukaryota; kingdom Metazoa; phylum Arthropoda; class Insecta; order Hymenoptera; family Ichneumonidae; genus Tromatobia; species Tromatobia lineatoria. The sequence continues at coordinate 12,903,590 of OX453034.1, forward strand.
GTATCAGAATTTGAATTAATTTGTAATGGTAATGTAATTCGATATTTCAGCAGCACGCCTTGATTTTGGACATTATAATTTCTTATCATGGTGAAATGAACTTCGGGTAGATCGTTAAAGTAAAAAAATTACAATTAATCCTTTCTCTTATTGTTATTGATAATACCCAAAAATCCGGTGTTCTCCATTAGCAATACAATTTGAATGTACTACTAGTGAAGACTAATGCGAAGTGACTAGTGCTTGTGAACTAACGCAACTAAAGATGTATTTTTAACTACATTTTTTTCTGTACATTAGGTTCAATTTTTGTAGAGGTTCTGTTAAGGGGTTGACACAACGCGCGGGGAACTATATTGAGAACCGGATAGAACCGAATTTGCGGACACCCGAATGGGAGCATGTGATCGATACGTTATGGAGGGAATCTTGTACTACTTTCTTGAAGACACGTACGAGCTTACGGTGCTGTATTTCGCTGCCGCGACTGAAAACATCGCTACGTTTTACCTCTTGGATATGTCTCTACTTATTGAAGAACGAGTTATTTATAGTATAAGGTTCAGAGACAATGGACTCAATCTTTTTTTCTTTTTTATGTAATGTTTTCATATTGGCTCGTATAAGGGAAGAAACATTATTAATTTTTTTATGCACAAGTATTTTAATGACGATTATAAATCGGCATTAATTTTGGAATGATCCGGACGTTAGTAAGTTCGAGATTACCCAACAGATTACCCTCCGATCTCGAAAATGACTGGAAAACGAACGAAGTAACGACCGGTAGTCAAATGCAAAACAAAAAAACCATTAAAAAGAGCCAATAACCATTTAAGTTAATGGTTGCTACCAACCAACTAAACAACAAAAATTTCAATGATGGTTTCCTTGAACTGTTGGCTCTTTTACGGTTTTTTTTTGTATTTTATGACCGGTCGTTTTTTCGGTCGTTCGATCGGTCACTGGACTCTACAGCATATAACCCTGTTGGAAGTGCATAAGCCCTGTACAATCGCACCCATCAATACACTTTTACTTTTTATCTTCTTTCTCACCACATATCGATATTCGGGTGACAATATTTGGAGAAACATTTTTTTGCTCAGTCTCACCCTTAAATTCCTTTCTTTGGACCCAAAACATGATTCTCGCGACAACTGCGGCCTATCAACAAATATTTAGAGGTCAACTCAGAGCAATCATATTAAAAAAACTGCTTTGAAGGAAACAACTGAAATTGTTTTCATATCATTTTCTTATCGGTTAAAGCGTCCACTAGGTTTATTTTATGAAAATAAAAAGTATATTCGTCAGGTGAGAGACATTAAAAATATACATATATATTTTTTCCGATAACTGAAATTTTTTAATGTAAAAAGCAGCTTTCAAATATTTTTCATTGGCGAGAACTTTAGTGACATTTTTTGGAGATACCAGAAAGATTATTCACAGTGAGCGATGCACAAACAAAAATTTCAATCTTTTTTTTCGAAAATTACTATAGAGCTTATAAGTCTAGTGACCAACCTCTAATTTTTTTTTGATTGGCTAGGGCTTTTGCTGGTTTTATTCTTTTCCAGTGAGAAGAATAATTGTTGGATAAGAATTCTTACAGAAATTATAAAAAAAAACAGATTCCTGGAAAATATTTATATTTTTTATACTTTTGACTGGCCGCACCTCTTAGACCAACTATTTTTTGGTTACAAAGAAGAGAATTTTGAGGTGACATTAGGAAAAAAAGAGCTCTAACTGTTGTCACCCTAATTTAAATTTCTATTAAAAGCCTAACAAACAATGTGACATTTTAACATTCCTAAAAATATACTACACCTTCAATAAGCACACTAATATCCAAAGCGAACACCAATTTCCGACTGCAGCAAGAATGAAAATGTTGACTAACAATGTTTGTAATTGAGCCTACACCTGCTCCATTTAGTCTGTGTCTGTGTTCCTTGTTTCCCCGAAATAATGATACGTAAATCAAATTCATTCGGCAAATTATCTATGAGCTTGAAGTTTGATTTTTGCATTTCACACCGTTACCGCGGAACGCTGCGGTCGAGATTTCCTTTGATAAAGCACATTTTTACGTTTTGCGATTCTCTAGTAGCGCCTAATTCTTTTTTCAATGATTTTGGAAAAGTTGGCAGCTATTTTTGTTACTTTTTATTGTAGATACGGCCGAACCGTTTCACCTGTTCGTGGAAAAAAAATGGTTTTCCAAGGCACATGTGTACGTCTTGCAATTCTCTAGGGGTGCAAGAAAGTCAACATAATTACGATTTACCTGTAGTCGGCGAATTTTCTCCTGAAAATGACTGTGAATGCTGTCGTACACGAGTCCCTTTTCGCTGTTGAAATTCTGCAAGGCACCTGCTCCGTAGCCAGAAATTCGTTCTGAATATTCTGCAGTCTCAGATGTTTTAGAATTTCCATCTCTTCACTCTTTATTTCCATGTTCATGTAAGATACTTTTCCGATTCGGTGACTCTGACTTCGCCGAGCGTTGTGTCCACTTGAGTTATGAGTTCTCGATATAGTCTGAAATGATGTATCGTTGTTATTTATTAAGCATTTGATTTAGCTTCGAATTAAATTTACGAAAAAATTTAATTAAAAATGAAAGAACATGTGAATTTGAGCTTAAATTGGTTAGATAGATAGAGGCACAATCAAGAGATGCGGTGGCGTCTCGACGGTAAGGATAAAATAAAAATATACTGCCCCAGACGAGACGCTACCGCTACGCTTATGAATTGGACATCGGGTTGTTTTTTTGCTTCCTTATAAAGGAAGCTTTGTTTCCATGAAAAAAAAAATCTAGATCTTTATGTCTGGACACTCGGAATGTTCCAAAACGTCAACAACAGTGATTAAAACGCTCTTTAATTGTTACGATTGTTGACTGGATGGATACAAAAATGTAGATTTCGTGGCTTTTTAAAAGTAAAAAAAGGGCGCGGTCGTTCGAATTTTCATAAAAATTAGTTTATTATGCTGAATAGTTCTTCATGAAAGCATCTGCACTTGTTGTTGTTTGGTATTGAGTTTGGCGCAAATCGGTAAATTGGTTCAGATTTTACGGCATTTCGAATTTTTAAAAACATTCACATTATGTCATTAACTTTTCGAAAATCTTATGACATATTGAGCTTACAATTTAGTATATGAACAGAATAATATTCAGTCTTGATCAATTTATAATTTAGCGGCAAACGATATGAATATTTGTCTATACTCAGATAGAAAAACCTGTCGTCCCGTGCCGCACGACATGTCTGCACGGTGCAGTTAAGTGCTTCCAAATGAGAAAGCACTGTGACGGCACGGCGTGCCGATTAAGCGCTGTGCCTGCACGGTATCGTAACGTCTTGCAGTGGAACGACGTACTGGATCCGTCAGAGCACTGATGCAGCTTCAGCGACCCGTGGCGTCACAATGCCGACACATTTGAAAGCTACGAAATGGCATTGTGCCATCACGACGTGCCGTTTCGTGGTGCCTGTATGGTCTCACCGTGAACCTTAATGGCTATTTGGGTAGAATTTTGAAAAAATCCAAAAAATAACGGTATCCCATTATCTGTGGAAAGACTTGAGATATGAATCCCAAATTCAATACGTGAACAAAATAATATGCAGCCATGTCAGCTATGAAATACATTGACGAACGAGCAAGACTTCCAATTTTATAGAATTTTGGAATTGAAAAAATACCGCCCAGCCCGGGATCTAATCGGGAACTCTAGGTTTCTAAAGTTATTAAAAGTAACCTAAAGTTCCCGGTTCGACCCAGGGCTATAGCGATATTTTTTCACGTTTAAAAATTAGTTGTAGAAATATTGTTCTTTCTGATTGCTTCATGAATTTAAAAACTGATGAAACAATTACAACGGACAAAAATACAAAGATCTCAAATGTTTGAAATTTTACGTTTAGGGAAATCGATAACAACGGTATTTTCGGCATCGATTGACGGATACCAATTTACGATTTGCCAAATTTCCGTTAAAAACAAAATATCACAGGCAGTCAACGTCGAAGCTTAATGACAATCAGCAATGTCTAACTTTCTACTTTTTATTTTTCTGTCGGATTGCGTAATCGTGGATCATTCGTGCACCGTTAACGTCACGCGTGCTACGAACCGGCCGTAGAACTTCGACAGAGCTATTCTCATTAAAGTTATAATCCCTAGCAATCTTGATGACCGTCGTTTCCAGCTGATTCACCGTAAGAACCACCTTCAAATAACCGGGTGGTTTTTTACAAAAAATAAACCGGAAATCGGTCGTAATAATAATAATAATAATCGACCGTTTGATAACTGTCGGATGACGGTTTCAGTCGTTTTGGGCCTTTCGATTATTCGGTCAAATTACGCTATTCATCTACGTTCTTAAACTGTGTCACGACGTTTTTGGCAAGTCGACAATATAACCATTTTTACTACGCGGTGACTGTTCCAAGACGTTTTTTTAGGTTTTATCGTTTTTTTCGTCGTAATAAGTCTTTTTGAATTTTCCTATTATTTCGGGGAATTACTGTTTTATAACTTTTGCTCAATTTTTCTATTATTGTGTCGTGGTGACCCCGTTTTGCAACTTTTTCCAATTTTTCTTCTATTTTGTCGTAGGGGCTGTTTAAAAACGAACTTTTCAGCTTGTCATTAATTTTTCGAGATTACAAAATTTCGAGGTACAAGAGCAAGACAATCTGCAGGCTGTTCTCTTTTCACCGAAGAAATACATTGACCAACACTAAGAAGCATTACCTCCGGATGTCAGCTCTTCATTTTTTCATTTCATTTTCAAAGGTTCTTTATTCATAAATAATGTTTTGTTTTACATGAACATAACAGTTTTTCCTTTTCTTTGGCTATTCCTATTCCGCAGAACTTGACTAGCTAATTTTTACTTAATTTCCAGTTTGTTCGTTTTATCTAATATTTCAGGCAAAGTATGTGTGTAATGGGTAATAATTAGAAAAAAAATCCCTTCAATTTGTGACTGCAAAGTCTAAAATGTCTTTGCCGTTTTACAAATACTTTGGCTTCAGTTCGCTTGTGAGAAATGCTTAACCCATGCCGCTATAGATGCCAAATGGCCAAACCGTTTCTCGCTAACGGGTCGGAATCTAAGTGATTATAAAACTGTGAAGACATTTTAGGCTCGGGAGTTCAAGAGCTGTCATCCAGCGGTAATGCTTCTTAGTGATAACCTATATATTTATTTGGTGAGAAAAAAAAACAGATTGTTTTTTTCTTTTGACCAAAAATTTTGGCATCTCGAAAAATTTACAAACTCAAACATTCGTTCTAAAACAGTCCTACGACAAACTATTAGGGAAATTGCAAAAAAAAAAAAAACGTTGGAGAACCGTCCCAACGACGTATAAAAGGAAAATTGAAAAATAGTTGCGAAACGGTCACTACGATGAAATAATTGGAAGATTGAGAAAAAGTTACGAAGCAGTTACCTCCATGAAATAATAGAATAGTTCACAAACAGTAATTACGACAGAAAAATGGAATGTTTTTAGTTTTTTCAAGAAATGCCTTGGAACAGTGACCTCATCGTGATAATAGATATATCGAGTAAGCGTCGCAAAACCGTTGAAACAACGATCGCCATTTGTCCAAAACGTCGTAACACAATTTTCGGACGTATATAAAAAACCCCGCTTGATCAAATTATCGGATGGCCAAAAACGACGTCGTTGAAAGAGTTGTCCGACCGTCTTCAGACACGACACGGCGTACGTCATTTTTGCGCTCGCGCCTACGCCAAGTCGCCTTCTTGATGCAAGCTCGTGTTAACACAACATTTCCGGATGCTTACTACGTTATTTCGCGGTTAAAGTTGCGGGCAGCAAGCCGAAGCGTCAACTGCGCGGCGGCAATTTGTATGTTCCGCGCAACGTCACGCGTTTCGGGCGCAACAACCGGGAAAAAGTTCGAAAACATTGGAATAAGTAAGAGAACATTGAAAAGTAATGAAAAAATTTAAAACCGGCAAGGTTAACAAAAACTTAATATTATTATAATAATTGAAACAAATTTTAATATCCCTCGACCCTGCGACGAAAATGATTTTTTGTAACTCATGCACAAAAAGTGCCAGCTTATGTGCGGGCCGGCCGCGACATAAAGTGGCGCTTTATAAGAAGACGTATCGAAATACTAGAAGCGTGTCGAAAATACTGATCGTGTATCGTGAATACTGTGCGCGCATGCGCACATCGGTCTGCTTTTTCTTTCATTGTCGCGCTCCCGTATACATATAAGATCTTTAAATGTATTCAAAACAAGAATGGGTAGTATAACTTTTCACATTCCTTCGTCAAAGATTTTCATTTGTCGAAAAGCTTCCTCTATGAGGAAGCTGAAAATTACATAAATACGCTTCGTAATAGTAGCGACTTTGCGAATGATGGAAATTACCCAGATTGAAAAACGTGTCGTCCAGTGCCGCACGCCATGTCTGCACGGTGCAGTTCGTTGCTTTTAAGTGAGACGGCACTGTGACGGCACGGCGTGCCGATTATGCACTGTGCCTGCACGGTCCCTAGCAATCCCGGCGACCGCGAAAACGACCTAAAAAGTCCAAAAAGCGACCGAAAAAACGACCGGTCGCTAAATGCAAAAAAAATAACCGTTCAAAAGAGGTAAAAAAAGATAAACGACCGAGAAAACGACCATTGGAATTATTTTCGGTTGGTCGTTTTCCTCGTCTTGCCTATTTTTAACGGTTATTTTTTTTCATTTAACGACCGGTCGTTTCTTTGGTCGTTCGGTCGGTCGCTGGACCTGCCGGGGGTATCATAACGTCTTGCAGTAGCACGACGTACTGGAGCCGTGGAAGCACTGATGCAGCTTCAGCACACCGTGCCGTCACTATGCGGACACATTTGAAAGCAACGAACGGCATTGTGCCATCACGCCGTGCCGTTTCGTGGTGCCTGTGTGGTCTCACCGTGACCCTTAATGGCTATTTGGGTAAGGTAGTGTTGCGCATTAACCTTTCCGAACTTTAAGACTTAAAATTTTTTTCTATAATAGTTTAATCCCTTTGATATGCGATTGCAAAGTTTCAAGCTGGGTTATGGACTAAATGACTAAGAAAATAAATATTTAAAAAAGAATTCTTATGCACCGGTTCTTGTGGGAAACTGACCGATTTCGTACTTCGGAACGAAAATTAACATGTGTAAACTGAACTTTTATACAATATCAAATGTGCTATGGATTCCTTAGAGTGTCACGATTCCGTATAAAATAAATAGAAGGACGTTAGTAACGAAGTATTTGGGTGTAGTTCCAACGTCAAACACATCATCGTCACTGAGAAGTTACGGATAACCAGATGTGGCGGACGATGATAGAAATCAACATAACCTCCAGTGTCAACCGGCACCATTTCAACCTTGGTTTCAGCGACCCGATTTTTTGTGGCGATTGTAGTCGTGGCGCAAAAATTAAATTTTCTACCTACTTTTTTTTGTTTTGTGTCACAAATTTACCTTTAAAACGACCAAATTGAGCTCAAGGGGATGTGTTACAGACGTGTTAATTGCTCTGATGGTAACAAATCGCTTTCCCTATTTTCTCCGAGGTGGTCGACGCTTCAACCAAAAGCAAATTAGGTTTTCGTTCTGAATATATAAAAGAATTAAAACCAAATTTGCTTTTGCTAGCCAGATCAACCGATGTGGAGAAAATAGGGAAGGCGACTTGTCACCGGCCGACCACTGAACCACATATCCTTAAGCGAGACTCTGATGAGATATTTTAGTTAATATATAGAATTTATGGTTTTTAAGTTTACGAAGCATCTGCAAATACGTTTTTATTCTCACTGTGATTAATTAAATGTGTAGATATATCAAAATTTAGCATTTACAGAATTTTCGGAACAGTGCGTCAATTGACCAGTATGAGTCGCAAGGACTACCTCAATGTGGCAGCAATGTGCAAAATTCTACTTTGCATCCTTGTTATTCACAGCACAACATGTACCGGTAAGCTGGCGCAGTGAAGCGACAATTCATTGAGCCGAGCGTCGGTAACACTGTCTACCGATTTTATCGAGAGGCGATAAGGTGGTAGCGAACACTGGAGTACGTCCACCATCCGCACGAACAGCTTGTGCAAAGTGTTGCGCGCGAAATAAACCCGGCGTGATGTCAGCACTTAGCAGGTTGTTTGCACTGTGTTGTCAGTTTAAAAATTTTAACGGCTTTCATCAGCGTAAAAGCTTTGGGCAATGAGTTGTTTTTTACGGTACAAATTAATCACGAATTTATAACCGAATGAAAGTATATGCGTAAGTAGAGGTTAATTTGCGTGGAAATGATTTTATACATTTATAGAGTGAACGTTTTTGTTATTGCCGTAGTTAAATGTAATTGCATTTCAAACAGTCTTCATTTTTTCAGGCATTTTTCATGCTTTAACACTGTATAAATAAAACAGTTGAGAATGAGTGAAGGAATGAAGGAATTAGATGCTACAATTCTGGAGCGTCTCCAGGAACTTCGTCGATGGCAGGTCGAGCAGCAAGAGCGACTGCTGAAGCAGCAACAAGAGCAGCGAGACATGTTGACGCACGAGCAAGATCGCATGTATGAGGCTCTTGGTTTGCCTGTCCAAAATATGGTTCTCGATGATTCTGTCGCTGAGGCAATATCCGACTCGCCTGACAGGTATCGTACTAAAGCCAAAGATGATTCTGTCAGTGAATCAAGTTTCTACAAATCTTATCAAGAAAGTCAAGAATCAAAAGAGCCAATTACTCTTGATAAGCAATTTGATAACACTGAGAATGAAAATCTGTGTAAAATGACTCTAAAAGTACCGCCCCTTCAGTTAAATACTAACAGATATCTGAATTACAAATCTTCTACTGATGGCTTTACTCCACGCTCTGAAATTCCCTCCGACTATGACCCGTCTGTAATTAGTATAAGTTCAGAGCGAACCCCTGAAAAAAATCACAGAAGAAACTCCGAGCTCAGTATGGAAGGAGTTGAACCGCTGCCTGTTGATAAACCTTCGCTGAAAAAAATAGCTTTGGATGATCTCCCTGTACCATCACCCAAAAAAGATTTTACTACAATGCTCGAAGAAAGATTGAAGGACTGTGAGGCTGCTTCTGACATTAACAGCGGACAGGCTCCAAAAAATGTGATAAAACGTCCTTTTCTTAAAAAAGGCGAAGGATTAGCGAGGTTCAGACCAAATCCTGAAGCAACTAAGTTAAATTATCGCACGAGACCGCGAAGTTCGTCCTTGTCAGCTAATATGCATCTTTCGTCAACATCGGCGGCAAAAGGTAGCGCATCGAAGCTGAAAGATACTCCGAAGAGCACGAGAACTGCAGCGACGACGACGACTAAGAACGTCGCCGTTCCACCTGTTGCTCAATCGAAGTTGAATCTGAAAAACGTGCCACTTCCTAAGAAAAAAGTCCGCAGTAAATCAATGTCAGCCGTTCCGATTAACAAACCGAACGTTAATCAAGGAAAAGTTAAAGTGCCTGTAGATATGAATATTTCATCGGATTTTGAGACTAAGCAACGACGCGAACTTGAAGAGATGAGAATCTTCGAGCTCCTCGAAGAAAAAGCGGAGAATTCGAGTTTCTGTTCAAATTCTAGTACAGTGCTCGCCCTATTTCGGCAATCTACGCCGCTTAAACCGAAGAATATGCAGAAGAACGCTCGAGATCCGAAACAGCGTGTAATCGCCGATTCGGTAATACACGACTCAAGCGACACAAGTCTTGAGGAAATTGTTCGCACCACTAAGTCCAATCAATATGTACCCAGTTCGCCAGTTACGAAAATTCAGGAAACTGTTATACAAAAAGATATCGTTCTTTCTAAATGGGAATCCGGTCCCTTTTCGGATGAAAATACTAATGCCAATTTATTACCGAATAAACGTGGGCTGCAACGTGCGATCGCCACTGGCAGTTATAAAAGTATGCAACAGACAAAGCACACCACTATACAGTTTAATAATAACAATAATGTCGCTAACAACAATAATAGCCGTAAGCCGGTTGTTCATTCGGACGAGGAAGAGGATATTTGCGATATTGCAAGCAATGCAAACGTTGGCCTTGCTAACGACACGAATTATCGCAATGCTGTCGAGCAGAATGAAAATAACGATGACATGCCCCCCGAAAATGACGGGCCAAACGTCAGTCTTCACGTGAGGTTTTCTGAATACAACGAGTACAAAACAATCGGTTTAACGGATACGTCGATGATCTCAAACGACCCAAATCCGCCGCGCCGTCATGTACAAGACAAAGCGTGGAGCGATCGTTCCACCAGTCCAGACTCTTCTGACGTTGAAGTCCTTTTTTCCAACAGCAAAACGATAAACTGCCCCAGAATATCGACTGCGGTTAAAATGCTTCCTCCACCGCCGCAAAAAATGGAATCCCGCGCTTATAAAGATGATTCCACGGACCAAACCACCGACGACGAACAATATACATCAATGTGCTCGACCGATAATTCGTATGACGGTGATAATACGATTTCTAAAGAAAATATCGAAATGCAGACGCGGGTTAACGAAAGTGACGATGAGTCGGAGGCTTGCAACGATTCCGGAAGCACAATCAAACAAGAGAACAACGAAGTTGCGGGTAATCTAAATGGCATAGAGTCGGTCGACGTAAATGGCACAATTTTCAAGTCAGAGCTTCTAAAGACACGCCTGTTGGAGCTAGAACGTGAAATTGATATTTTTCGAAAAGAAAATGCGGCTCTGGCAAATCAGCGAAAAAAACTGCAAGAAGAGACAAAACAATTGCAGAAGGCGTTTAAGCAAAAAGAGGACAAGTTTGAGGAAGAGCGAAAGTTTGCGGAAGAGAGTATGCAAGAGGAGAAAAAACGATTGGCAAGGGAGAAGTCCGCGTTGGAGAGTCGCTTGCGCGAGGCTAGAGAAAAATCGTTGCAAAGCAAACAGGAGCGCCAGGAAATTCAGGTTTTACGGGAACAGTTGGATGAATTGAGGGAGGACACGAGTCAGAAGGAAAGCAGATGGCAAGCAGCTCAAGCGAGACAGAAAAGTCAGATCCGTGTTCTGCAAACTGAAAACGCAAAGTTGAAGCAGGAATTGGAAAAACTGCGGCAGTTAAGGGGAAACACTTCGAAATTTCGAAAACCAGTTGCAACGAATACAAGAGCTATTCATCAAATCAACAAGCAGCTAGAGAGTAAGAAGAAAATAAGCCCAAAGAAGGATTCATCATCTGACGAAGAAACCGCCAGGCTTCGAACCGCTTACAAAGAATACGAAATGGAAGAAATCGAAGCGGAGCCAGAAAATCACGTTGACATGATTACTGACATGAATGTTGATGGTAGTAAAATTATTGTCTATAACGCCGCAGCTCAACAGTCTCCGAAGGATGAAAGTTGCGTTAGAAAAAAACGTAATTTGTACACGAATCTTTTGAACGAAGCTACGCAAGGCTTGCGAGGACGCGAGGAAATAAGTATCGGCAAGCCTGCAAACATGTTTGATAAATCGATGAATCAGTCGCAGAGTGTAGGCCGCAACGGAAAGGAAGATAAATTTGAAAGTATCAGCAGCGAGTCCGGTAGTCAACGCAACTCGGAAAACGCTTTCAAAAGAACTTACGATAGCGCGGACGACGGTTCCAAAAGAAACGAGGAAAATGATAGCAGACATTCGAAAGAGATTCCGAAGAGTCCTGTTGTACAAACGAACTACGGGATGCAAGATGAAAATAAGCGTTCTGCGGAACGTCTCACACCTTCGCGCAATGAAAAGGGTGGCAATACCTCAGCGAGTAAGCAAGATATTCGTGAGATCCAGTGTCCGGACGGTCACATAGAGTACTGGTATCCAAATGGCAACGTTAAGAAGGTATTCCCTGATCGGAATATTACTAAAATGATTTATTACAACGGCGACGTGCGCGAGAACGCGGAAGATGGAAGCGTCAAGTACTTTTACGCCTCAACGAGAACCTGGCACACTACGCTGCCCGATGGTCTGGAAATCCTCGAGTTTCCAGAGTAAGTAGCGTTATAAATGAGTCATAAACTTCTGAAAGCGTTTTTGCACTTTTACGATACGTAATGAGCCGTATAACCTACATCACATTCCGTATTCTTAACTCACGGGACTATGCAATTTGTTCAAAGGTTTTTGAAATATTTTGTTTGCATTTTATTGTTAAAAAAATGCTACTAAGGACATTGGAGCTTTATATAGTTTGATTTTTTCTATCATGAAGCTTATGTACACCCCTTGAATATCTTTAAAAAAAACGGGTGAATAACCGAGATTTAAAATTCAATTAGCGGTTCGTTTTATTCTGTAAAAAAAATGTAGTCTGACGATTCAAATTTTTCGGTAAAGCAATAATTATACTGTCTCGAAATCAATCGTATCTATTGATTTTTCCATTTTTTAATAAAACTTTTACTGTTCGCCATCGCACACTACTTTAAGTAGATCTATAAGTGTAAAAACGATCTTTAACATTCATAAAATTTGTTTGAAAGAATATAATGCAATACTGATTTAAATTGCCAATTCGGTGTATCCAATTAATCCGGATGAATCCATTTCGTTGCAGTGGACAGGTGGAGAGACGAACAAAAAACGGAACAATCGAAGTGTCTTTTCCAGACGGCTCCGTTCGACTGTTACAAGCCGATGGTACGGAGAAGTGGGTTTTACCTGATGGAACTATTGCCGAGACATTTCCAGATGGTGAAAAAATACTATCCTTCCCGAATGGACAACGCGAGGTGCATACGAAAGAACACAAGGTACAATCCCAAGGCTAAGTTTTTTTTTGCTATTTTATATCGATTTTCCGTGCAGGCGGTAATTAACACTGTTTAATTTTACAGCGACGCGAATATCCGGATGGAACAATTAAGCTCGTTTATCCCGATGGTACGCAAGAAACGCGCTACTCCACTGGGCGCGTTCGCGTCAAAGACAAAGATGGTAATCTAATCATGGATGTGCACCATCGATAATACATCGACGTAAAAAAAACGTTCAAGTGTTTGAACGATTCCGTGGCAATAAGCAGGCATAGTGACAAGTTCCACATTATCGAACGTCACAATTTATTTTCAACTGATGTGACACACTGACTGAGTTAGAAAAATAGTAGTTTCCCATTTTTAAGACAGTTCATCTTTTACACAAAAATAAATTATGCTCAAGTACATTCAGCAAGGGAACTTATTTGCTTTTGTCTGAAATTCGAGCGATATTCCCGAAAAATAGGTAAAAAATATATCTATGGAGTCTTCAATATTTGACGTGGCAGCCACAATGGCGTGTCACAGTTTTAAACGATGAACTACTAGAATAAATAACCAGAGAAGACTGACTTTTTAAAAATAAAAATAGATGTATTTTTCTGTAATAAGTATTTTTATAAGAGTCGGTACAAATACTATATATTATTGAGCAAATATTTTTCTAAAACAATGCCGTTTGTATAAAAGCACCTATAATTCAGTTCCTTATATATATATATAAACAAAAAATATACATATAAAGAGTTGTAAACGTATAGAAAATATAGATCTACTATTTTGTACTGCATCACTAAGTTTCATTTCGAGTACATTCCTCGAGCATCGACGCGAGGTCGTGAACCTGTCGGTCAATCGGCGTAGTTTCGTTGTCTGATTTTACGAGAACGCTCAACACATCACCGATGGGAAGTTCGTTCTTTACTTTACCACTTCGCTGTGGTAATTCATTAACGTTTATATCTTGCAAGGCACAAATTGCTGTCTTGAACGTGACTATAGTGTAGGAGAGGCCATCGTGAGGGGAAATAGACCAAAGGAAATGCTGTATGTAGTGCAAGTCGGTGATAAGTCGCCGCGGTCGGGATTTTACGATGACGTAAATGAGCAGAGGTATTAAATCGTCGGTCGGCACAACAAGAATGGATTTTCGCGCACCTATCAGGTCGTTCTCCTCGTGCGAATCCTTACGAGTCTCAACAGCCGCTAATGCGCCTTTCACTTCCGCGATCATGAGATCTAACGTTGCTTTTAAACATGCAAGCTTTTCTTGTGGACCTTCACGAGCGTCGAGCGTCGCTAACTCGACGATCGCCGATGGTAAAGATATAGCGAGTGACTCTTTTGCGCCCACTTGATCAGCCGTAACTCCGACGTCGATGAGCTGATCGATCTTCTTCTTGACGCACAAATCGTCTTGATCGAGCGCGTTGCTTAGTAGCGAATATATCGAATCGTGCAAATGATGCATTATGAAAATCTCGAGCGATGCGCTCAACAACTTTTGAAAGCGAACGTCACGCTGTATGTCCAAATTGTGACGACGCATTATACGTGCCCAGTGTCGACGAATCAAGTCTTGAATTGCCGATCGCAACTCGTCCGCTGAATTGAAACGGTCCATATCCAATGCACGCAAATCGTCTTTAACTTCCCTCAGAGAACCGCGTTCTTGAGAAGAGAGTTCGTGCAAAAAGGCAACGGCTCTATAAATCGTAGCAAAAAAAATTAAATTCTGTTACAAATTTTTGCTGCACTATGAGATAAGCTATGTGAATAACAGTATTAACAATAACTAATATTAATCTTTCAATAATTATTAGACAAAAGATGGTTTCAATAGTCTTTTATGAGGGATTATTCCAAAGTGATCCATTATTAGTTCAGTCACAGTCTATTTGGATTTTCTTGATAAAAAGGAGTTATCTATTTGCTACAGCAATTTTGTGTTATTAGTCTAGCATTGCTGTACCAATGATTGAATAGTTACTTACAAGTGCAGACTTTGATAACTACATAAATAACTCAATTTTTATAGTTTTTCAATTGATAAACAATGAATATATATGATTGATTTATCAAAAATCCAGTCTAGAAATTCATGATTTAGGTAGGTAGTAAATTCATAAACTCTAGGCTCAAATTCCTCCAAACTACAAATAATGTTTACTTTTAAACTCACTCTTTGTAGCAGTTGATACTGCGATTGAGTTTCATTCTCACACTTGGCAACGTACATGTTGCACAATATTTAGCATCCATTGGTTTCTCAATAATAATTATATTGTACAATTGAAATTCTTTGTTGTAACCTCTTTCTATATTTATTATTTTTATCTTATATGTATCCAGTTTGATAGGTTCTCTGTTCAACTGTACAAGTTCTATAGAAGTATTATCAAATTTATACATTCTGCTATTTTTCTCATCTGTCGAAACAAAGTGGCAGGGTCTTCTGTAAACAGGCTTGAGTATATGATCATCTAAAAAAAAAAAGATAAAGTGAGAGACCAAAATCACTTGATAGAAAAAATTATGTTGAAATTCAAACTGTTGATCATTTACCAACAAAATCGTCTGTTATTGTCAATCCCCTCAGGGAATCACTGCAAGGTACGCATATCGTCCAACATTTCGACACCGCAAATTCGTACTTCCGTCTGAACGTCTCCTATAATATATAAAAGGAATGTTTAAAGTTACGCAACAACGTTAAATGTTTTCGTCATATCTCCGTAGACACAAACGTAACTAACCCGCAGGTTGAGATAAAATGCGTTGTACGTCAGCTCGTCAATCTCCATTGTTTCACTTTTGAGGAAAAACGTCGTGAATTGCACTGTAAAAAAGTTGTGTGAATTTTACCGATTTTTGATATATCGTGTTTTCTCTGAAAGCTGTTGACAGCTCTGATCGTTATCTAGGCGAAGCGATTTGTTTGCTTACGTCTTGGCGAGGTGTGCGTAGACTCGTTATTCTTATCTCACGTCGAATCCAATGACATTATTTATAATCTTCTTCGGACAGTTGTTTGCACTCGAATAGAGACGTACGGTTTTCCCCATTGCTGAAATATATCACTAAAAACACACACACGTGACTGTCGTGCTTTTTTTTATTCGGCCTTGGTTAGACAGCGGGGATGCGCGTAACAGAAGCGCGCGGAAATTCTACCTACAATCACAAGCTGGTTCAACGTAAATAAAAAGAATACATCTGAAAAAATAATACACTGAATACCGATATCAGATGACTAACCGACCATGGAAAAGTGAACGTCAGTGTCTGCAAGAAAAGCATTCGCGTAGCTCCCTCTCATGAATTCGTGAGTCTTGCCACTAGAGAAGTATGTAGAAAGTCGTGCGAAGACTTCTTACTGGGCGAGTATTGCTTGCTCTACCAACAGCGGTAAATTATCGGCTGCAGTCTTGCAAGCCGTTGGTAGGTATGAAGCACTCTTTGTCGATTCAGCTCCTATTTTTTTCGATCCTCTACGATATGCTTCATAATTGGATGTATCAAAGTTCCACTAAAAGAGACTCTATGTAAATATTTACAAATGCAATTTTTTCAAAATGTAAATATCTCGGGAACTAAGTTACTGAAAAAATGTCTGTACATAAAAATTGTCGCTTTTTGTTAGCTTTCGAATGGACTGTTTGAAATAATTGTCACATTCCGGTGAGTATAATTTTTTCATCACAGAACGGAACAAGTATTTGCTTATTAAAAAACGGATATTTTTTTGGATTTAAACATTTACAGAGTATTCATGCATGACTGTTGACATGCCAAAAGAATCTTTAGGCACCGATGGAGAATTAAATTTTGTTAAATTGAGAAACGGTCATTTTCTTGCTAATAAAATTACAGATTCTTCCTGCAGGACTTTCCCGTTTTTTGGTAACAAATCATACTCAAAGGTACCAAAAAGCGATAACCTTTAGGTAGAAATATTTTTTTCAGTACCTTTGTGTCTCCAGGATATGTACACTTGAAAGAAACAAGATTTTATGAAATATCGTTTAAAAAATCGGGATAAATTCACATAGAGTCTTTTTTAGTGGTATTTTTAATATATCCAATAAATAGAGTAGATTGGAAAGAGTTCAAAAAAGTAGCTGAATCAACAGAGAATGCTCCGTATACAAAAAATAGCTTTCATAAATGGTATGAGAGGCATTATGTTTTTAATTCAGACACTTTTTACAGAACCTCTACGATATTGCTCATCGCAATCCACATTTTTGTATCCCTTGAGAATTTCTCCGATTTAAAAATCAATTTTTCTTAAAGTATCATTTCGAGAATAATTGAAGTGTAAGTATGATATAAAACTATTGTTCAAAAACCTTTTTCGAGCATTGGGCCTTATTCTTTTATCCCTACTGTAAAATTCGTCGTTGAGGTAAAAAGTTAAATGATTTTTTAAATTCATAATACCTTCATTTTCTTATACCTTCAATTTTCCAGAATATGTACGACGCCTACAGAAAAGTCGTCGGAACGGGCATCGAATAATTAAAGTGCAACTTTTCTTTTATTCTACTTGAATAATAGAATTAGTTTTCCACTCACCCGATGAGATGCATTTGAAATACATATTGAGTAAATATACATGTATCCTTCACGCAAAATGTGCATACCAAATATTCAGAGCTTCAGAGTATTTAAGTTTGAATATACTACATATATTTCAAACACACTTATAGACTAATATAATTTACCTTTTGACGATCGGACACCGGCTGGACGTACTTTCACAAATGGTCACTGTAAAAAATTTCTTCATGAAAATCAATATACTGTATGGAAAGTTTTTTGGCGATACATCAAATGTTCATTGTAATTTATAATTACGGTATAAAAATTGTGTATAATACATTAAAAACATTATTTCTCGCTACGTTTCTATTAATCTGAATTCAATACGCGATATCTGCAAAAGAAAACATTAATATAGAGTATACGACATTAATATACTATTCGAAATATTTTTAACAATGCAGATCTTTATCTCTTGAAATTGATAATCGTAGTACATTTTTTTATATGAAGAAAACTCTGTGTAGTGTTTTTGGCCGTAGCTTTCTCAAGTAGTTGCCTACATTATCGGTGCCTAATTCCACTACTGGACCAACGGATGGCAAGTAATCTTGTACGGATCGAGCCTTCACGAGTTACACGGATTTCTGTCTTTACTACAGAGGCACTACGTGATAAGACGTAAAGATTATTTACACTGCACTCAAATGATTTGCGTTTGAAAAAAAAACAAATGTGCTGAAAATTTTCCGGCTGCCAATTGAAAATTATTGATATGTAGAATGAAGGAAGAGAGAAAAGATTAGACAGGTAACGAATAATTGTTGTAAAACGTCTAGGTATATAGGAAAAATGAGGATTCACGCTGCACGAGACACCACAATAGTTATGGCGTTCATTAGTATATGAGTCTATTCTGATTCGAGTTGCAATATCTACTGAGCTTAATCGATATACACGAACTTTATGTAGGGTTTGCGAAATGGTCTATCGTTATATTAGTATTAGAATCCGCTACGAATCACCGCCACAAACCTTTTTTTCGGTACTCTGTGTACATACAAGGCATAAAGCGGCGTAGATCGCAGGGATTGGAACGTCGAACGGGAAAGCAGCTAACAACCTGTGTGATAACTCTTTTATCGCATGTGGACAACATTTTATCGCTGACCCACTGCGATTAAAAGCTGGTTCGGATGTACACTGGACCGCACGTACTCCGTTGTCTCTTTAGTCATGAAACCGAATTTCGAATATAGATATCATAAAAGATATCTTAATTTTTAATAATTAATAGGTACGAATTTCTTAAGATATTATTATAGGTATTACGATGTTATTTGTAGTGATTTTTTTTGTAAGTTTTCATTTACAATTTTAATTTTGAAAATATTTTGCTCATTTTTTTGTACGTCTCAAAGTTTTACTGCCCTAATCTACTTTTTAGTAAAAATTAAGTAAGACGCCAAATTAAGGAGGACGATGGCACAGTTATATATTGAACAGTTTGAAAGCGTTTCCATATTGAATTTGTACATTTCAGTTTCCAAAAAAATTTTTTTAACTGGAATCGATAAAATACCACGCAGCGTATCAATATTTTTCAATGATATTATTATTATTCTCATAACCGATTCGTAGATGAACGAATAAAATCTAGTAAACATATCGAAAACCGGTTTAAAGTCGATAAGCTATTCCAAAATTCCCGAATTAAGGTCACAGTTGATGAGTCGATTCTTATTTACGTTTACGTATGAATAACAAATGGGCGGATTTCGTAGCCAGTAACGGGAAAAAGGTCACAATAGTCATTCGAAACAGATAAAAACAAATCTCGTTGACTTCTATCAGACACTAGTGCGTTTAGTATAGTAGTGTCAAGCTTGTGCTACAAAGCGCGCGCAGGTTTCCAGAAAACGTGTAAATTGTTTCAGAGCACATTGATTAAATGAAATCGAATGCCATTGTCATTCTTAGCAGTAGTCTCATTACATAGTCTTCTCATTATCATGATACCTTGTTAAACTCTGTCTCTCGGCGACTTCAAGTTTTTAATACATAACTTGAATTTATTTTGAAATAAGATATTCATGGATTTGTTGGTATCAATCCCACAAAAAAAAAGTACAATATGCAAAAAACTGAAGACAAGGACATTCACGTCAGTCACACAGAATGTGTCGGAAAAGTTTCGAAATAAATCAAAATATGTACTAGTTCAAGAACGTTGTTGATTATTTATGTATATAAGGACCCTCACTATTATGATGTTCGAAAAAAATTATTCCTGGTGCCAACCAAAATATGGGTCATTCCACCACTTATTAACGAGATTATGTACCTTCCCTTTCCGATTGAGCTGTAACTTTTTAAATTTTAAGTATACCCCCAGTGGAGATGGTTGAATTTTTTAACACTTTTTCTCAAGTACTCTAAGGTTTCCTGAATGTATCGCATTATTGTGATTTTAGGAACTTTATTTCGATACAGAATCAATGGTTCCCGAAAAATGTAAGATCACGACGTATTCCTATGTAAAGAAAGTCTTAACTTAAAAAAAAAATACTGTCGATTGGATCCCCATTCAATTTTTTTATCCGTGAAAATCGACAAACTAGTAAAACGCTGTCTTTTGAGAAAGTCCCGCCACAAAAAATACAATTTCGCATTTGCCTTTGAAAAACAGCGAATTATTCACATACCATATGTAAATTTCACATTGAGATTTGAATGGGATATAAAATTTTTATGGCCGAAACGGAAAATAGCGCAAATTAGATTTTGTGTTTAAACACATACTTATTCGTGGTTTTTTAAAAATAGTTTAGTATGATTATTTGTCTATACTCATAAAATGTGCGTTAAATGTAATTTTTTATGAGCTTTGAAAAAGTTGTTCAGATCCTACTGTGCACTTTACATATATTAGATGAAAAAATCTCAGTTTTTCAAAAATAAAAAAATGATTGTCATCAAAGTGGCGAAAGGGTCTGAATAAACTGATTTTTGACTAATTTGTTGATTTTCACTCGAATTGGGAAGCAAACGACAGTTTTTCTTTTTCAAAGCTAAGACTTTTTTAAATAGGAATACGTCCTGATCTTACATTTTTCAGGATCCATGAATTCCGTACTGGAATAATTTTGCGAAAATTCCAATAATTCGATAAATTCAGCAAACTTTAGGGTACTCAAAAAAAAATCTGCTAAAACTCAAGCGACCTCCACTGAAGGTATCCTTGACATAAAAAAAGTTATAGCTAAATCGGAGAGGAAAGATACAAATTCTGGTCAGTATCTGGTAGAATCCCTCATATATAAGCTGGAAAAACGTGATATATATATTTTTTTAGTAGATGAAGTGTGAATAAAATGAAACCTCAGTCCTTGGCGGTAATCGGCAAAGTAGGTAAAACATCGGAAGATAAAATCGATTAACCGGCTCGATCTAATGTATATACGATAAGTAAAACAATACAAATGTTTCGAGAAATGAGAAGACTTAATACAGTCAAATTTCCAGCAGCTAATGTTCAATATTTTTGATATAAATATTTTTCTGTAGTTTGTAGATTCGTTTGTATGTAAATATACTCTGAAATAAGAAATAGATTGATTTGTTTGTGCTGTCAAATATGGCAGGGAGCCTCGCCGTCTGATGGCTTCGCGCGCACGTGAATTCGAAAGTTGTGCTATTGGCCGAAGAGTTGCTTATAACGAGCTGAGAGCTCGCGGCGAGTGAATGCGATAGAAGCACGCGGTCACTCAACGAGTGTTGTGCGGGAATATTAATCTCGAATGTTTTTCACGGCGGGCGTACAAATGTCATTTTATTTCTCCGATATTTTGTGTTATTGGACGTTTCGCTGAATTGTGCAGTCAAAAGACTCTGCATGAACAAAAAAAAATACTCCCTAACAGTAAAAACCGATACATAAACAAGCAATCAAAAAAATAGGGCTAATTGGTGATGTTTTTTGCACCGTGTCACTACATAATCGAGGAATCTCTGGCGCCTACTTGAAGATCACAATTGGGTAAGAAAACAGATAACATTACTTAGATACCGATCTATCGATGCCCCAATTTAATTCTTGTCTTGTTGAATCGCGATAAATTCACACAATGTACATTTCACTCGCCGATACAGTATAATATGTGCGTTGTTCTAACGCACATATTTTCGCGATTGACTTCCTGTGATGAGATTATTCCGCGGCTTGTCAGGCTGTAAGGAAAACCTACTTCAAAGTTAATGTATTAGTGCGATATAGTATTGATGTACGCTAAGTAATTTTAATGAATAATTTTAAATCTAATGTGAAAGTATTTTAATTTGAGTCATTAGCTTCAAGTCTGTCGTGAAAGTGTATTATTTTTCGCAATTTTTGTTTAAATTTCATTGACAAGTTTATGCATAATAACTCTCAATCTTTCTAGCAGAGCAGTCAAGCGCTAAATGCTAGTAATAGTAGAGAAAGAACGGATTAATAGACTTATGGTGGAATAAAAAAAAGAGTTCTTCAAGAATTGTCGACGGAACTCCTTAAAACGTAATGCTCGGTTGGTATTTTTTTATGACGGCGTCTAGGGGTTTATGAGCCTGTAAGACTGTTCGGCTTTAATTGGTCAACGCACGTGTTATTGTATCGTATTTATTTCATTTCCATGCGGTCATTCGTGTACGCTAGTTTACGGAATGCGCGTACGCTCGGCTCTTTGTGAAGTGTCATTGGGCTTCTGAGTGTGAGTCCGGGCCGCGTTCCTCCGGGAATTGCATCGTTAATTGTTTGAATTACGTACAAAGCACTCCACGGCTTATCCAGAACAAGCAAAGTCCATTCCGCGTCTGCGTTTGAATTCGTATTGTAAAGGTAAGAAAACAACAATTTGTTCAAAGTGTTCGATTACTTGTGTTTAAACTGCCAATGAAAAGTATAAATAGTGGATAATGGATCGGACATACATTGTGTTACTCGTGTGAATCACTGGTGAGAGTGACTTCATGCAGATCCGATAATATGGAAAAAAATGACATGAGTAGTGTATTGCAGCGAAAGTACAACACAGTGAAATGCTATCGGTTATTGAAATATTATTTTTTGTACAAAATTTAATTCACCCTTGTAGTCGCTTATTTAATATTAATTGTCGACAACTCAATGATAATTATTCATGACGAGGAAGTGATAAATACAATCATGCATTGTTCACTCTGCGAAGTATTGCACTTTCGATTAGCTCTGAAGCGTTGTACGATTTTGATAAGGATTTCGAAGTTGGTGGAAATGTTGAGGAATAGGAATATTGATAGGTGTAGGAATAGTAATATAGTGCTTAAAGAACTTGAAATTGAATGTACTTGGGTTAATGAAGTATACAAACTTCGTCTCGCAAATCTTATTTAAATAGAGAGTACTGTATATTCCTATTTCTTTGCGAAATGAATGTACCTAACTGGAAATTTAAACAATACTTATTATAAATTAAAAAATCTTGTTACGTAATTGTTTAAATCAATTACAGGTACCTGAAAGTTGTACAATGAACTAAAATCTAATAGAAATGTCGGTTGGATTTACGTATTCGTTATATCATATGTTTCAGTGACTCTTGTTTGAAAAGTACAACACGCCATTAATTAACATTTATTTCACGTTGGTAATTGAAAATAACAAAATATCTGCAACTTCCAAACACATGATAGAACATTTCAACACTTGCATTGAAAAAGTAAAAATGCGGTTTGTGAATTCAAGTTTCGGTATTTTGGAAATACAATAAGACGGTAAAGTTCACAAATAAGTAAACGACAAGTTTTTCGTTATTTCTGCCTGGAACTTTAAGTTTACACAAAAAGTGTTTGAAAATCTCAATACTATTCATTGCGTATGACCGCATTTTTTGGTATTCGTGTTCTGCGGCTTTGAAAAACGCTACGGCAAATTTATGTTTGAGGCGAGACCTCCACGGGCTGTGAATATAATTTTTGTTATGATTTCGCAATCTATGTTTCTCTTTGTACAAAAAAGATTATTTTCATCCAAAAATTATAGTTACTTAGAAATATTTTCAAACACATTTTACGCTCTAATTACGATCAATTGAACATTTTGTCAAGTATGCTTAAGAGAATAATAATTGTGCAACTCATGTGCTATCAAGAGTCGCGGTAGTGACACGGCGCTAAGTTAAAAAGAAAATTAATGTTGCCTTAATTCTATTTATTCGGAAGGACGGCACTCACCGGCTGCTTTCAATTAGCAACTCGAAATATCTTTGAACACAAGTCGCGAACGAAAAATGCATCAGATTAAACTTTGTTTTTCTCTCTTTGAAATTAGTCCTTCCTCAAGGAAATGTTTTTCGTTAATGCTGATATGTTTAGAATTTTCGAAATACTGTCCGAGCGAAATATCTTGCGTTTGGCATTCAGATATCCAAAATGACTAAGCCATTGATAGCGTGCGCACGTTCTTAAGTACTTAGATGATAACAATGATCAACGATTTCCGATGACATAATATGCCTGAAAGAATAATGTCCGAGTGATTATGACATTTTTAGAACATCGTTTTTAAGCCCATTCGAAATTTCCAACACATATGTACTTACATTTCAAGATACCGCTTAAAATCGCTAACTTACATTAATTTTATTTACAATATTTAGAAATGTTCGGTACATGTACATTAAATTTCAAGTACAAAGTCTCTGATATTCTTATAGCATTGAAATTATTTTCATGTGTCCTCATTCAGAATTTTCCATACATTTGTGCTTGTAATTTAAAACACGGCACCTGCATAAAAACTGTCTAAACTGTCATTAACCATATTATTTATACTAAATATTTACACACTAGTTTATAGTTTCAGGATTCTTTTAGACGCCGTTTTCGTTGTTGTTTGAATTGAGAAAATAATTACCTGAGGAGTTGCTTACATTTCTTAAAAATTGAAAATAACTTAAGGTATCAACTTAAAATTTGGGCTCACCTCAGTTGTCACCCGAGTATCAATTTAAATTTCGAACTTAAATAGATAGTTTTTGGTCATTGGATTTACTAGAACAATATATTCCTTTGTGAACAAACAATTGGCTTGATACAGTGACAACTAGGACGATAATTGAGATACCGATTATCTGCTGAGATTGCGTCAATTGTGACGTGATATTTAGATATAATCAAGATGAGACAATTATAAGAGGACGCTTATAAATTTTCCACATTCACTTAAGAACATCACGAACAGAAAGTCGCAGGTTTAATTGGCTATCGTTTATTGCGCAATCTGATGGTCAATTACCATACGACGGGACCATTAATTGCCGAGGCACTGCCAGCGTCGACGAAAAAAAATTAATTGGTCGTTAATTCTTTACAATTGTCGTGTATCCTTCAGTATAGACGCGTAAAGAATGGTCAGTGAACCATGAGTGTAAATAAAAACAAGTATCCCAACGCAGTTCGTAAGTGGCTTACTACCTGGTTTCTATGAAATTCTAGACTTGTGTCACGGAGACTGCTATCCCTCCCGATCCGATGCCAGACCCAGACGTCAACCTTAAGATGGCTTCTTCGCCGATCAAAATAAATGATTCCTTGCAAGGTAATTGAAAATCCCACAAATAATTTAATATGAATTTATGATGCCTCGTTATTAAACACACACACACACACAGAAAAGCGTATATGCGACCTATATTTAACATATATGTTTATTAGGGTGGTCGTTAATTTCGATGTTGAGCAATTTTGTCTGAGACGCCCCTTCATTTTGTTCGAAATAAATTTTAAAAAATCTGGTTGAAATTTGAGAGCTGTATCTCAACGGGAAAACGAGCCTGTAAGCACAAACATTTTCCTATTTCAATAACATGGGAGTTTTGGCACAATTACTTTGAATTTTTTTTTCCAAGCCTCACAAAAGCGGGAAAAATCCAAATACTGCACTAATTGGACGTTAAGTAGTTGTACTTTGTACACAAATTTTAATAACCATCTCATTGTTATAT
The DNA here is from genome assembly GCA_949699805.1 of Tromatobia lineatoria. Classification (NCBI taxonomy): domain Eukaryota; kingdom Metazoa; phylum Arthropoda; class Insecta; order Hymenoptera; family Ichneumonidae; genus Tromatobia; species Tromatobia lineatoria. Next base: position 12,928,998 of record OX453034.1, read on the forward strand.
TCAACACACTTAAGCCACTAGAGTTATAAAAGCCGGCAAGAGCCTTTTTTTACAACTGAATTCGTGCTCTTTTCATTCGGTTACTTAACGTGCAAAATAATTCGAAACAGCTTCACATTATGTCTTAAGGGTTGCTATTTTTGATAGTGCCAATAAGAATAATCGAAAATTTTTTTCTGATCACAAAAAATTATTATTTTTTTAAGTAATATGATTTCTTAAACATTTTTTCTCTCGCTAAGTGCCTTTTCAGGACCGTTTAGGTTTGCTATAGAGGTTAAAACCATTTAGATCGTATTCTTAATGTCTGAACTTAAAAAACAGACTAAAGAAAAAAAATTTCCTTGCGTATAATTCAATATGGCGCCCAGAGTTCAGTATTTCCTTTGTCAAAGTTTATGAATTTTCGACTCGAGCACCGTACAGTTTTAGGAAAGATCTCTATTAACAAAAGGTGCTTAGAATTAGCCACTCAATATTACTGAATTTTTTTAGAATTCTTTAAAGCATTAAAATTTTTTTTTATTCGGCCAATTATTGGAAAATTTTCAAGTTTCTCGAAAAATTCAGAAAAAATTCAGGATCATTCCCTGAATAATTTCCGTGACTCTTTATTCTCTGCACATTTGATTTAAAGTTCAATGTTTTTGAGTTACACACTCCTAAACGTAATTTCTAGTTTGGGTGCCATCTCGAATTATACGCAAGGAAAAAAATTTCTTTAGTCTATTTTCCAAGTTCAGACCTTAAAAACACGATCTAAATGGCTTTTAACCTCTATAGCAAAGCTAAAAGGTCCTGAAAAGTCACCTAGCGTGAAATTTTATTTTTTGTAATTATATTACTTTTCAAAAAAACCATTTTGGTGTGATCAAAAAATTTTTTTCGAAATTTTTTATTGGCATAATTGAAAAGAGCAACCTTAAAGACATTGTGTTAAGGTGTGTCGAATTATTTTGCACGTTAAGTAACGGAATGAAAAGAGCTCGAAGTCCGTTGTAAAAGAAGGCTCTTGCCGGCTTTAATGACTTTGGTGGCTTAAGGGTGTTGAATATAATGATGAGATAGTTATTAAAATTTGTGTACAAAGTACAACTACTTGACGTACAATTCGTGCAGTATTTGAATTTTTCTCGCTTTTGTGAGGTTCGGAAAAAAAAATTCTAAGTAATTGTGCCAAACTCCCATGTTATTTATATGGAAAAATGTTTGTGCTTACAGGCACATTTTCCCGTTGAGATAGAGCTCTCAAATTTGAACCAGATTTTTAAATATTTATTCCAAACAATATGAAGGGGCGTCTCGGACAAAATCACTCAACATCGAAATTAACGACCACCCTAATGTTTATATATCTGCATATATTTTGCATATATGTTTGCAAAGTATATGGTGTGTACAGATATAAAAAATTTTCGCTGGGTTAAAAACCATTTGCCCATATACCGACAGTGAATATATTTTTTAACGGATTAACAAATATGTTTCCTCGACTTACGAATAGTTTGCGACGCTGGGAAAAATATTTCTTGCCCAAGCCAAATAAATTTGCTGTCGGTATTTTATCAACCGTTATTGACATCATATATTTTTCTATGGCAGCCTACAAATTATTTGTCAGTTCAGGAAATATATAT